>CANTUT010000083.1:197500-622500 GCA_947687605.1 Reutealis trisperma
ATATATATATGTTATACTTCTTATATCTGCTCATCTCTAAACAACAATCTTATCTCAACTTATCTTAAACACCTTATTAACAACTATTTTACACATTAGATCGTTAAAAGAATTATACTTTCACCCTTTACTCCATAGTTTTAATTCATCTCCTTATAATCACATAAAATTTCAACCCAATATTCATATTATTAAACTTATTATCATATTAATCAGCTTAATTACTCCAAAATACAATCTTCACATTACCTCCAAAATACTAACTTTCAACATCACATATATCTCACATCAATAAATTTATTAATAAAATATTCAAATTATTAAATCACAAAAATCTATTAATACAACTTCTCATTCCATTCCTAAAATACCATTGATTTATACGCCACAATTCATATATAATTTTATCTAAACTATATCAACTTTAAACACATCAAATAATATAATTGATCTATCGAAATAAAGTAAACATATTTAAATACATAGCCACAATACACACAAACACAATCATGTTAAGAAAACATAATAACTGTATATTAAAAACTCATTCGATATAGAACAACTTTTCCAGGATGATCTTATCCGAGTCGTAATTGAGGAGGCATCATGACACAAGCAAAGAACGTATAAAGGCCAAATCAAAGCACGAGTTTCTAGTATGTACTTAGAGAAACTAGAACATCAGCAACAAAGAATCCTATGCTCCGTAGTTTACTTAGTCCAATACACTTGTAACTTATCAAAGCTTATCCTTTATCTTAACTTATTTAATTCTATCTCTGTATTAATTCAATCTCATCATAGAACCTTCTCTTAGATAAGATTTGCCCAATCAATTGACTTCATAAACTCTTTTATATCATAACTTTTATTTCCCATAGTTCGCTTTAATTCATACTTCATATATCCTAGTATTTCCTCATATACTAGTATTTCCTCATATACTCTTTCTCTTATCATCCACTTCTTTTACTTTTCTACATCTTTATTACTTTGCTTGACCCTATTCAAATTGTATTTCTATTTAACACATAATCCCTCAGTTTCATACCTTTCTTAATTAACAAATGTTTCTCCCATTGTGAATTCATCCGCAATATAAGATATTCGTCAAAATCAATCATATTCTTACACTAGTTCACTCTTAGCTTACACCTATCTTCTCTCTCACTTTCCTTTTAAAGGCTATCTCGTCACCACACATTTCTTCTTGTAGTCATCAACTCTATACATCTTTCTTTTAAAATGATTCACCATCAAATCATGTTCCATTTCGATCCTCTATTGCCCTCATCACTTTATTCTTTTAATGACTTAAAAACTTTTCTACTATACATACCTAATCGCCTTTCTTACAAGTCACCTTAGCACATATGCAACTTATCGTTTCCTTCTTTAAATACAAAGTGACCTTCCTTTATGTCACTCTAGATTAGAATTTTACCTTTAGCTATACCCAACATCTCATACATAACATAAAAATCTCTATCTCCTCATTATTTTAATATGTAGAATGGCATCTAAACCATAATTTTGATAGTACTCTCTTTAACTCATCTCACATAAATCTCATTATGTAATATCCATGTAAATCATTTATAGTCCTATTTAATCATTGTTAAAGATCATCTTTCATTTCATAACCTTGATGGTTCATAACTTCTAACCATTTGCTTACACATATCAAAACTTATTCATTATGTACTAAACATTGTTCTATGGCACAATCAAGAAAATACATAAAATATTACTATTCAATTTATATTCCTAATGATCCTATTACAAGAACACAATGAGAAAATTCATGAAAACACTAAGCAGAGACTTACACAACTGGATCCACGGCTAGAGTTCCAGTCGTGCCAACCTAAGATCTAAACTTAACAGCCACACGGGTGAGACCTCTGCTATGTTTCCGCCCTTGGGAGGCTACCAAATGGATTTTCCAATTTTTCCTTATCATAGGGCTAGAATTCCACCTGTGTGTTCACCTGTGGCTTCCCATTTCTGCTAATGTTTTGGCTCAAAACTTCTTATATTTGGCATTCCCACTCAGTTATAACTTCTCATTTGTTTTAAAAAAACTAATTTCTACTTAGAAAGCTCCAATCTTTGTCTAAAATAAATCCCATATTCTCTAACTATCATTATGTCACTTGTTTTAGAATGTCTTATATTCTAAACATTGCACATACTACTTATGCATATCACCATCTACATTTCATAAAATTACATTTAGATTTTTCACTTAATAACATTTAGCTGTACCTTATGAATGTAAAAGAATTTAGCATACCTTCATCATTATTCATACTATATACATATTGTTCAAATCAACAATTGCACTAAGCCATGTCAATAATCAATAGTTACTTATAGTAGGAAATTTATTCCTGGTAAGATATATACTTATTCATTCAAACACTTTCACATAAATAATCATTGTCTTATATACACAATTTGTCCTTATCATCTCATCTCCATATAACACATCGCTCAGCTACACATATCATTTCTATCACATATCCCATTCATTATGCACATTCCCTTTCCACAATCATTATGTACATATCATATATCATATGAGAAACTTTGACTTTTACGAGTAACGCGAATCTAGACTTATCAATATACTTTAATGACAAGAAGGAATTCCTAGGCTTTATGGTTTAACTTATAACTCATAGTACATATAAAGTCTAAACTAGACTTAAACATTTGCTCTGATACCATCTCTATCATGACCCACCTTTTGAGCTATGACGGTCCTAGAGTTCAAGGAGACATAAGGTCACCTAAACCCATAGAACCCACTTCATTCACAATCAATTAACATTCAACACATTAAACCACATCCCAAAACTATAGCCTAATCACATTTCCTTGTTACCCATAATATCATTTACACACACATAACTTGTAAAACTTCTAAAATTTGTATTTTATATCATTAACTCAGTGTTCAATAGTTCATACATCATTACCATAACGATTATGATACAAATCATATTACATATACGTCTTATAACATATTAATACTAACTTTTTGATAACCATGGAGCTCTAATGATATTCTTCATAATCAAGAATCATAATACCAAGACTTAGCAGGGCAACTTCCAAGCAAGAGGATGGGCTTGGAGTTTACCTTGCTAACTCATTGACTGTACTTGAAAATTTAAAACACTAAAATATGAGACATAGCTCAATGAGTACATAATAATACAATATAGGTTAAACAAATGATGTAAGATTTAATGGTGATTCCTTATAGCAATAAAGTAAAATGGGTCGAAAATTATTCTTATGGAAAAATTTTCCCATGTATAACAAATATTATATCATTAGTAGAAAATTTCCTTTCTTGGAAATAATGTGTTTCCCCCATAATCAATTGAGTAGAAGCATACACCTTGCTCACTCCCATATACCTCATCACAAGGTTCAATTTATCAGGCCATACATACTGGGGACCTTAAACCCTTCCTAGCTAAGGTTCGGATATTCTTTACCCTATCTGCTGGTCCATTACCATTGTGCACAATGTCTGATGTATTACTGCAAATTAAAGGGGTATTCTACTTATCATGGTATCATTATAACATTTTACTTTTCCATCCATGAAAAGATTCAATGGATAATACATCAATAAACAATTAGGTTCCCATCATTGATCACATTATAAGGTCAAAGCAACATAGGCTCATTTGGCCAAATGCCATAAAGGAATATTTGATTCACTTTGGCTCAATAATCAATAAAGTAGATAATGCTTGCCAGAGAATTGCAATGCATTTCAAATTGGAAATGATTTAACATTTATGCTTATATTTAAAGCTCAAGTTGTAAAATATTATTAAGTACTCACCTTGAACTCCTTTGCTCCTATGTACATTTGACTCTGATACGAATAGTGCTTCTCGCACTCTTACTTAATATTCATGTCCTTATCATTAGACTTTACACATTACATTTCAACCACATATTACTCACTTCTTTGTTATAATATTCATTTAATTCAACTTAACTTATTAGCATTTCTATTTTGTTTCTTAAAACACAACTTATCACTTTTAAAGTCAAGTTATAGCATACATATACTTATTACTAAACTTAACATTTCTATAGTTATTTTCCAATGGCTCACTTAAAAAGAATAGTTCCCTTTCTTCTAATTTCATATTTCAACCTTTATATTATTCAAGTAAAATCAATTAAGCAATTTCCACCAACAATTTCATAAACTCAATTTATCTACAATATCTTGATGAAATGGTCCAACTCGAACCTTCAATACACTAATCCCATCCACTAATTTCTTTCCTCATTATCAAACTAATCATCAATAATACTCAATTCAATTATCCAATTTAACTAATTAATTCCAATAAACTATTCACCTAAATTCTTACAAATAAATTCATAATTCACTATCTATACACAATTAGAAGTCGATATTTATACCATATGGCTCGATTTAATGAGCTAGAGCTCCTGTCTGAAATTATCGATTTCAGGGGTTGTCGAAATCTAATTGCCAGAAAATCCTCACAGTGACCAAATCGCGATCCAAAGGTATCATTAGTTATCTTGCGACTTAAGGAGTCTAGATATATACTTTATTTTCTGTAATTCACAGGAGAACAGTAAAAAATGGCATCGGCAGCCATTGATGTTGCTGGATTTCGATAAAAAACAAAAGTTGTCCAAAATTAGTAAACAATATACCAAATTAAATCTGGAATCACTAGGAGTTTAGCCATACCAAATTCATCAAAAAATGGAGATCAAAAATAGCTAAAAATTGGCCTAGAAGGTTGCTGTCGGCGAGCCTTTGGACAGCATGTGCGTTGCCATTTAGTGGCTTCTAGCGATGGGCTTCTATCGGTTGACTGGGTGGCGAGCGTTCTTCCTTTTGGTACGGTGGTGTCGGTTGGAGGTGGCCGAATGGCAGTGAACGGAGGTGCAGCCATCTCTCTCTCTTCTCTCTGTTTTCTCTGTTTTTCCTTTCTCTTCTGCCCATTCTAGGCTGTCTAGATTTTATCCTTCTTTTCTTTTCCATCCATATATATATATATATATATATATATATATATATATATATATATATATATATATATATATATATATATATATATATATATATATATATTAACTTTAATAACTTTAATAATAATAATAATAATAATAATAATAATAATAATAATAATAATAATCATATAAATTCTAAAACAATAATTTTAACCAAAATATTAATTTCACCATATTATTCAATAATTATAATATAAAAATCATAATATATAATTTCAAATATTAATTAAACAAATTTCTATATTTCATAATAAAATTCCAATTTCTTTAATTTAACAATTTATCAATTTGATAAATAATAATCAATAATTCATTTAATAAAATATTCTCTTAAAAATATTAACATGATAATATAATAAATCAATATCCTTTCAAGTATCAATATAAAATATAATCAATAAATTATTTCAAATATCAATATTAATTTGAAATAATTTTCTACTATTTCAAATACTCATATAACAATATTTATAAATCATAAATATAATATCAAATATCAATATGAATTCATATAAGTAAATATTAATATCAATATTAATATTCAAATGAAAATTTATAAATATCTATAACTTTGAAAGTCAATATAATTATAACAATATGGAAAATATTTCTATATAAAATTATTACTTTAAAACATTTATATTCAATTTATTTGAATATTTGAAAATATTCATTTTTAATTTGGGCACGTATTATGATGCTAATCGGATATCTTCACACATACTCCTATACATACATCCTATATCCAGTTGGGATATTACATGGGCTTACATGATATACGTATTTGAATAATGTTAAGGAAATAATGAAAGTTACAAGGGTATAACGAGAGTCAAACTTAGTCAAACTTAGGATTGTTGTGCTACTAATTGAAGTGTTTACCTAAATTTAAGCATTTTGTCATGTGTGAGACAATTATTGTCCTTGTATATTATAGTATGAATGGTGTTTAAGATGTGGGATGTTCAAAGGCAAGTTGTGTCATTGATAGAAGGGAAGAACTCTAGCCACAGGTGGCCACACGGCTGGGATTCTAGCCATGTGATAAGGGCAAATTGGAATTGCATCCAGTAGCTTCACACGGGTGGAGGCACGGTTGGGGTTCCCCCACAGGAAGTTGACTAATAAGCCAAAGTGTTATAGAATATGTAGAGCTTATAAGCAAAGGTAATTGGCCGAAATGAAAGGTAAATGATGTTGTAGAGAATGAATTATAGGCATGTGATTAACTTGCCACCAAAGTTGAGTAAATCAAATCCAAACCAAGTGAAACTCTCATCCTTCTGCATGTAAATCTAGATTATTCTATTGGACACCTCACCACCTTTGTAGATGTAATCTTAGCCATCCATCTTGATTAATCTTACCCATCCATGTAGATCAAATGTTAGCCATTGGATTTAACTTTATTAATCCTCACCATTCAATCCAATATATGTATATATGCAAAAATTATGTTGGAAAATCAGAAATTTATTCTTTTTCTACACCAAGACCCTCTCTCTCTCTCTCTACATACTTACAATAAGAACTTTGGCAAAGTAAAGCTAATCAAGGTGAGGAACTCTAATTATCTACTGTTTTCCATACCTTAAGCTTAAATTTTAATGTTTTGGTTAGTTGGATACTTCTTGTAAATATATTATAGAAATTGGTCATGGTAAAGAATGACTAAGGGAAAGTTGTAAGTTTCAATTAAGTACAATAAGTGTTAGAATGATTTTAAGAACATGACTTTAAGTTAGAAAGCTTGAGAGGCATATATGATTAAAAAGAAATTTGATGTTCTAATATTAGATATTGATGATTGAAGGGTTGAATGATTTTTATATTATGTTAATTTGAGGAATTTATGAGTAATTTAAAGACTAAATGGAGAATTGATAGTTTCCCCAAATTCTAGGGTTTATGGAAAATTAAGGATTTTGAGAATTGAATTTGGACTTAGTAAATTAAAGAGAGAAATTAAGTTGAAGAATGGTGTCATATGATTTGTGCAATGTGAATGTTGAAATTCAATTGATAGAAATGACTTTCCCTAAGATTAATGAACTAGATTCAATTATAGAATTGATGATGGAAATAGAATTGGCTCTCTTGAATATTGGAAATTTTGCTTAATTAGCGTTAGTGACTATTATGAAAGTAGAAATGTAGAATTGAGAGGAAAGGAATTATCCTTCCTAAAATGAATAGTTTTGATCAATTGGAGAATAACTAAGGAAAATGTTAAATTTAGTAAAAGGTATATGTATAGTATATCTTAGCTCTAAGAGTAATAAGTTGTGTTTTAATGAATAAGATAAAAGGGTTAGTGAGTTAAGCTAAGTTAAGCAAATGTTATGATGAGAAAATGATTAATAAGCCATTGAAATATAATGTGTAAAGTCTAATGACAAGTGCAAGAATATTGTCCAATAGTGTGAGGAACACTACTTGAATCAGAGTCAAATGTAAATATGAGCAAAGGAGTCCAAGGTGAGTATGTAATAATATAATATGCTTTGTATTACTACTTGAAACCTTTACTATTCCAAATCATGATTGTTGAATCTTTTAATGCCTTGATGAGCATAAACTGCTTAATGAATATCAAACCATTTGACATGATGCTTCTTAACTCCTTGATGAACATGAATTATTTATTGAATGTCGAACCCATTGAGATGATGCTTCTTGATAATCATTGAATATCGAAATTATATTGTGTTCATTGGAATCCTTGACAGGAATCTTAAATGAATACCCTATTGAATGCCTATGGATAAGCAGAAATCCCCTTTTCCATATGGGGAAATACATCAAACCTTGTGCACTTGGTATATGCCTGTGGGTAGGGTGAGAGTACCCAACCTTTGTTAGGGGGAACGCCTAACCGTAATACCCGATCAATCTTACGTAATGTGATATGTGTGAGTGAGCAAAGCTTAAGCTGCCACTCTTGAATTAATATTATGGGAAGCATCCTACTCCTAAGACTATCATATTTCTAGTAAAGATATTGTCTCCATTTTAAATGAGAATTTAAACCATAATGATGATATTGATTGAAAACATTCCATTGCCATGATAAGCCCTTCCTGAAATTAATCATTGTACTCACCTTATGTATTGTATTATTTCATACTCACTGAACATTGTGTCATATTTTAATGGTTTAAACTTTTCAGGTAAAGTCATTAAGTTAGCGAGGTAAAAGTTCTAAGCCTCATCCTTCGCTTGGACATTGCTCTGGTAATTCATGGTATTGTAACTCTTGATTATGAAGAACATTGTTAAAGCTCCATGGTTATTGAAAGTCATAGTGTCTATATGTAACATGAATGGTTATTTAAAAGTTAGTTCTAACATGTATAGGGTGTATATGAAAAGTGAATAGTAATGTATTTGATATTGTAATAATGTGTAAAGTAATGTACATTTGAGTATTGATATGAAATGAAGTTTTATACAAATTGTGTTTATAGTGATGTTATAAATTAACAAGGAAATGGTAATTGAGTAATGGGTAACAAGGAATGTGACTAGGTTATGATCTTGGAATAAGGTTTAATGTGATAAATGATAATAGATTATGATGTTAAGTGGGTTTTATAAGTTTAGGTGACCTTACATCTCGCTATGCCCTAAGACCATTATGGCTTAAAAGGTGGGTCGTGATAGTTCATCACCCATTGGGTTTAGGATCCCCACTTTCTCCAACTTTAGAATCCTATCTTCTGCTTAATGATTTAGTCTAAGATGCCAAATTAATTTTCAATTAGAGTTACATTTTATCATGGCATTAATATTATTTATGCTTGGAGTTATTTTGTCATTACCATTATCCGAATAACATAGACCATTAAGTACATAACCCATGCCAACAATTCTAATATCATAATAGATTTCATAAACATATTTCTTAAACAACAGTTCAAAACCCATACTAGTTATAGAAATAATGTTCTTAAAAGCATTAGGTACATACAAAATGTCTTTTAATAACAAAACATGATCAACGAGATCAATAGAAGTAGTTCTAATAGCCTTTGTCATAACACTTACTCCATTTCCAAGCTTTAGGATCACCTCTCCCTTTTCTAAGCCTCTATTGCTTGTCATCACCTGCATAGAAGCACAAATGTGAGAACTTGCACCCCTATCAAGTATCCAAGCAATTGATGAACTATTAGACATACTAAAGTATCATATCCCAACTTTAGAGATATGATGGTCCTAGAACACGGGGAGACATAAGGTCACCGATGCTCGTAGAACCCATTGACACATATACAAATCATGCCTAGGATCATACCAAACCTTATACAATAACTCATTTAAACATCATATGAAAACCTTTAATTGCAGAAGATAGTAATTAGGTACTTCACATATAATCCATAAGGAAATAATATTCATAATTCACTTGAAAACCTTAATAAATAATATCTCAAAATAAACATCAAAAAGAAACATTCCTAGAGCATCTAATGACAACACTTCATAACATAGTATTATTAAAGAATTCAAATAAGGAATCCCCCAAGCGGAGTAAAATGCTTAAGCTATCGTCTTGCCTCCTCATATTGCTCACTTGGAACCACACAAGGAAAAAGAAATGGAGTGAGATAGATGATCTCAATGAGTAAATGAGAAAACACATACATTAACACATATTCCTTTGAAAAGAAAACTCATAACTTATACACATAGTTCATGATTTACAATTCATGAATCAGGTTGCAATTTAGCAAGGGTTCAATTCAGCAAGTTTGCATAAATCACACTTATAACACATTGAGAGTGGAGGCTATTACTCTACCACTCGAACATATAGAGGAGAGGTGGCCTTGAGCCAAATTCCAACTCCTATCACATAGGAGGTGTGAAGCTTATTAGGCTTTATGGCTAGAATTGCCCCTTTCTAGCTGAGATGGATACACTACCCCTATCCATCAGGTTAAGACCATATGCACAGGTTCTGATGATTATCTGCATCAGCATGAGGACTTCTGCATTAAAGGGTTAAAAGTACCATAGCTAAAGCTAATGGTATTCACATATAATAATAACATTTAAGGCAACAATAACATGTATCATAATAACAATGGCAATTTAACTTTTTAGCAAAAGATACATCAGTAGTGTAGTTTTAGAAAGAACATAAGTTAAGCACTAATCACAAAGAAGTATCATTGGATAAACAAAATGGTTTTGGACCAAATGTCCTTTGGCAACCTAAGCTTTATAAGAAATCATTTAATCATATTTCATAATAAGAAGAACTTAGGTTTCAAAGATCTTAAAGGCTCACATAACATGGTATCACATACTTGTAACATATCATAATGTTACTCACACTTGTAGCATGAATACAGTGTTTACTCACACTTGTAGAATGAATACGATGTTTACTCACCTTGTGGTTCCTTTGCTCTTAATACACCTAGCCCTTATACTTCTAAGGCTCCTCAAGCTCTATTATAATATATAATTTAGTACTTAGTATTCATTTAATCATGATGCTATCCTATCCCATAACTACTCCATGCACATATAACATTCACATACACTAAGAGTTGCACATAGAAGTGCACTCATCACTTGCACATCACATGTTGACTTCAAAAGTCTTGCACACTTAACCCTTATAAGCCCAAGTGAAAACACAATACAATCATGTCAATACCTTTCTAGGTTCATCATAATATCATTATCTTAATATCAATTCACTTTAACAATCATCTTAGTACACTTAATACTTCCATACATGTCAACTTAACAAATAATCTTTCAAGCATCATGTTTATCTTTTATGATCCATTCATTCAATCAATCACTTCATCAATTGAATACCATTATTCTTTATCAAGTCATCATAACATCTAGTTCCATGTTTCCCAATCACATTCAAAGTCTAATCACAATATAAGTTTAAGACACCTTAAGTATACTAAAGTACTTCTAGACTTATCTACGGTCATACCTTTAACTAACATACAATTTTATCATTTATTGTATATGCATACATTTCATAAATCATCAAAATACATTGCACAAAAAATTATAGACATTGGAATAAAAATCCCATAGTAGGCCGAATGCATCATCAAAGGGAAACCTGAATTTTTCTTACTTTTCACACTTTCCGTCTTTTACAATAATATGTAAAAACATGGTTTGAACTAAGATTTTTCATATAAACACAAAAAAAATAATTTTGGAATATTAATTCACATGAATTGGTAGCATATGGTATTTCTCATACATGAAAATTCAATTTTTGGGTTCTAGGGTACAAAACCATGAGTTTTCTTATTTTTTTGTATTTTCTGGTCAATACAGTAATATATAAACAGGTGATTTAAACCATTTTTTTCATTCAATCATAGCAAATATTAGTTTAGAACATCTTCATGTATGATTTGGCAGCCACAAATAAGATTTATACAAAAAAATTCCAAGTTTTAATGCTTAGGTGAAAATCATGAGTTTTCGCGCTTTTTGCGCTTTCTGTTCTTTACAGCAATATGCAAACACATGATTTTAATCATTATTTTTTATTTAAACAAAACAAATATCATATTAGAATCCATTCACATGCAAATCAGCAGCCCTATGTTTAATTAATAATAGAATTTTCCAACTTCTAAGTTCTAGCACAAAAACCTTGAATTCCTTTATTTTTTGAAACTTTCCGATCATTATAGATATATGCAGAAATATAATTTAATCTAATATTTTTCATCAAAACAAATCAATAATCAGTTTAGAATGTAATTATACACAAATCAGCCCCCTTTAGTGATGTTTATGCATAAAAATTGAAATTTTAAGTTATAGGATTCACCTTTGGAGAAATTTCACAAAAAGATTTATGTTTTCAGTAGAGAATTAAATTTCTCTCTCAAAAACAAACCCAAACTGAATTAAATCTATAAAAATCAGTAAACAACCAGTTCAAAATAATTTTCTAATAATTTATTTCATAGAAATCAGTAAAGGAATTGAAAGAGAAGAAAAACTTATGATTACGGTCAATAAATCACAAAACTAAAAGATGTTTTCTTAATTTCGGTAGAGAGAAATATTTTGGGAGAATTTTTTTGTCAAAATTAAAGAAGAATAGAGTGATGGCTGCTAGAACATTAGGGCAGGCTAAATTTTACATTATTATATATAGGATTTTGGGCAATTTCTACTGATAACCTTAATGAGCTAGGTTAGGAGGGTTTTTGGGTTGTGGGTTTTCAGGTATTTAGGCTTTTTATTTAAATTAGGGGCTGATTATAAGTAATTAAAATAAAAATATTTTTCTTATTATTTTCTATAATATTTCCCCGAAAATCATTTATTTAAAAATTATTTTTAAATACTCATAAAATCATTTTATGCTTAAAAATTGCCTTTATGCATGAAAATTCATTTTATTTAAAATAATTATTTTATGCTAATGTACTTCACATAAATCATTTATTTCACAACAATGACTCATATTATGCATATTAAAAATTAATTTAACATTCCACATACTCATCAATCACATAGAACATAAATTCTCATAAAAGCACACCCTTAACCCTAATAGTTCTAAGTCAAACAATTTGTCATAAAAATTTCTAGGATAGGTGTGGGTTGTTACATTCTCCCCTCCTTAAAAAAAAATTCATCCTCAAATTTAAATTCTTACCTAATGGATCTTGAAAAGCTGAGGATGCTTCTACTACATCTCCTCCTCGACTTCGCAAGTGCACTCATCTATCCCATGATTTTGCCATTGGACCTTAATCATGGGTATCTCCTTGTTTCTTAACCTCTTCACTTGTTGATCCACTATAGCTATTGGTGACTCCTCATAGGATAGTTACACATCTAACATTATGTTTGGAGGTGATAGGACATGAGACAGATCTGACACATACTTCCTTAATATAGAGACGTGAAACACTAGATGCACATGTGCCATGGTTGGAGGTAGGTCGAGTCTATAAGATACTTCCCCAACCATATCCAGTATTTCAAAAGGACCAATGATGTGAGGTGCTAACTTTCCTTTCTTGCCAAATCTCGTAACACCTTTCATTGGAGAGACCTTCAAGAACATATGATCTCCCATAACAAAATGGATGTCCTTTCGCTCAGGATCCGCATAACTCTTTTATCGACTGAAAGCCATTTTAGTCGCTCTTAAATCAAATGTACTTTTTTGGTAGTCTCCTTAAGCAACTCTAGCATCTCCATATGCTTGTCTCTAGATTCAATCTAACAAACTGGAGAATGACATTTTCTCCCATACAATGCTTTATATGGTGCTATGCCGAGGGACGAATGATAGCTATTGTTGTAGGCAAATTCAATCAAAGATAAGTACTTGTCCCAGCTACCACCAAAGTCCAAAACACACATCCTTAACATATCCTCTAGTTTCTAAATTGTCCTTTCAGATTGTCAGATCATTGATCCTTGGCAAAGGATACTTATTCTTCAGAGTGACTTTGTTAAGCTGGCAGTAGTCAATGCACATCTGGAACGAGCCATCCTTCTTCTTCATGAATAGTATTGGAGCATCCTATGGTGAACTGCTTAGTCGGAAAAAACCTTTGTTGAGTAGATCATGCAATTGTGTCTTTAATTCTTTCAGCTCCATTGGTGCATGATCCTCAAATGTTCTTCATGTTCTTCCTTACTCTTTGAGTAAATCAAGTGTCGACAATGAACACGATCACGAACTTGTCAAGAAATGGTCTGAATACTCGATTCATCAAATCCATAAAAGTAGCAGGAGCATTTGTCAGACCAAGTGGCAGAACCATAAACCCATAATGTCCATATCTAGTACAAAAGGCAGTCTTGTAGATGTCTTCTCCACAAATCAGTTGATGATAGCTAGACTTTAAGTCGATCTTAAAGAAGTGACCAGCTCCTTGCAATTGATAAAAAAAATCATCAATCCTTGGCAAAGGATACCTATTCTTCAGAGTGACTTTGTTAAGCTGGTAGTAGTCAATGCACATCTAGAATGAGCCATCCTTCATCCTCATGAACAGTACTAGAGCACCCCATAGTGAACTGCTTAGTCAGATAAAACCCTTATCGAGTGGTGTGGGTCAAATTTAATACCCTAGTCTTTAAGACTAAGTACAAAGTGAGTAGGGTGTCAAACTCTAGAGAATTTGGAGCAATTTTATATTAATCAGGTAATTACTAAGATGGATAGGCAAACAACAAACAAAAGATGTTGGTTTATTCTATCTAATCTAAAATACTAAAGTTTTACTGTTACTTTAATTAATAATAAAAATAGAATTACAATTCATAATTAATTTTGAACTATAAATGTTTAACAACATATAAACACATGCAATGATTGGAGAATATGACCATCAGTCCTTACAAGCAACTTTCGTTGTCAATTAAGGGTATTTTCATTTAGAGTCTACAAGCACTCTCATGACATTGTAGAGATAAACAAAAACCAATAAGTTTCGTGCCAATTCTTTAACCCCTCAAAGTGGATTTCTTGTCTCCAGGTACTTTCCTATCCTTTAAGTAATTCCAATTGCATTTCCACCAAAATGCCCCAACTCTCGTTGTGAACAAAATGATTAACAAGTTATATATAGTGATCAAGCATACACAATATAATTAAGCACTCAATTGAAACCAAATCATTCATGCATATTAAGAATGTAGTTCATAAAATTAATTCATCATTGCAATTTTAACAACCTATTAGAATAAGTACATGGTAAAATATGTCATAGAAATAATGCAAGCATTCATTATTGAATAGTAAAATAAAGATGGAAGAAAGGAAGAAAGATTGATAAATGAAGACTCCTTTATTCTTCAGAAAATTACTTGCATAACTCTTGAACTTGAAGTGCCTTTTTGGAAGGACACTTGATCCAAGTACTTAATTCTAATAAGGTGTTTACAATGATTTTAAGTAAGTTTTTCCTATGTAATACAAATGCATCTCCCTCTAAAATGAAGCCAAATCTAAGTATTTATAAGCCCCAAGGTGTCCCAAGAAGTGTCCCTTTGAAAAGGGTGTCAAAATGAAAGGGTGCCTTGAAAGGGTGTAGTAACTACCCTGTCACGAGTCGGCATAGGGGGGGATGACTCATGACAAGTAGGCTGTCGTCACTAGTTAGCACACTTTGTCACTAGTCAGCACAAAAGGCTTCTGTCACAACTCATGACAGCCTGGGACGAGTCGGCATGGTCATGTCTTGGCTAATCCTTGCAAAACTTCTTCCTTTTCAAGCATAGAACCCTTGATCCTTTGAGAGTTACCTAGATTACTTAAAGAACACTTAAAAATAATATTAAAAGCACCACTTTAAAGATAAAATTCATGCATTCAAACACAAAATCAACTATTAATTTATTAGTTTAGGTATACATATTTGCATCATATCAAATTCTCCCATACTTAAACCTTGCTTGCCCTCAAGCAAGAAGAAAAGATAAAAGAGAAATACAATGTACTTAACTTTTCCAAAATAAATGTAACCATCTTACTAAGTTAACTTTGAGTTATGCAAGGAGTATAGTACTAATGTATTAATGAAATAATTTTAAATGCCTAACAATGGTAAAGGTGACAAGTCTTATAGTATAAGCCCTAAGTTTGTCTAATTATCTCATTCCTATCAAGAACAAAGTCATAGTTATAAAGTCAAAGTCCTAACCATACTTTTCTAGTCAAAACATCCATTCATTAAGTCAAGAATTCAAAAGATATAAATAGCATTTAGGAAATAAGTTATGCAAAAATATATCTAATCTCATTGCATTTTTAGACACTTTTTTTATTTTTACTTTACTTCTTTTTTCTTCTTTTATATATATATATATATATATATATATATATATATATATATATATATATATATACACTAGTATTACCATGTATGTTTTTCGAATTGAATGCAACTAAGGAGCAAACTCATTTGCACACAACTTACTCAACATACATATATTCACTAGTGAACATTGTTCATACTCACTTTTTTTTTCTTTTTTAATTTTTTATGTGTGTCCTCATCCATTATTGACTAGATGCATTACTCGTATTATGGCTATAGTTTCCTTTAGGCAACTTAAATCCCAAAAATCCAAAACTTAAATCCTTACAATTTTAGAATTTAAGCATAGTTAGGAAGTTGACTAGATAATTTTTAAACTTTGAAAATAATAAAAGTGAGATAACAAGACAAGCTCAAAACAAATGCTACAAAAAACTTAAATATTTTACCAATTGGGCATAAAATTATTCATTAAATTATTATAAAGTAACTCCTTAACAAAACTTAAAATGACTCTAAGTAAGATACTACTAAAGAATGTGGAGAAAAGTTAAGTTTGAAAGTTAAAATTTTGAAAATTTTGATGCAAAAGGCAAAGACTAAACTAAGAAAATAAACATGCAAAACAAAAAAAAAACAAACACATGAAACAAAGCAATAATAATTAAAATCCTACTTCTATCCCTCTCCCATACTTAAACTTCACATTGCCCTCAATATGAAACCCAAAGAAAATAAAGTAAAGGAAAGGATAGAAGAAACTTCCTCATATTCATTGTGGTGGAGGAGATGGCGGTGGAGACCGAATGATGTGGCCAGATTTCTCAAAGTATTGTTCCATCTTGTATTCCATTTTATATTGCCTCCTATTCATTTGAAGGTTCCAAGTCTCTATATTCCATAATTGGTGTTGCATCGCCCTTTGGTTTCCAATAGTTGCTCCAAAATGCTAGCCTCTCTACTTAATGAGCCACTATACCCAAGGAAATGATATCTCTAATCTTTATAGTTGAGAATTTAGCACCTTTTTCATGTGAGAGGATGGGAAAAGTCACCCCATAAATGGATGCCAAATCCTCCATTGTATGTTCTTCTTATGTCCTTGAATATGAAGAGCCCTTTGTCTCACCCATTTGGAATATTTAAAATGAAAGTTGCAAATTAAAAATGAAAATTGATAATGAATGGTTGAAGAAGAAGAAGAAAAATAATGCTTTTATATATGAAAATTAATAAGGGAATAGAAAGTAGTTGAGAGAATGTTTTGGTAGTGTGTGTTAAAAGACCTTGGGAATGATTTTCTAAAAAAGAGGTGTGATTAAATGCTATATATACAGTGTAGGTGTAAGTTATGAAGTGATAAGTCATGAACTTTCTTAGGAAGAGTCATGACTCTTCACTCAAAATTTAATTCAAATTTGAATTTTTAAAAATCTGATTTGACCAAAATTCATGGTAAATCAATGCATTAAAGATATAAGAATAATTAGTAATCAAAAACAAACTAGAAAAATCTAATAAATCAAATAAAAAAATGAAAAAAATAGAAAAATTACAAAATCTGTGTTCTTGGCTTGTCACGAGTCGGCACACTAGGCACGACTCGGTACTAGATCTCTCTGTAACAAGTCGGCACACAGTGGCACGACTCGTTACTCAATAGAACAATTTTTTTTCGATGAATGAAATTAAAATCAGAAAATAAAAGCCTAAAAGAACTTTTCACTACCCTAAGTTAATAAAAATTCCAATCAAATTCCCCGGCAACGGCGCCAAAATTTGGTGTGGGTCAAATTTAATACCCTAGTCTCTAAGACTAAGTATAGAGTGAGTAGGATGTCAAACTCTAAGGAATTTGGAGCAATTTTATATTAATCGGGTAATTACTAAGATGGATAGGCAAACAACAAACAAAAGATGTTGGTTTATTCTATCTAATCTAAAATACTAAAGTTTTATTGTTACTTTAATTAATAACAAAAATAGAATTATAATTCAGAATTTTTGAACTATAAATGTTTAACAACATATAAACACATGCAATGATTGGAGAATATGACCATCAGTCCTTAAAAGCAACTCTCATTGTCAATTAAGGGTATTTTCATTTAGAGTCTACAAGCACTCTCATGACATTGTAGAGATAAACAAAAACCATTAAGTTACATGCCAATTCTTTAACCCCTCAAAGTGGATTTCTTGTCTCCAGGTACTTTCCTATCCTTTAAGTAATTTCAATTGCATTTCCACCAAAATGCCCCAACTCTCGTTGTGAATAAAATGATTAACAAGTTATATATGGTGATCAAGCATACACAACATAATTAAGCACTCAATTGAAACTAAATCATTCATGCATATTAAGAATGTAGTTCATAAAATTAATTCATCATTGCAATTCTAACAACCTATTAGAATAAGTACATGGTAAAATATGTCATAGAAATGTATCTCCCTCTAAAATGAAGCCAAATCTAAGTATTTATAAGCCCCAAGGTGTCCCAAGAAGTGTCCCTTTGAAAAGGGTGTCAAAATGAAAGGGTGCCTTGAAAGGGTGTAGTAACTACCTTGTCACGAGTCGACACAGGGGGGGATGACTCGTGACAGGTAGGCTGCTATCACTAGTTGGCACACTTTGTCACTAGTTAGCATAGAAGGCTACTGTCACGAATTGTGACAGCCTGGGATGAGTTGGCACAGTCTTGTCTTGGCTAATCCTTGCAAAACTTCTTCCTTTTCAAGCATAGAACCCTTGATCCTTTGAGAGTTACCTAAATTACTTAAAGAACACTTAAAACCAAGATTAAAAGCACCACTTTAAAGATAAAATTCATGTATTCAAACACAAAATCAACTATTAATTGATTAGTTTAGGTATACATATTTGCATCATATCATCGAGTAAATCATGTAATTTTGTCTTTAATTCTTTCAGCTCCATTGGTGCTATATGATATGGCAGTATTGATATAGGTTGCATACCAGGTAGCAGTCTAATGTTGAACTCAATCTCATGGTCAGGTGGTAATTCGAGTAAATCTTTTGGAAATACATCCATAAACTCATCCACCACTAGAATGCTCTTAGCTTGAATGGCGATCTCCTTGCCAATATCGATTACATGGGCTAGGTACACTTGGCATCCTTTCCTTAACATCCTTCCTTCTCCTAAGGCTGATATCAAGTTCAGAGGATTCTCATTCCTATCTCCTTGATACATGAACTCCTTCCCATCCTTAGTTCGAAACTTGACAAGTTTCTTTCTATAATTAATATGAACTCCATGCTCATATAGCCAACCCATCTCTAATATCACATCAAATTCTAGTACATTTAATTCTACTAATACTACCGGTAGTTTTTGTCCATTAATATCTACATCACAACCCTTGTATCCATTCCTTACTTCTATCACCTCTCCTAAAGGAGTTGATACTACTAAAGGTTCATTCATTAATTCCTTATTTCTACCCAAACTCTTAGCAAAATAAGGCGATACAAAAGAATGGGTAGCACCAGAATCAATTAAACATTTTGCACTAGAATTTTCGATGGGGATGATACTTATGATGGTTGTGTGCAAATCGAGATCCTCTTGTTGATTTAAGGCGAAGACTCAACATGTGCCTTTATTCTCCATTGTCATGCATTCCCAACTACTGGCCCCTTATCCTTAACTCCATGGCCTTGTTATTGGAATGGTCTAGATTGTGGTCGTATTGTGGTCCTATTCCCTTAACTCCTCATCTAAGGGTAGTCCTTTATGAACTATCCCATTTGTCCACACTTAAGGCACGCACTAAAATCTATTCGGTAAATTATAGGATGCTTTTTTTCACATTTACTGCAAGTGGGAAGTTCCTGCCTAGCTTGACTATTCTGTTGTCCAAAATATAAGAATTCCTTCCTTAGGCCTCCTCCACCTCCATGCTGTCCCCCATGACCTTTTTTCCTATGCTTTCCCTTCTGGTCTCATTTGGCTCATTTGGCTCTCTCTATTATCTTGGCCTTATCTATCAACTTGGCCAAGGTTAGGAACTTCATTGCTGCAAATGAATTGAGCAGAGGTGTGATCAGCCCTCTTAGGAAGTGATTGTTATGGCTAGCTTTAGTAGGAACAATTTTGATGGCAAATCAACTAAGTCAAATAAACTCTTTAGTATTATCTGATATGGGCATCCCCAGCTTTTGCTTTAGTTGCTTAAACTGCAATGCTCTATCTTGCCTTTCGCCTTTAGGCAAGGACTGATCCATCACTTCTTGTTTGAATTCAGCCCACATAGGTGGGTCTGCTCTATAAAGCCATTCTTTAATACTTCTCTCGTACCAATACCAAGCTTCCTTTTTGAGTTAGAGTCCTACTAACTCTATCACTTAAGCATCAGAGCAAGAAAGTCGATGGACTAGCTTGTCCATCTCATCCAAGAACTCATGTGGGTCATCACCTTCCTCACTATAGAAGGTAGGTGGTTGCAGCTTCTTAAACTCCACTATGGTCATCCCTTTATCAGGTAACCACTTCTTCTCCCGTCGAGCCGGCGCCACTACAGTAGGTGGCGGAATTCCATTCCTTTCTTGAGTTGGCGGCACTTCCTACCTTTGAGCTTGTAACTCGTCCATTTCCTTGCACTAATCTATCATTTCCTTGCGCATGGCATACACCTCTTACAAAGATACTTGCTCACTAGAGCCTATAGTCGGTGCCCTTAAGTTAGATCTTTCTCTTGATCATACAGGTACAGAGGTAGGATTTAATGCAGTGTCTAATATGACATCATCATTAGCCCTAACGAATTAGGCTACTATGCGAACCTTCATCTTGGGAGGCATTCTGCTTATCACGATAAGGGAATTTAGTACTAATCCCCTAACCTAACCCATTTAACCCCACCATTATACTAGCATTAATCATCATACATTTATCATATCACATCACTAAGTATATGTCATATATATATATCACATATCACATAGTCTTGCACGTACCCCATATCATAATCAAGTATCATATATCTCATAATATGAAAATAACTTCCAATCATGGTAAGTTAATCATATCATAACAATAAAAGAAATCATCTCATACTAGGTAACTAGGTAATCAAAGGGAAATCATTCATATCATATAAGTACTATGTTGTTACGTTGATCATCACCATCTACTTGACCTAGCCCTCGTGTGTCCACCACCAGGGCAATCAAGGGCGACATGGCCACTGCTGCCACATTGGTAGCAAAGAAGTTCTCCGTCTTAATAGTGACTAGTCAATGACATAGACCTCACTGGTGAGTAATCTCCTCCATGCTCCTCAATCCCTGACTTAAGCTGCTCCACATCCTCCCTCAAGGCATGAATCATAAGCTTAAGATATTAGTTTCCCTCCTTCAAGTATAAATAGTTATCCTCCAATTTTTGGATCTTACTATAACCCAATTAGGATTTAGGCACTCCTCAGGGTCCTCTTCCTCATTAAGGGTCTCCTCTCTCATGGGGCAAATCACATATATGACTCTCTCAACCATCTTCGACCAAGTCCTCTTATAGGTCACACGGGGTGCTCTGGGTCGCGGTCCTCGAGCAAGTGTAATGTTCTTGGTCATCTGTCAAAAGAATCGTAAAGAAAGCAAATAATAACCAGGATTACTAAAACCTATTAGGATTTCACAGAACTATGCTAGTGATAGACTGCAAGTGACATCATAAGAAAACTCCTATGCTCCAGGATTATACTTAATTAACCCAATAAATAAATAAGTCTAAACTAAACTCTAAAAAGAATAAAACCGGGCTTTGATACTTACTTTGTCACATCCTAACTTTAGAGATATGATGGTCCTAGAACATAGGGAGACATAGGGTCACCCATGCCCTTAGAACCCTTTGACACATATATAAATCATGCCTAAGATCATACCAAACCTTATATAATAACTCATTTAAACATTATATGAAAACCTTTAATTGCGGAAGACAGCAATTAGACACTTCACATATAATCCATAAGGAAATAATATTCATAATTCACTCGAAAACCTTAATAAACAATATCTCAAAATAAATATAAAAAAAAATTCCTGGAGTATCTAATGACAACAGTTCATAACATAGTATTATTAAAGACTTTAGACGAGGAATTCCCTAAGCAGAGTAGAATTCTTAAGCTATCGCCTTGCCTCCTCATATTGCTCACCTAGAACCACACAAGGAAAAAGAAAAGGAGTGAGATAGATGATCTCAATGAGTAAATGATAAAACACATACATTAACACATATTCCTTTGAAAAGGAAACTCATAGCTCATAGACATAGTTCATGATTTATAATTCATGAATCAGGTAGCAATTTAGCAAAGGTTCAATTAAACAAGTCTGCATAAATCACACTTATAACACATTGAGAGTGGAAGCTATTGCTCTACCACTCAAACACATAGAAGAGAGGTGGCCTTGAGCTAAATTCCAACTCCTATCACATAGGAAGCGTGAAGCTAATTAGGCCCCACGGCTAGAACCTCCCCTTTCTAGCTGAGGTGGATACACTACCGCTATCCATCGAGTTAAGATCATGTGCACAGGTTTTGATGATACTTGCATTGGCACAAGGACTTCTGCATAAAAGGGTTAAAGGTACCATAGCTAGAGCTAATGGTATTCATATATAATAATAACATTTAAGGCAACAATAACATTTATCATAATAACAATGGCAATTTAACTTTTTAGCAAAAGATACATTGGTAGTGTAGTTCCATAAAGAATAAAAGTTAGGTAATAATCACAAAGAAGTATCATTAGATAAACAAAATGGTTTTGGACCAACCCAAGTTTTACAAGAAATCATTTAATCATATTTTAGGATAGGAAGAACTTGGGTTTTAAAGATCTCAAAGGCTCACATAACATGATATCACATATTTGTAACATATCATAATGTTACTCACATTTGTAGCATGAATACATGTTTACTCACACTTATAGAATGAATATGATGTTTACTTATCATGTGGCTCCTTTGCTCCTAATACATGTAGCCCTTAGACTTCTAAGGCTCCTCAAGCCCTATCATAATATTTAATTTAATACTTAGTATCCATTTATCATGATGCTATCCTATCCTATAACTACCCTGTGTACATATAACATTCACATACACTTAAAGTTGCATATAGAAGTGCACTCATCACTTACACATCACATGTTGCCTTTAAAAGTCTTACACACTTAGCCCCTATAGGCCCAAATGAAAATACATTACAATTATGTAATACTTTCTAAGGTCATCATAATATTATTATCTTAATATCAATTCACTTTAACAATCATCTTAGTACACTTAATACTTCCATACATGTCAACTTAACAAATAACCTTTCAAGCGTCATACTTATCTCTTATGACCCATTCATTCAATCAATCACTTCGTCAACTCAAGACCATTATTCATTATCAAGTCATCATAACATCTAGTTCCATGTTTCCTAATCACATTCATAGTCTAATCACAATATAAGATTAAGACACCTTAAGTATACCAAAGTGCCTCTAGGCTTGTCTAGGGTCATACCTCCAACTAACATGTAATTTTATCATTTATTGCTCATACATATATGTCAATAATCATCAAAATACAAAGCATAAAAAATTATAGACATTGGAATAAAAATCCCATAGTAGGTCGAATGCATCATTGAAGGGAAAACTGAATTTTTCTTATTTTTCGCACTTTTTGTCAATTACAGTAATATGTAAAAACATGGTTTGATCCAAGATTTTTCATGTAAACACAACAAAAATCATTTTGGAATATTAATTCACATTAATCGGCAGCATATGGTATTTCTCATACATGAAAATTTAATTTTTGGGTTATAGGGTACAAAACCATGAGTTTTCTTATTTTTGGTATTTTTCGATCATTACAATAATATGTAAACAGGTGATTTAAACCATTATTTTTCATTCAATCATAGAAAATATCATTTCATAACATCTTAATGTATGATTTAGCAGCCATGGATAAGATTTATACAAAAAAATTCCAAGTTTTAAGGCTTAGGTAAAAATCATGAGTTTTCGCGCTTTCCACGCTTTCCATTCTTTACAGCAATATGCAAACACATTATTGAAATCATTATTTTTCATTAAAAAAAAAAACAAATATCATATTAGAATCCATTCATATACAAATTGGCAGCCACATGTTTAATTAATAATAGAATTTTCTAACTTCTAAGTTCTAGCACAAAAACCTTGAATTTCTTTATTTTTTGAAACTTTCCGGTCATTACAAATATATGCAGAAATATAATTTAATCCAATATTTTTCATCAAAAAAAATCAAAAATTAGTTTAGAATGCAATTATACACAAATCTGCCCCCTTTAGTGATGTTTATGCATAAAAATCAAAATTTTAAGTTACAGGATTTACCTTTGGAGAAATTTCGTGGAAAGATTTATGTTTTCAGTAGAGAATTATATTTCTCTCTCAAAAACACACCCAAACTGAATTAAATCTATAAAAATCAGTAAACAACCAGTTCAAAATAATTTTCTCATAATTTATTTCATAGAAATCGGTTAAGGAATTGAAAGATAAGAAAAACTTACGATTACGATTAAGAAATCGCAAAACCAAAAGGTGTTTTCTTAATTTCGATAGAGAGAAATATTTTGGGAGAATTTTTTAGATAAAATATAGAAGAATAGAGTGATAGCTACTAAAACATTAGGGCTAGCCAAAATTTACATTATTATATGTAGGGTTTTGGGCAATTTCCACTAATACCCTTAATGAGCTAGGTTATGAGGGTTTTTTGGTAGTGGGTTTTAGGTATTTGGGCTTTTTATTTAAATTAGGAGCTGATCATAACTAATTAAAATAAAAATATTTTTCTTATTATTTTTTATAATATTTTCCCCAAAATCATTTATTTAAAAATTATTTTAAAATACTCATAAAATTATTTTATGCTTAAAAATTTCCTTTATGCATGAAAATTCATTTTATTTAAAATAATTATTTTATTCTAATGTACTTCACATAAATCATTTATTTCACAATAATAACTCATATTATGCATGTTAAAAATTAATTTAACATGCCACATACTCATTAATCATATTGAACATAAATTCCCATAAAAGCACACACTTAACCTTAATAGTTCTAAGTCAAGCAATTTGTCATAAAAATTTCTAATGTAGGTGTGCGTTGTTACATAAAGATGGAACAATTGAAAGACATACCTTCACAAGGGCTATCCTTCTTCTTGTTCTTCTTCTTACCCTTCAAGGATTCCAAATACTTTGGGCAATTTCTCCTCCAATGTCTAAACTCATCACAATGGAAACACTTTCCTTTGTCTTCAGAAGCTGCCTTTGTGGATCTTTCCTTGCTCACACTGCCACTTGGCTTGAGTTGGGAAGTCTTCTTTTTGCCTTTCTTCTTCTTAGTCTTACTAGAAGAATATGCAATAAGAGCTACTTCCTTACTCTTGCCCTTCATATTATTTTAGGCAGTCACAAGTTTGTTATGCAGTTCTGCAAGTGTGCACTCAATCTTGTTCATGAGAAAATTCACAATGAAATTGGAAAATGAGTCTGGTAGGGATTGAATGATCAAATTTGTTTGAAGGTTGAAGTCCATAGAGAAGTCTAAGTTCTCCAATTGCTTAATTAGTCGGATCATCTTATGAACATATGGCCCAACCTTTTCTCCTTCATGCATTTTGTTTTAGAACAACTACTTATGAACCCTCTATTTTACATTTCTAAATGACTAACATTTGATCACAAATGCATAGAATTAGACTGGGCTCAAATCATATCAAAGACGGATAAGAACGGGCTGAAAAATGAACTGTGGCAGCCCGCGGGCCCGCTGCAGTAACTCATAGCCGGCTGTAGTAACCGCAGCCGACTCTATGGTTATAGCAAAGGTCCCTATGATAGCCAATTGGCTACCATAGTTGGCCTTGTAGTAATAGCAAAGAGCTTTACGTTTACCACAATCGACACCTCAATTACCGCAGTGTGCCCCTTTCAAAATCCTACATGAAAACTGTGACCTTTTAGCCCCAAACTCCTCTTATAAATACCTAGCACCTCTTAACAGCTGAAACAAACAATTATACACTTCTATACTCTCTCTAAGGCTTTCTAAACCCTATTCCTAAGCTCTCTAATCATCAAAACCCTCTTTCTAACTTTTCAAATCTCTAAAATCTCATTCCAAAGCCTCCTCCATCATATAAAATCTTATTCATAAGCTTCCCAATCATCTCAAAACCCCATTCATAAGCTTCCTAATTACCCCAAACCTTATCTTTAAGCTTCTTAATCAAGAAAGGTGCTATTCAAGTTACTTCTTTCAAAAGGGAATTCGTGGTGTTCAAGCAAAAGTGATCCCAAGTCTTTCCTTCAAGAAAAATGTTTGAGCTATTCAAGGGTCCTTCCAAAAGGAGTGCTCATGATATTACCAAGCCAAGGTGGAACTTAGATCCAGTGCTAAGCTCGCTCCCTACTTTCCTCGCCGATGGAAGCCAAAGGTAAAAGTTCTTTCCTTTTCCTTTTTCAATTTCAATTTCAAGATCTAAATATGAAAAGATCTAATTTTTGCTAATTAAAATTTTACCTAATTAACAAATCCCTTAAGCCCTTTAAAATCAATCAAAACATGATAATAAAGGCAATGACTTAAAAATCCCTGCTTTGTAAGAAGGAAGAATTGCATGGGGTTTGATTCCCATTCAAAGGGATACGCATGCTTGCCGTCTCTAAGGCATTCAACTCCGCTAAAATTAACAACTTCTTCTCTCTATCACCTTCTTCACCTAGTTTAGGATTGAAATTACTTTTCTTAAATAAAAATCAAAATTTGAATTCTTTTTATAATTGTTTTAATACTCTCTTTTTTATTTTAGTTGTTTAATTTATATTTGGGGAATGTGTCCTTTTCCTATAATTGATAAGGGCTAGAGGAAAGATCCCCTAGTTTTGGCATTTTGACTTGTAATAGTTTGAAGTAGTTTTTCCTTTACTTTTTGCATCTTGTAATTATCATTATCTCATATTGGTCATGCATTGCATGAGTAATATTTGTTTCATACACCATATTACATCTGTTCATGCATAAATAAAAACTTCTTTTTCTTTTTTTTTTTTTTACAAAAGCTATTTTGTATTTAAGCCAAACTAATTTTTTGTATTGTTTTAACCAAAACCTAGTCCCCAAACCCTCTTTGGTCATTCGCAGATTAGTGCTTTTCCTTGGGATAAATGGTATAATTTTGGAGTCAATTAAATTGGGTTTTTCCTTTAATTTTCCCAACCAAAATAAATAAAATTGAAGTGGTGACTCCTTTTGCAAAGTACAACTTACAAAATACAATTTTTCTAAACTCATAGCAAGTTCTAATCATGATGTTTCTCCCAAATGGACATTTTCAATTCCCTTTAGTGGATCAGACCGAGTGCTCGGGTGAGGCCTTACAGTTGGTGACTTCGCTGGGGACTAACTTTCTTTTAATAAAAGGAAAAAATAAGTGGACCACTAATTGATTTAAAAAGAGTTTGGCCTTTTAATATGATTGTGACTTTGCATGCATCACTTGCATAGGCTATTTGCCATCCAACCTAGTTCTAGGAAAACAATGGATAGTGAGTAGCATTGAGTGGGTAACCCTCCTTGGGTCTATTTGCTGATAGTGAAATCATCCACCCCGCGATGAATCCTTTGATCCTTTCAAAGGTGTAATGAGTATGCATATACTGTTGGACCCATGCGAGGCTCCTTGACTCACATGTGGTTAGGTATATCGCTGCTCTAGTGTGATAGGTACCCAAATCTAGTCACCCTTACCTTTTCATGTAATGAACTTAGATCCTACCCTTAGGTTGTATGTACCATAATTAAAACCTTGCATCTTTGCATTCTCATGAAATGTTGTCCTCATGCATATCATGCATTCATACTGTATAACCAAACATGCATTCATCTCAAGTCTAGGTCAAACCTTGAACCGAAGAAGGGTCAAACATTCTTATCTCCATTCAAATACCTTCCCCATAAACACTCTCACCTCTATCCCATTCACCTTTGCCCCCATAAACCTTAAGCCATCACCCTAAACCTTACCCCTTTACCTTCGCCCTTAACCTAAACACCAATACTCTAATCCTAAACCTTACCCCTTTACCTTAGCCTTTGGCCTAAACACTAATACCCTAACCCTAAAACCTTACCCCGTTACCTTAGCCTTTAACCTAAACACCAATACCCTAGCCCTAAACCTAAAACTTCATTTCCCTAGCTTTGACCTCAAACACCTCTAACCTTAAACAATGTTACCTTAACCTTACCCAAAATATCTTTGCCCTAAATTGTAACCAAAAAACATCTCTACCCTCCTCTTACCCATACCTTGCTAACCTATCCATGAGACACCATTGCCCAATATCCTTGGCCCATTACCTTCAAAACCAATCAATTACCCCCAAATTGATAGATGCCTATAGCCTATACCCTAAATCATGAAGACACTACCCTAAGCCTAATACCTTTGGCCCAACACACTACCCTAAGCTCAATACCTTTGACCCAACACAATATCCTTAAGCCCAACACCTGTGACCCATCACCTTTCAAAACCATTTTGTTACCCTTAAGCCCAATAACTTTGGCCCAACACACTACCTTAAACCCAGTACCCTTGGTTCAGTCTACTACCCAAAGCCTAAAACATCTGCCCCATCATGCCATAAGCCTAAAAAAATGGTTGGCCTATGACACAATAAGGAAGCCTTTTCTCTTAGGATCTGCATGCCTATACCTTTATCACCTCTTCTATTCCATACCCATCACTTACCTTGTTACTTTAGTTTGAAGGTACTAATAGCCTACCTGCTTGATACAGCTTTCTTGACCACACTTGTGACTAGAGTCCTTAAGAAGTAAGAAGAACATTTCCAGGCTATCCTAGCTGCTCAATAAGCCCAATTTGAGGAACAAAGGCAATTCATCATTAAGGAAGTTCGAGCTATGATTAACCAGGCCACACTTAGCCATTATAATCCAAACCTTATCTTGAACCAAACCAATCCTAGCCAAACCAATTCATATCTAGACTAAGGTGGGGAAGTTTTCTCTTATCCAAACACTAGATTGCTCATAGAGAAACTTAAAGCCATGGAAAGAACCATTAAATCCCTAAAGCACCGCAATGATCTAATTGATATGGATAGTTTAACCTTATTCCCTAATGCCAAGCTTCCTCCTAAATTCAAAATGCCTGAGCTAAAAAGATTTGATGGAACCACTTGCCCCAAGACCCATCTGAAGATATATGTGGGGGCAATGAAACCTTTAGGAGTTAACGATGAGCTCCTTGCTCAACTGTTCCAACAATCACTAATTGGTGTTACCAGGAAATGGTTACTTTCACTAGATAAGAGCAAGAAAAGGACATGGGATGATATCTGCTATGCCTTTGTTGAATAATATAATTATAACTATGAACTGGATGTCACTAGGTATGATTTGGAAACCATCAAGTAGCTTCCAGAGGAGTCCTTCTCCATGTTCCTTACAAGGTGGAGCACTAAAGTTGCTCAAATGGTGAATAGACCAACAAACCAAGAATAAGTGCACATCCTTGTCAAGAATCTACTTCCAACCTACCGAGCCCACTTGTTAACCCAATACCTACCCACTTTTAAGGCTTTGATTGCAACCGCATCAAAGGTTGAAGATTGCATCTAAAGTGTATCATTTCAACCTGAATTCCTCACCACCAACCTGAATAGTGATGAAGAACCCGAACCTAATTCAACCCCACCTTACCTTAGCCCTAAGTGGCATGACATGGAAGAGTTCAAGTTCAGCTAATCTGACTTATTTGAGATTGAATTCCAAGCCTAAGTCTAGGTCTTAGTTTAAGTCTGAGTCTAAATTTGAGTTTGAGTCTGTCATCTTATTTTCATTTATTTTTCATCAATCATGTTGATTCCTTGTTTTGTTATCTTGTAATAAAATTTTCCATTGTAATAAAACATTCACATCTTTGTAATTATTTATGCACTTGTCTAAACATGGATGAGCTTTGAAAAAAGAAAAGGAGAGAAAAGGAAAAAAAAAGTGAAAAGGGAGAAAAAGAGAAATGAACATCAATTAAACCCACCACAATTGAGGTGCTATCAATAATTGCTTTGCCAGCTTCTAACCAAAGAAGGTTAAGAAATAAACCTTTCATCAAATAACTAAAGCACAAAATCAAACGATACACCTCAACAAGTGGCAACAAGTTCTTCAAATATAAAATTCAAAGGTTAAAGCCTCTCAAAGTGAAGAAAAGTAACAAATCATGGTGGAATGTTTTCTCCCAAAATCTAAGCTCGTTAAGTTGAAAATCCAAAAAGGGTGGCTTAGGCAAAAGTTAAAGTTCAAAAAAAAAAAAAAGAGAGAGAAAGCTCATTCTAGTCATCTTTTTTCGTATCATTCAAAGCTTGTCAAATCATCTTCAATCAATCTGTCTCGTCTTATGGTTTCAAAGTCATCTGTCCTCACTAGCTTGCTCATTCTCTAAAGTGATATTGTCTTCTACGCCTTTATCTCACAATGGGGGCATGTCTTTCTAGGTCGTCATCATCTTTTTGTTAATCCATCTCATTGCTTAGCACAAAGAGCTTAGGCACAATCTCTCACATTGCTAGTCTGTCGTGTTCCTATCTCATTGGGAGTATGATCCCTAAGTTGTCTCTTTTCGTCAGTCCTTCAGCCACGCCTTAGGGCACTTCCTTTCATCCAGTCTATCGTCTACATTCAAGCCAATAAAGTGTCACTCTAAATGTCTCTTCAGTCTCAAAACAACAAGGTTAGCTTGGCTTGTTCTTTTTCATGAATCATGCTACAGATAGTAAAATCATATAATGTCCCTGATCCTTTTCAAAATTTCCAACCTGCCTTTGAACCATTCCCTAACTTCAAAATGTACCATTCCATCGTTTCAAGCTTAAGCCTCATACCACCCTTTCTTTGGCAAAATCTCATCATCTTTTAAGGGCCAAGCCCATAGGGAAGACCAAAGATCCTAAGTCTTTCAAGACTCATCATCTTTAAAGCTAGCTTTCTCTAACATAACCAAAATCAAGTCATGTCTTGCAAAGCTTAAGAAGGGCTCAAACCACTCAAGTCATCCCATGTCTCATTGGCAAAACCTCATCATCCTTGAAAAGACCAAGCCTCATTGGCAAATTACATCACCCATAAAGTCTAATTGAGTCAAAGCCTACCAACTGTATGATGGGTAAGAAAATTTGATGCATCCATGTCAAAAGGCAAACCCTTATCCATGAAGCCTATGATTAAAACCCTCACCACCATACCCAAGATAAAGCAACCATCTTCTAAAAAGGTCCAAAGCACCCTTGTAGAAAAGCCCAAGCTGACAAAGCCTTTTGACCAAAAGCCTTCAACCCTTCAACCCTTTACCAATGAAGCCCAAACCAAGAAGCCTTTACCAAGAAGCCTAAGCCTAGCTTTCACCATTCACAAAAGACCATAATCCCCTCCAAAGCCAAATCTAACCAAATCTTCCCCAACTAATTTCCTTGCCACCTTTCCTCTAAGCTAGACTTGACCGAGCCTAAGGCATAACTTAATCGAGCCTTCCAAATAAACTCCCCAAAGGTTGCAACCCAACCAAGCCAAAGTCCTAGACTTGACAAAGCCTTCCACATGAACTTCTCTGAGGACAAGCCCCATAAGTTAACCTTCCCCAAACCATCCCATCTAATCATCTCTAAAACCCTAACCTTCTTAACGTAGCTCTTCGATTCAGCCTCAAACTAAAGTTAGACCTATCTAAATTGAATAGCCCGATCTTTTCCAAGACCACACCTTGCTTCTTCCTAGGCCAAACTAATAGCCATTGACTGTAACAACCCACACCCATCCTAGGAATTTTCGTGATAAATTGCTTGATTTAGAACTAATAAGGTTAAGTGTGTGCTTGTGTGAAAATTTGTGATCTAAGGGATTGATGAGTATGTGGCATACTAAATTAATTTTAATATGCATAATATTTGTTGCTATTGTGAAATAAATGATTTACATGAAGTGCATTTGTATAAAAGAGTTTATTTTAAATAAAATGAATTTTCATGCATAAGATAATTTTTAAGCATAAAATAATTTTATGGGTATTTTTAAAATATTTTTAAATAAATATTTTTGAGAGAAATGTTTCAAAATTAATAAGAAAAATATTCTTTTTATTTTAATTCTATTCAGCTGAAAATTTTAAAGGGAAAGCCCAAATACCCAAAAGCCCACTACACAAAAATCCTCCTAACCTATTTCATTAAGGGTATTAGTGGAAATTCCACTCCAACCCTAGTATTTATTCTAAATTTTAGCCAAACAAGGGTTTTCAACAGCTATTCTCTTATTCTTTCTGTATCTTGGCAAAAAATTCTCTCAAAATATTTCTCTCTACCGAAATATTGAAAACACCTTACCGTTTCGCGATTTCGTGACTGTAATCGTAAGTTTTTATTCCCTTTCAATTTCTAAATTGATTTCTATGAAATAAATTATGAGAAAATTATTTTGAACTGTTTGATTACTGATTTCTACATATTCAATTTTGTTTGAGTGAATTTTTGGGAGAGAAAATTTATTTTCTATCGAAAACACGGTTTTTTCTACAAGATTTCTCCAAAGGTGAATTTTATAACTTAAAATCACAATTTTATTGCATAAACATCATAAGGGTGGGCAATTTGTGCATGATTGTATTCTAAACTAATTTTTGACTTGTTTTGATGAAAAATATTGGATTAAATAATATTTCTACGATGACCGAAAAGTTTCAAAAAACAAAGGAATTCAAGGTTTTCGTGTTAGAACTTGGAAGTTGGAAAATTTTATTCTTTCATGGTCACATGGCTACCGATTTGTATGAATGAGTATTCTAATATGATATTTGTTTTGCTTAGATGAAAAATAATGATTTGAATCATGTGTCTATTTATCGCTGAAATAAATGAAATGTGCAGAAAGCGCGGAAACTCATGATTTTTCACCTAAGCTTTTGAACTTAAAAATTTTTTGTATAAACCCTACCTATGGCTGCCGATTCATGAAGGACTGTGTTCTAAACTTATATTTTCTATGATTAAATGAAAAATAATAGTTTAAATAACCTATTTGCATATTTCTGAAATGACTAGAAAATACTGAAAACAAGAAAAATTATGGTTTTGTGCACTATAATGAAAAAGGTTGAATTTTTATATATTAATGACACCAATAGTGGCCGATTCCTATGAATTTATATTCTAAAATGATTTTTGCTATGTTTACATGAAAAATTTTGGTTCAAACCATGTTTTTACATATTTCTGAAATAGATGGAAAGTATGAAAAGAAGAAGAATTTGGTTTTTACCTTGATGATGCATTCAGCCTACATGAACATTTTTGTCCCAATGTTTATAAATTTTATGTGATGTGTTTTGATAATTGATGACATGTATGTATGTATAATAAATTATAAAATTTCATGTTGGTAGAAGGTATGATCCTAGATGAGCTTAAATGCATTATGGTATACTTAAGGTATACTTAAGGTATATTTAAGGTATCTTGACCTTGTATTGTGATTAGAATGCAAATTTGATTGAGGAATATGGAACCAGATGTTATGATGAATTGATGATGAACATATAGTTATGGGTTAATGAAGTGAAAAGGAGCATAAGAGTTAAGCATGATGTTTGAAGGATTAATTGTTAAGTTGACATGTATGGAAGTGTAAAGTAAACTAGGATAATTGAAAAGTGAATTGATATTAAGGTAATAATATTGTGATGACCTTAAAAAGGTATTGATATGATTGCAATGTATTTTCATGTGAGCCTATAAGGCCTAAGTATGTAAGACTTTTAAGTCAACGAGCTATATGCAAGTGATGAGTACACCTATGTGTGGACTCTAAGTGTATGTGTATACTATATGTACATGGGTAGTTATGGGATAGGAGCATCATGAGTAAATAAATACTAAGTATTAAATCAAATATTATGTTAGAGTTTAAGGAGCTTTAAAAGTGCAAAGGGACTACGTGTACTAGGAGCAAAAGAACCCCAAGGTGAGTAAACACAATGTTCTTGTTACAAGTGTGAGTAAACATCGTATTCATTCTTCAAGTGTGGGCAAATGCCTCATTCATGTTATAAGTGCAACTAACATTTTGTTATGTTACTAATGTGATATATTGTTATATGAGCCTTGTGATCTTTGAAACCCAAGTTCCTTCTATTCTAAATATTATTATATGATTTCTTTGTCAAGCTTGGGTTGCCAAAGGACATTTGGTCTAAAACCATTTTGTTTATCCAATGAGAATTTCTTTTGAATTACACCTTAACTTATATTCTTTCTGGAACTACACTATCATTGTATCATTGTTTGAAAGCTAAACCACTATTGTTTTTGAAATACATGTTATTGTTGCCTTATGTGACATTGTTAATTGTGTTTACCAATAGCTCTAGCTATGGTACCTTTACCCTTTATGCAGAATCCTCATGCCGATGCGGCTAATCATCGAAACCTATGTACACAGTCTTAACCCGATGGATAGGGGTAGTGTATCCATCTCAGCTAGAAGGGGCGGTTCTAGCCGTGGGGCCTGACTAGTTTCATGCTTTCTATGTGATAGGAGTTGGAATTTGGTATAAGGCCACCTCTCCTCTATGTGTTCGAGTGATAGAGCAATAGCCTTCACTCACTATGTGTTATAAGTGTGATTTCTGCAAACTTGCCAAATTGAACCCTTGCTAAATTGCAACATGATTCATGAGTTATAAACCATGAACTATGTGTATAAGCTATGTGTTTCCTTTCAAAGGAATATGTGATAATGTATGTGCCTTTTTGTTTACTCATTGAGATCATTTATCTCACCCCTTTTTCCTTGTGTGGTTCTAGGTGAGCAAATGTGAGGAGGTAAGGTGATGACTCAAGAATTCTACTTCGCTTGGGGAATTCCTTGTCCAAGATATCAATAATACTCTTTTATGAAGTCTTATCATTAGATGCTCCGGGAATGTTGATTTATACTTATGGATATATATTATTTTTCTTATGGATTTTATATGTAATGATTTATTTTAAGTCTTTCGCAAATTATGGTATTCATTTAAACATTTTAAATGAGTTAATGAAAGAGGTTTGGTAAGATCCTAGGCATGATTTGTTATATGTAAGTAGGTTCTGTGGACGTGGGTGACCTTATGTCTCCCCATGTTCTAGGACCATCGTATCTCTAATGTTTGGATGTGACAAAGGTGGTATCAGAGCCATAGTTTTTAAAAGTCTAGTTTAGGCTTGTTTTATATGAGTTGCTTAAGTAAAATCCTAGAGCATAGGAATTTTCCTGTCTTGTCCCTTGCAGTCTATTGTTAGCATAGTTCCACGAAATCCTAGTAGATTTTAGTAATCCTTGCTATTGTTTGCTTACCTTACGATTCTTCTGACAAATGACTAAGAAGATTACGCCTGCTCGAGGACCGCGACCTAGTGCACCCTGTGTGACCTGTAAGAGGACTTGGCCAGAGATGCTCGAGAAAGTTGTAACTGTGATTCACCCCATGAAAGAGAAGACCCCTGACGAAGACGAGGACCCCAAGGAGTGCTTAGATCCTAATTGGGTTTATAATAAGGTTCAGAAATTGGAAGATAACTGTTAGTACTTGAAGGAGAAAAACCGACGTCTTAAGGGTATGATTCATACACTAAGAGAGGATATGGAGCAGCTCAAGTTAGGGATTATTGAGCATAGAGGAGACTACTCACCAGTAAAGTCTGCATCTTCAGCTAATCGCCATTAAGACAGAGATTTTCTTTGCTATCGATGTGGCAGCAGTGGGCATGTCGCACTTCATTGCTCTGGAGGTGGACACGATAACTAGGTCGAGTAGATAGGATGATCGATGAAACGGCATAGCACTTTATATGATATGAATGATTTTTCTTAATTGCCTAGTTACCTAGGATGAGATTATTTCCTTCATTATTATGCTATAGTGTGATATTATTTGATATATGCTATATGATTATGATGTGTGATGTGTGCAAAACTATGTGAAATGCGATTCATGCATGACATGTGCTTAGTGATGTGACATGGTACATGCATGATAATGTGTGCTAGGATAAGGGGGAGGTTAAATGGGTTAGGATAGGGGATTAGTACTAAATTCCCTTATATGATAGACAGAATGCCTCCCAAGAAGAAGGTTCACACAGTCGCCCAATCCGTTAGGGCTAAAGATGATGTTATATCGGACACCATATCGAATGCTGCCTTTGCACCAATACGATCAAGAGAAAGATCCAACTCGAGGGCATTGACTATGGGCTCTAGTGAGCAAGCATCTTCGTAAGAAGTGCACGCTATGCACGAAGAAATGAGAGATTTGCGCAAGGAATTGGACAAGCTATGAGCTCAAAGGCAGGAAGCACCGCCAACTCAAGAAAGGAATGGAGTTACGCCACCTACGGTAGTGACACTTGCTCGGAGAGAGAGGAAATAACTACCTGACGAGGGAATGACCATCGCAGAGTTTAAGAAGTTGCAACCACCTACCTTTTGTGGTGACGAAGGAGATGACCCTCATGAATTTTTAGATGAGATGGATAAGCTAGTCCATCATTTATCTTGCTCAGATGCTTGAGTGATTGAGTTAGTAGGACTCCAACTCAAGAAAGAAGCTTGGTACTAGTATGAGAGGAGTATCGAAGAGCGACTTTACATGGCTGAGCCACCTATGTGGGCAAAATTTAAGCAAGAAGTAATGGATCAGTTCTTGCCATAAGGGGAAAGGCAAGATAGGGCATTGCAGTTCGAGCAACTGAAGCAAAGGCCAGGAATGTCTATGTCAGATTATGCTAAGGAGTTTAATCGACTTAGTCGATTTGCTGTTAGCATCATTCCTACCAAAGCAAGTCGCGTCAATTGTTTCCTTAGAGGACTGATCACACCTCTATTCAATTCATTGGCAGCAACCGAATTTCCAACCTTAGCCAAGCTTGTGGACAAGGCCAAAGTCATGGAGAAAAGATACAAGGCGGAAAGAGTCGAACGAGCTGAATGAGACTAGAAGGGAAGGCATAAGAACAAAGGTCATAAAGGACTGCATGGAAATGGAGGAGAACAAAAGAAGGAGTTTTCATCATTTGGACCACGAAATGGTCAAACTAAGCAAGAGATCCCCACTTGCGGCAAATGTGTGAAGAAACATTCTGGAGTTTGTCGGAAAGATACTGGCACTTGCCTTAGGTGTGGGCAAATGGGGCACTTCATAAAGGATTGCCCGCAGATGAGGAGTCAAGGGAATGGGACCATGGTGCGATCATAATCTAAACCATTTCAAATATAAGGACAAGGAGTCAAGGACAAGGGGCTAATGATTGGGAATGCACCGATGACAAAAAATAAAAGCAAGGGTAGAGTCTTCGCGCTAAATCCGCAAGAGGCTCGCGATTCGCACACCGCCATCACAGGTATCATCCCCATCCAAAGTTCTAGCGCAAAATGTTTAATTGATTCTGGTGCTACCCATTCTTTTGTGTTGCCTTATTTTGCTAAGTACTTGGGTATAGATAAGGAACTGATGAGTGAACCGTTAGTAATAGCAGCTCCTTTAGGGGAAGTGATGGAAGTAAAGTATGAGTATAGGGGCTGTGATGTAGACATTAATGGACAAACACTTCTGATAGTGTTGCTAGAATTGGACGTACTAGAATTTGATGTGATATTAGGGATGGACTGGTTGTATGAGCATGGAGCTCTATCGACTGTAGAAAGAAACTTGTCGAGTTTTGAACTAGAGATAGGAAGGAGTTTGTATACCAAGGAGATAGGAATGAGAATCCTTTGAACTTGATATCAGCCTTAGGAGTGAGGCGGATGTTAAGGAAAGGATGCCAAGCGTATCTAGCCCACGTAGTCGACACTGGCAAAGAAGCTACCATGTGAGACGAGCATTCCAGTAGTGGATGAGTTTATGGATGTTTTTCCAGAAGATTTACCCAGAATACCCCCTGATCGTGAGATCGAGTTTAACATCGAACTGCTACTCGGTACGCAACCGATATCAATACCACCATATCGTATGGCACCAATGGAGCTGAAGGAGTTAAAGACACAATTGCATGATCTACTCGATAAGGGCTTCATTCGACCAAGCAATTTGCCATGGGGCACTCCAGTGTTGTTTGTGAAGAAGAAAGATGGCTCGTTCTGAATGTGCATCGACTATCGGCAACTTAACAAAGTCACTATGAAGAATAGATACCCATTACCGAGGATCGATGATCTTTTTTATCGACTTTAAGGAGCTGGTCACTTCTCCAAGATTGACTTAAGGTCTGGCTATCATCAACTAAAGATCCAAGGAGAAGTTATCTGCAAGACTGCCTTTTGTACTAGATATGGACACTACGAGTTCACGGTTTTGCCATTCGGTTTGATGAATGCTCCTGCTGCTTTTATGGACTTAATGAATCAAGTATTCAAGCCATTCCTTGACAAGTTCATGATTGTATTCATTGACGACATCCTGATTTACTCAAAGAATAAAGAGGAATATGAAGAACATCTGAGGATCGTGCTTCAAATGTTACGTGATCACTAACTCTACGCTAAGTTATCTATGTGTGAATTTTGGATGGAGTCGGTCAACTTTCTTAGACATGTAGTAAGTAAGGAAAGAATTCAAGTTGATCCTAAGAAAGTTGAAGTGGTAGCAAATTGTCCAAGGCCCACAACAGTCTCAGAAGTGCAAAGTTTCTTAGGCATGGCAGGATATTATCGTAGATTCGTACAATACTTTCCTAAGATAGCAGCCCCATTGACCAAGTTGACAAGAAAACAAGTTAAGTTCAATTAGGAAGAGTCCTGTGAGAAGAGTTTTCAGAAACTCAAGGAGTGTTTGGTATCGGCACCAGTTTTGACATTACTAGAAGGAGAAGAATGATTCACAGTCTATTGCGATGCTTCGAGAGTAGGACTTGGGTGTGTTTTGATGTAAAATGCTTCGAGAGTAGGACTTGGGTGCCTATGCATCACGACAACTAAAGAGACATGAAGTGAATTACCCTACTCATGATTTAGAATTAGCTGTGGTAGTGTTCGCTCTAAAGATCTGGAGACATTACATGTATGGGATAAAGTGTGAGATCTACACGGATCATTAGAGTCTTCAGTACATCTTGAGCTAAAGAGACCTCAATCTAAGACAAAGGAGATGGATTGAATTATTGAAGGATTATAATTGTCAGATTCTCTATCATCCTAGGAAGGTGAATGTAATGGTAGATGCCTTGAGTCAAAAGTTGATGGAAAGCCTAGCCTATGTGGATGTGAGAAGGAGGCCAATTGTGAAGGAACTAAAGGAATTGTTTAATTTAGATGATCAAGAGTTTTGTTGGCTTACTTTCAAGTAAGGCCTAAGTTAATGGAAGAAATAAGGGATTCACAAGATAGGGACCCATACTTGGTGAAGTTGAAGGATGAGACGAGGGAAGGAAAGAACTCTGAGTTCGAGGTAGTTAATGGAATTTCAAAGTGCAAGAATAGAGTATGCATGCTTGATGTGGATGGACTAAAGGAAAGGATATTAAAGGAGGCACATCAAACACCTTACTGTGCTCATCCTGGAACTACCAAGATGTACCATGATGTGAAAGCAAATTATTGGTGGCCTGGATTGAAGAAAGATGTAGCTAAGTTTGTAGCATCCTGCCTAACTTGCCAACAAGCCAAGTATGAACATTAGCGACCCTCAGGATTGCTATAAGAGATTAGACTACCTGAATGGAAATGGGAGCGCATCACTATGGACTTCATTATTGGTTTACCTAGAACCTCTAAAGGATATGACTCTATATGGGTCATAGTAGATAGATTGACAAAGTCTGCGTATTTCTTAGGAGTTAAGACCACATATTCTGCAGCTCAGTATGCGCAGTTATATATAGATGAGATCGTGAAACTACATGGAGTGTCAATTTCTATCATCTCATATCGAGGAACTCAATTCACCTCAAGGTTTTAGCAAAAGTTGCAAGAAGCGTTAGGAACACAACTAGATTTTAGTACGGCATTTCAGCCTCAAACAGATGGCCAGTCTGAGAGAACAATTCAGACACTTGAGGATATGCTAAGGATGTGTGTCATAGACTTTGGCAGTAGGTGGGATAAGTATTTACCATTGATTGAATTTGCCTACAACAATAGCTATCATTCGTCCATCGATATGGCGCCATACGAAGCATTGTATGGGAGAAGATTTCGTTCTCCGATTTGCTGGGTTGAACCTGGAGACAAGCATGTAGAAATGCCCAAATTGCTTAAGGAGACCACTGAGAAAGTACCAATAATTCAAGATCGACTAAAGACGGCATTCAGTAGATAAAAGAGTTACGCGAACCCTAAGCGAAAAGAAGTCCAATTCGCCGTGAGAGATCACGTATTCTTAAAAGTCTCGGCAATGAAAGGAGTTATGAGATTTGGCAAGAAAGGAAAATTATCGCCTCATTTCATTGGTCCTTTCAAAAACTTAGATAAGGTTGGAGAAGTGTCTTATAGACTTGCCCTGTCTCCAACTTTGGCGCATGTGCACCCAGTGTTCCACATCTCAATGTTAAGGAAATATGTGTCAGATCCATCGCACGTTCTTTTACCTCCATACATTACATTAGATGAGCAACTATCTTATGAGGAGTCACCAATAGCTATAGTGGATCGATAAGTAAGGAAGTTAAGGAATAAGGAAATGCTCGTGATCAAGGTTCAGTGGCGAAATCATGGGATAGATGAGTGCACTTGGGAAGCGGAGGAGGAGATGTGATAGAAGCATCCTCAGCTTTTCGAGAGAAACTAGGTAAGGGTTTAAACTCAAGGATGAATTTCTTTAAGGGGGGAGAATGTAACAACCCACACCCACTCTAGGAATTTTCGTGATAAATTGCTCAATTTAGAACTAATAAGGTTAAGTGTGTGCTTGTGTGAAAATTTGTGATCTAAGTGATTAATGAGAGTGTGGCATATTAAATTAATTTTAATATGCATAATATGTGTTGCTATTGTGAAATAAATGATTTACATGAAGTGCATTTGCATAAAAGAATTTATTTTAAATAAAATTAATTTTCATGCATAAGATAATTTTTAAGCATAAAATAATTTTATGGGTATTTTTAAAATATTTTTAAATAAATATTTTTGAGAGAAATGTTCCAAAATTAATAAGAAAAATATTCTTTTTATTTTAATTCTATTCAGAAGAAAATTTTAAAGGGAAAGCCCAAATACCTAAAAGCCCACTACACAAAAATCCTCCTAACCCATTTCATTAAGGATATTAGTGGAAATTCCACTCCAACCCTAGTATTTATTCTAAATTTCTGCCAAACAAGGGTTCCCAGTAGCTATTTTCTTATTCTTTCTATATCTTGGCAAAAAAATCTCTCAAAATATTTCTCTCTACCGAAATATTGAAAACACCTTACCGTTTCGCGATTTCGTGACCATAATTGTAAGTTTTTATTCTCTTTCGATTTCTAAACTGATTTCTATGAAATAAATTATGGAAAAATTATTTTGAATTGTTTGATTATTGATTTCTACAAATTCAATTCTGTTTGAGTGAATTTTTGGGAGAGAAAATTTATTTTTTACTGAAAACACGATTCTTTCCGCAAGATTTCTCCAAAGGTGAATTCTATAACTTAAAATCACAATTTTATTGCATAAACATCATAAAAGGGGAGGGGGGTGGGCATTTTGTGTATAATTGTATTCTAAACTAATTTATGATTTGTTTTGATAAAAAATATTGGATTAAATAATATTTCTGCATATTTCTGTGATGACCAAAAAGTTTCAAAAAACAAAGAAATTCAAGGTTTTCGTGTTAGAACTTGGAAGTTGGAAACTTTTATTCTTTCATGGTCATATGGCTGCCCATTTGTATGAATGAGTATTCTAATATGATATTTGTTTTGTTTAGATGAAAAATAATGATTTGAATCATGTGTCTGTTTATCGCTGAAATGAACAAAATGTGCGGAAAGCATGGAAACTCATGATTTTTCACTTAAACTTTTGAACTTGGAAAATTTTTGTATAAACCATACCTATGGCTGCTAATTCATGAAGGAGTGTGTTCTAAACTAATATTTTCTATGATTGAATGAAAAATAATAGTTTAAACAACCTATTTGCATATTTCTGAAATGACTAGAAAATACCAAAAACAAAGAAACTTATGGTTTTATGCACTATAATGCAAAAGGTTGAATTTTTATATATTAATGACACCAATAGTGGCTGATTCCTATGAATTTATATTATAAAATAATTTTTGTTATTTTACATGAAAAATTTTGGTTCAAACCATGTTTTTACATATTTCTGAAATAGACAGAAAGTACAAAAAGAAGAAGAATTTGGTTTTTACCTTGATGATGCATTCAGCCTACATTAACATTTTTGTCCCAATGTTTATAAATTTTTTGTATAATTGTATTCTAAACTAATTTATGATTTGTTTTGATAAAAAATATTGGATTAAATAATATTTCTGCATATTTCTGTGATGACCAAAGAGTTTCAAAAAACAAAGAAATTCAAGGTTTTCGTGTTAGAACTTGGAAGTTGGAAACTTTTATTCTTTCATGGTCATATGGCTGCCCATTTGTATGAATGAGTATTCTAATATGATATTTGTTTTGTTTAGATGAAAAATAATGATTTGAATCATGTGTCTGTTTATCGCTGAAATGAACGAAATGTGCGGAAAGCGTGGAAACTCATGATTTTTCACTTAAACTTTTGAACTTGGAAAATTTTTGTATAAACCATACCTATGGCTGCTAATTCATGAAGGAGTGTGTTCTAAACTAATATTTTCTATGATTGAATGAAAAATAATAGTTTAAACAACCTATTTTCATATTTCTGAAATGACTAGAAAATACCAAAAACAAAGAAACTTATGGTTTTATGCACTATAATGCAAAAGGTTGAATTTTTATATATTAATGACACCAATAGTGGCTGATTCCTATGAATTTATATTCTAAAATGATTTTTGTTATGTTTACATGAAAAATTTTGGTTCAAACCATGTTTTTACATATTTCTTAAATAGACAGAAAGTACAAAAAGAAGAAGAATTTGGTTTTTACCTTGATGATGTATTCAGCCTACATGAACATTTTTGTCCCAATGTTTATAAATTTTATGTGATGTGTTTTGATAATAGTTTAAACAACCTATTTGCATATTTCTAAAATGACTAGAAAATACCAAAAATAAAGAAACTTATGGTTTTATGCACTATAATGCAAAAGGTTGAATTTTTATATATTAATGACACCAATAGTGGCTGATTCCTATGAATTTATATTCTAAAATGATTTTTGTTATGTTTACATGAAAAATTTTGGTTCAAACCATATTTTTACATATTTCTGAAATAGACAGAAAGTACAAAAAGAAGAAGAATTTGGTTTTTACCTTGATGATGCATTCAGCCTACATGAACATTTTTGTCCCAATGTTTATAAATTTTATGTGATGTGTTTTGATGATTGTTGACATATATGTATGCATAATAAATGATAAAATTTCATGTTAGTAGAAGGTATGATCCTAGATGATCTTAAATGCATTATGGTATACTTAAGGTATATTTAAGGTATCTTAATCTTGTATTTTGATTAGAATGCAAATGTGATTGAGGAATATGGAACTGGATGTTATGATGAATTGATGATGAACATATGGTTATGGGTTAATGAAGTGAAAGGGCGTATAAGAGTTAAGCATGATGTTTGAAGGATTAATTGTTAAGTTGACATGTATGGAAGTGTAAAGTAAACTAAGATAATTGATAAGTGAATTGATATTGAGATAATAATATTGTGATGACCTTAAAAAGGTATTGATATGATTGCAATGTGTTTTCATGTGAGCCTATAAGGTCTAAGTATGCAAGACTTTTAAGTCAATGAGTTATGTGCAAGTGATGAGTACACCTATGTGTGGACTCTAAGTGTATGTGTATACTATATGTACATGGGTAGTTATGGGATAGGAGCATCATGAGTAAATAAATACTAAGTATTAAATCAAATATTATGTTAGAGTTTGAGGAGCTTTAGAAGTGTAAAGGGACTACGTGTACTAGGAGCAAAGGAACCCCAAGGTGAGTAAACACAATGTTCTTGTTACAAGTGTGAGTAAACATCGTATTCATTCTTCAAGTGTGGGCAAATGCCTCATTCATGTTATAAGTGCAAGTAACATTTTGTTATGTTACTAATGTGATATATTGTTATGTGAGCCTTATGATATTTGAAACCCAAGTTCCTTCTATTCTAAATATATTATTATATGATTTTTTTATCAAGCTTGGGTTGCCAAAGGACATTTGGTCTAAAACCATTTTATTTATCCAATGAGAATTTATTGTGAATTACACCTTAGCTTATATTCTTTCTAGAACTACATTATCATTATATCATTGTTAGAAAGCTAAACCACTATTGTTATTCAAATACATGTTATTGCTGCCTCATGTGATATTGTTAATTGTGTTTACCAATAGCTCTAACTATGGTACCTTTACCCTTTATGCAGAATCCTTGTACTGATGTAGGTAATCATTAGAACCTGTGCATATAGTCTTAACCCGATGGATAGGGGTAGTGTATCCGCCTCAACTAGAAAGGGCGATTCTAGCCATGGGGCCTGATCAGCTTCACGCTTTCTACGTGATAGGAGTTGGAATTTCGTATAAGGCCACCTTTCCTCTATGTGTTTGAGTGATAGAGCAATAGCCTTCACTCACTATGTGTTATAAGTGTGATTTCTGCAAATTTGCCAAATTGAACCCTTACTAAATTGCAACTTGATTCATGAGTTATAAACCATGAACTATGTGTATAAGTTATATGTTTCCTTTCAAAGGAATATGTGATAATGTATGTGCCTTTTCGTTTACCTGTTGAGGTCATCTATCTCACCCCTTTTTCCTTGTGTGGTTCCAGGTGAGCAAATGTGAGGAGGTAAGGTGATGGCTTAAGCATTCTACTTCGCTTTGGGAATTCCTTAGGGCGTCCTCAAGATATGTTTTTAGATACTGCTATACAATTACAACCCGTCTTTGCTCAATGGATACAAAACACCCATGCTTTAGCACCTGGTGCAACAGCAAGCACCAGTTTGACTTGGGGGGTGGTGGTTTAGTGGCAGTGGGTGGCAAGGTTGCTTTGTTACCGATTCCATTAGGAACCGCAGATTTTTTGGTACATCACATTCATGCATTTATGATTCATATGACGGTATTGATACTTCTGAAAGGAGTTCTATTTGCCCGTAGCTGACAGAAGGAAGAGAGTGACCTTATCATCAAATTGGGTGTCTGCCTCAGCACATGCTGTCACTATAGAATGGTATGAGATATTAATAATACTCTTTTATGAAGTCTTGTCATTAGATGCTCCGGGAATGTTGATTTATACTTATGGATATATATTATTTTCCTTATGGATTTTATATATAATGATTTATTTTAAGTCTTCCACAAATTATGGTATTCATTTAAACATTTTAAATGAGTTAATGAAAAAGGTTTGGTAAGATCCTAGACATGATTTGTTATATGTAAGTGGATTCTACGGGCATGGGTGATCTTATGTCTCCCCATGTTATAGAACTGTCATATCTCTACAGTTGGGATGTGACATTAACCAACCAATCTCATACCTGACATGCCTACTTTACCTCTAAGCTAGCCAATCAACCAAAAAACCAAATGACTAAATCATTTTCCTCTATCATTCTAAAGTGGGGGCACATCCCTTTCAAATATTCACCTTTTTGAAATAGGGGCATCCTCCTGCTGCTCCAAAATATATCGAGGGACCCTCTTTAGAACTTTTTGCTGCTCTCAAATATGCCGGGGGCATCCTCTTCATTCTAAAGATTCATCCTCATCAAAATTTCCTACCACTCCCAAATATACCAGGGGCATTCTCTTCATTCTAAAGTTTACACTCATCAGAATTTTCTGCAGCACCCAAATATACTGGGTGCATCCACTTCATTCTAAAGTTCACACTCATCAAAATTTCCTATCACTCCTAAATATACCGGAGGCATCCTCTTCATTCTAAAGTTCACACTAATCAGAACTTCCTGCCACTCTCAAATATATCGAGGGCATCCTCTTCATTCTGAATTTCACACTTATCAAAACTGCCTACTAGATAATGACAATTCTGATAAGGGGACAGCTGTGAACCCTTAATTTTGCACCTTCCAGTATGTGTTTGAACCTTAAAAGCACTTAGGCTCAACAAACAAACCTTCAAAAGTCAAAAACTCTCAAAATGGAAAAGTCAAAATATTTCTTTTTGACATTTGAACTCTTTTAAATCATTCAGGACTGAGCAACGAGTATAACGCAACTAGAATCGTGTAAAATGGATGAGAAATGAACAAGAACGGGTGAAAACTGGCAAAATGGGCGAAAGCAGGGCCCAGTTGTCACAGAGCTCTACGGCACTATGGCAAAGCCCTCTGCAGAACTGTAAAGGGTTGTGCGGCACTTCCATAAAGAGCTCTGCAGTGCCGCAAAGCCCTCTATGGCAACTCCGGTGAAAATCCAATTTTTTGCACTCCTATATTGGAAATTTGTGTTTTCTACGCTTCAAACCTCCTCCTATATATAGAGGGCCTCCCCACACTCCAAGACACCAACTTTAACTTCAAGCAAAATGCTTTGCATTTGCTCCTTGCTTCATAAAGCAAGTTGGAAGGTTTCGCCTTGATTCCTACCTGACTAGTTTAAGGCTTTTCGCCCGCCTATGCAAGGCAAGTCTCTTGCCTAGGGCTCATGTCTGCTGCCCAAGGCTAGCCGCCACCTGCTGTCTGAGGCTATCCACTACCCGCCATCCAACGCCAGTTGCAGCCTACCATCCAAGGTTAGCCGCTACCCACCAAGGCTAGCTACTGTTTGCCATCCAAGGCCAGCTGCCGCCCGACATCCGAGGTAAGTTTCCCTTTCCTTTGATTTTCTATTGTCTAAATTTTCTTGCGTCTTTTAGTTAGTTAATTAAATTGATTTATCTAAGTTCCTAACTAATCAACTTGGTAATCAATCAAATTAATTAATGAACTCAACCCTCTTTTAATCAATCAATCAAAACATGATAAAGTGGCTAGGCTAAACTAACCCTTTTACAAGAAGGGAGAACTACGTGGGTTATGATTCCTATTCAAAGTGATACATAGGCATGCTTGGTTCAGGCATCGAATCTAATTAAAACTAACTAATTCTCCCCTTATCACCTTTTTCACTTACTATTATTTTGTTTTTTGTTACTTTGTTATTAGGCTTAATTTAGGGAAAGTGTGACTTCCCTAGAACCCATAAGGGCTAGAGGAGGTATCCCCTAAGTTTGGATTTCATTGTAATATTAACTCTCTTTTATTTTGAATTCTAATCGTGTATAAACTTTTTAGATTGAATGATCATGCATATTATAAATTGTTCATGCATTTTAGTTTGTTCATGAAATATATTTTAAGTCACTCTTATATTAATTGTCCAAACTTATTTTGTTAAATTAAACTGAAAACCTAGTCCCCGTATACTCTTTGCTTTCGAGGCTAGTGATCTTTTTCCTTTTGGGTAATAATTAGAGTCAAATGGGTTTTTTCCTTATATTTTTCCAAATAAAAATAAATTAAGGTGGCAACTCCAAGAAACAATTTTCAAATCTGTCAAAGATAAGCTCGAGGGCTTCCTTGTGAGTTCTTTCCCAAATGAGCATTTCGATTCCCTTTAGCGGATTAGACCAGTGCTCGGTGAGGCCTCACACTACTTAGATATCTCATATCTAGCAGTCCTACTCACTTCACCATGCAACTCTTGTAGGTGAGTGATGATGTCTGTAACCTCAAGCATGTTTTCATGTTGCTTATACAACTCTAAACTCATTGATCCTAGTATGATCATCTTTCCACTTCTCTAAAGTGGCATGTTCCTTAAGAGATGCCACTTTAGGTAAGGGTCTAGGAACCTTTGAATCAAGAACATACAAAAGTTTTTCATAAGCAAGGACCAATTTAAGGTTTCTCAACCAATCCACAAAGTTTGGTTCCATTAATTTGTTATCACTATGTATGCTCACAATAGGGTAGGATGTGCTTATTTTATCAGGTTTGCTGTAGAAAATAATAAGATTGATTAGTCTATGTGAAATGTAACCACCATGTTGAGTTGGTGTTTAATCAAAATGGTACTCCCACTAACTTGGCAAATCCAACACTTCCAAGTAGGAGACAGAAATCCTATTGGGGTGGATTTCTAGTGGGTGATTAAATTCTCATAAAACTATCAAATTCCTTCAAATACATATTGTCATTATTGGGATTTTGATATTTTACAAGTGAACAACTATTGTTCATCACAACTCTTTATGAGACTCAATCATTCCAGCTCCTAATACTTCCAACCTCATATACCCTTTATCATAATTAGTCTTTCACATTAGTTAAGTAAACACCATTGGACCAACAAGTATAAAGATTTAAACATTGTGTGGCTCAGGTATATATTGCCATTATTGACACAAAATGTATCTTATACTTGCAACATCAAATGCTATACAATGACTTTAAGGAAATGATTCCCATTAATTATTGCTCCAATGGAGAGCCAAGACTTAATTTTTTATTTGGAAGATTTTCTTGGGCTTTAATTGTTAGGTCTCACATTGCACATTATCCATTTTACATACATCTCATGCATTGTATATATCACATATATATCATAAAATGGACACTTTACATAGGTATGTTCATGGACTAATGGGCCTAATTCCTAGCCACAAGTAATGGGTAAGGGGTTTAAGTTTATCAGATTACAAACATTCAAAGACTACAACTAATGAGTCTTCATGCTCCCACTAGGCATCTTCATGGGTTGAGACTCCTCTTGATCTTACATCTCTACATCCTTCATGTGTATATTGTTATCCTTGGCATACCAAGGCGAGATTACAAATAAAGAGAGATCAAAGGCTCAATGAATTGAATATATAACCTAAACTATTAATTAACAATTAATTACAACCCTTTCATATAATAAAAGAATATTACATGCCCATTAAAAGAAACATACATTATAGTTCTAGTCCATGATCATCCATTCATACCTCTTAGACACATACCATAAACATAACAATTAGTTTTATTCATGTGTTGTCCTTTTACCTTTTGGAACATTTCTAAAATTTTGAAACATTTTTTAAAAAACCATTTTGAATATCAAAATTCAACATTTGTATAGCTTAAAATCATATTTTAAGCCACAAAAATTTATTTGATTAAAAAATAGGTCTAAAACAATTTTGAAAAATCAAAAGTTGGGTAAAAACACAGTGAAAATTGCGACCTATGTTGAGGGTGCGATATCAGTCGCAAAATCAAAATCACAATCAAGACACTGAAATCACGATTGTGAAATAGAAATTGCAATCAAGAAATCATGATAGATAGCATAACACTTGTTATGATATACTCATTCGCGGTCGCAAAATCAATACTGCGGTCATGATTTATGTGTCCGTGAGCACAACATTTGTGCACCAACTCTTTCTCAATCAAATCAAAAGCTCCAAAACAATGCATGTAATGGTTTTGCACTAAAATTGGGTGGTTTTGATACCAATTAAAGGGATTAATGGCACTAAAGCGAAAGCATGGTGGGTGGAGCAAAATTTCAAACATTTGAAAATTTTGCTCCACCATTGTGGTAGGTCCATTACCCTTTCAATATGTTCACCAATTGTGTGAAAAACACATTTAAGAAAGAAAGAAGAAGAAGAAGAAGTATCATATACCTTTCTCCTTAGCTCCTATTTGTTTTAGCTCCCTAACTGTGAAGCCTCTAGCTTGCTCACACTAAGCTTCACCAAGCAAGGATTAAGAGTTCTTGTTGTTTTGGACTTGCTTCTACTATCACCTAGTCTTGTTTTTCTTAAAAATAAGAAGAGAAGAAGAAGAAGATAAAGAATTGGAGAACACTTTCTTCAATCTCCCTCTCAAGCTCTCTTCTCTCTCTTATGCATGTAACAGTAGCCTTTTCTTTTATTAGTGGAAAAATCAGTATATGTCCACTTAGTTATTAGGATTTTTGCTTTATCATACAAGTATTATATCCTCTCATAACTAAAATAGCTGTTGAGATAGTAGGGAAGAAAGATGAGTTGATTATCTTATCAATTCATCTTTGTCTCCCATTATATAAAAGGAAAATACAAAGATGCCCAAAAGAGTTAGTGGGTTATCTTTAACCCCTAAACCCTCTCTCTTCCATATCTTATATAGACTTGGGTTTTAGTTTGTGTAACCCCTAAATCCATCATATGGATCAAGTTTATTACTAAGTCTTCTACCACATCAAATGTCCAACCCAATTAAATTTAGTCCAAAACTATTTCAATTTAGTCATCACTATTTGTATCACATACAAATCATAACCTAATTGAAATAAACCTTTTATGAATTAAACTTCAAGACATACTAGGGTCTTTGTAAATTTAATTACAAGCTTAATTCAATTATCATTAATGAATTAATTAAACACTTTAATTAATTATTAATATAATTATATATCTTTGATTGGTGAATGCTTTATGGTATGTGACTTACTAGGTTCATGTTCTAATTAGCAATGGGATAGAGAAAGCTCTTTTTCTCACCTAATGTGAAATTGTCATTTCACACTTAGTTCTATAAGTCATGAGGGACGCCTAGCATAACATATCATGACTACCTAATTAGAAATAAATTTGGTGAACATATACATGAACATTACATGGACCTTTGATCATAATTATCATGCACTCAAATCCCTCCATTATAGATTCCAGATTTCAACTAGGGTCATGGATGAGTCAAACCCTATACGTATTGATCATATGATTTCATCTCTGTTCTAGTTCTCGGTAAACTCGATTCCTACCAGAAACACTTTTCTAGTGAATCTCATTTACCTTAGCCAAGGACTTGCATACCAATAATAACTAGATGTCATAGGATTCCTTTATTGTTTACACAAGTTAATGGATTCTTTCTTGGAGATCACTTACCTCCACATATCACTAGTTAGGGAGATAACATGCCATATGCCTTTGTATGAATAGCATCGGTATGTAAGTAGTAATAAATCCTAACCACCAATATATTAGATAATGTATCACCTCAAGTCAAAGGACCATATACATAATTATGACCTAGATGATGAAATGTTGAATAGTGGTAAAAACCCATGTATTCATCATCTGATGTCACTGTTTAACTTACTCATTTCTATGAGAGTTCATATATTGTCATGACATCATATGTCTATAGCATGAGACTCACTACCTTTATTACTATAAGTATCACATACTTATCACGGTTGATAATAAGGATGATAGTCTTTCGGATTAAAGGTGCCCAGTCGATAATCTTATGATTATGAACAAATTTAAAGTATCTATACAAGAGTGATCTATCTCTCATATTCTTAACTCTTTGAGAATAGATCATCTCATTCAATACTTAAGGAACATATATTCATTATAAAAGAACAAATTCATTTAAAGAACATATATCTTTTATTGCCAATTGAAGATTTTATTCACATTTACATAATATGTACATTGCTCTGGGGCATACATCACTGTCACAAAATTGATCAAATTTTGTGGTTAGGCATTCCTCTTAACAGTGATTTGGGTACCCTTGCCCTACCCGCGAGCTTATACCATGCTCACAAGGTTTGATATCTTTCCTCACATTAGAGAGGATTTCTGTTTAATAATATCTATAAAAAAAAAAGGCATATACAAGGTCCATACTATGAATTCAACATAAAATAGAATGGTATATCAATGCTTCTTATCATGGTCACAATATATGACCAATATAGTAAGCTCACAATGGCCAATATCACATAAAAAAGGTATAGGATTTCAATGGTTCAACAATCAATGAGTAACACATATTCAACATCACTTCAAGGTATCTATATCAATGGATGGTAATTCAAACAATAGTTGCACACAAGAATGGTTCAATCATGTCATCTTATTAAGTACTCACCTAAAGTCCTTTGCTCCTATTAGCATTCACTCTTGATTATAGTAATGTCCTTCACAGTCTTGAGTAATGTACTTGCCCTTACCTTGAGGTTCTACACCCATGTTATTTTTAATTACATATCAATTAGTAACTAATAATGTTATCAATCATAACTTATCTATCTTATACTTGTTTTATTATTTCAACTCATAATGGAGGTATATTAATAATGTTATATTTATACCTATTCTCATCCCATCAATTCCAAGCTCAATTCCTTATTCAATTTCATTAATTCAAGTTTAAGTCTCATAATCTTCAAATTGATCCATAAACCTTAGAATTTGGGGAAAACTATCAATTTCCCTTCCAAACCTCAACTTGTTCATAGATTCATCAAATTAACACCTAGACAATCAATTCCCAAAAATTATTTAGAATTAAATCACATTGAATCATAAAAACCCTAACTTGTCCCACTTAGGGCAAATTTGGGGAAAACCTATAATTCTTCATCAAATATTCAAATTAATCATATAAATATGAAATTAACATAATAAAGAACTTATATGATCATTCAATTGTCCAAATCGAATATTAGAACACTAAGTTCCCCTTTTAAATAAGTTTATGTCGCTAAGATTTTCAAATCTTGAACCAAGTTTCCAAAATTCATTTCTGACACTAGCATATCATTTTTCTCCATCTAAAATAACCTTGGATGCTTTTAATTAGAATTTGGAACATTTCTTTGATCATTTTTCTTAAGTTGAACAAAATCCTTCTTGTTAGAACTTAGGTGATTTTCATACTTTCTTTACCAATCTTCACATTAATCCTTTAATTCTCCAATTAAATTTTCATATTTCATCTAAGAACATCCAAAACTACATCTTATGTATATACATTCCTATATGGCCAAAACATATATGAGTTATGTAGGAGAAATTTATGCAACTAAAATGTCAAAATCATACTTGGAACATAAAAAGGAAAAGATGAACATGATTTCTCACCTTGGGTAACTTTCATTTATTCAGATTCTTATTGATGTAAGTGTAGAGAAAGTTTCCTTTTGTTAATGTGAAATTTTGGTGTAGAGATAGGCAAAATGATGTTCATAACATAAGTTTGCATATATATATATATATATATATATATATATATATATATATATATATATATATATATATATATATATATATCTGTGTGTGTGTGTGTGTGTGTGTGTGTAGGTTGGATGGTGAGGATTTGATTAAGCTAAATTCAATGGTTAGGATTTAATCATAATGGATGGCTATGATTTGATCAAGTTAGATGGCTAGAGTTTCATCTATATTTATGATGACCATCATATTGGTAATGCTAAAAATACACCTAGACTCATATGTAGAGAGAATGAGAATTCAACTTGTTTAAAAGTTTTGACTTGGTCAATTTTTGTGGCAAACTTAGTCAATTTTTGTGACTATCTCTACAATATCAATTTCTATTTGTCTTGGGCCAACTATTCTAACTCCTAAGTCCTGATATTTATTCACTCTTAGACCTATAGGCCAGCCACCCTTATTGGGCTTAGGCCTTTGATATTCCAAGACCTATTAACAAGCCATGAGCCTATTAACATACTTAGAAATTTCCTTTTAACATTCTTTTTTTCCTTTCACATAGACTTTCAAATTGTGTTCTCTAACTTCTTTATATACTTTATTAGTTATCATATGAACTTTATTTAAATCATTAGAGCATAATTAGTCATGATAAAATCATAAACTAGACAAACATTTCAAATGGTGTTGTAAGCTTCCTAACCAATTCCCTTTCATTCCTTTACTATGCTAGCATTCAAATATCTTGAACTTTAATGTCATTTGTAACTAAAATGAGTTATGAAATTCTTAGGTATTATAACTTAAAATGGCATAGCAAATAAATATGGTTGGGTTCATCTTTATTAAGTTTGAAGCCATGTGTAATAAAATTGAATTTGGAGTAGTTCAACATTAATATAATTTATTTAAACTCTAATAACATTGAATTTAACATGATTAAAGTTGAATTCAACACTATTAACCTTTAGTTCTACTTTAATGGACTTGAGTTCAACGTAATTAATGTTTCACTCAACTATAATGAGGGTGAATTCAACTTCATTAAATTTGAGTTTAGAGTAATCACTTATAATATATCAGAGTTCAACTTTAATAACATTCAATTCTACTTTCTTAACATTAAGTTCAAAACTTATTAATGTTCAACTCAACATTAATGGAATTGAATTTAAATTTAATGGAGTGTATTGAAGTTACACGTACATTAGTTCAATGTTAATATAGTTGAGTTCAACCATAATAAGGTCGAATTCAACTTCATTAATGTTGAACTCAACTTTAATGGAGTTGAGTTTAGAGTAGTCAAGTATAATATATTGGAGTTAAATCATAGCGATATTGAATTCTACTTTATTAATTAAATCATAGCGACATTGAATTCTACTTTATTAACATTGAGTTTAAACCTTATTAATGTTAAAGTCAACTTTAATGGAGCTGAGCTCATAATGGAGTGTAACTAAGTTATATATATATTAGTTTAACATTAGTACAATTGAGATCAATCTTAATAAGGTCGAATTCAACTTCAACAATATTGAACTCAAATATAATAAAGGTGAACTCAATTCCATTAAAGTTGAGTTCAAACTAGTCAAATATAATATATTGGAGTTTAACCTTAACAACCTTGAAGTTTAACCTTAACAACCTTGAATTCTATTTTATTAACATTGAGTTCAAACCTTATTAATGTTCAACTTCACTTTAATAGAGTTGAATTCAAATTTAATGGAGTGTAATGAAGTTGAATGTACATTAGTTCAATGTTAATACAGTTGTTTAGTTCAACCTTAATAAGATTGAATTCAACCTCAGTAATGTTGAACTCAACTTTAGTATAGTTGATTTTGAGGAATGGCAAAGCCAAATGCAGTGGAAACAAGGTAGTGGGGTGAAATTTTAAACATTTTAAAATTTAACTTCACCCATTTTGGTCAAAAATTCATTCAAGGAAATCAACAAAAAAATATATTGTCACATCCCAACCTTATGAGATACGATGGTCCTAGAACATGGGGAGACATAAGGTCACCCATGCTGTAAAACCCATTAAAATATAATAATCATGCCTAGGATCTTACCGAACCTTCTTCATTACTCATTAAAACATTTAGATAAATACCATAATTCGCGGAACACTTAAAGTAAATCGTTATATATAAAATCCATAAGGAAAATAATATAAATCTCTATGAGTATCAAATTAACATTCCCGGAGCATCTAAAGACAAGACTTCATAAATATAGTATTATTGATAACTCGGATAAGGAATTCCCTAAGCGAAGTAGAATGCTTGAGCCGTCACCTTGCTTCCTCACATTTGCTCACCTGGAACCACACAAGGAAAAAGGGGTGAGATAGATGATCTTAATGAGTAAAGGCGCATACATTATCACATATTCCTTTGAAAGGAAACACATAGCTTATACACATAGTTCATGGTTTATAACTCATGAATTAGGTTGCAATTCAGCAAGGGTTCAATTTAGCAAGTTTGCAAAAATCACACTTATAACACTTATAGAGTGAAGACTATACTCAATTCACTCAAAACACATTGAGGAGAGGTGGCCTTCGCCAAATTCCAACTCCTATCACATGGAAAGCATGAAGCTGATCAGGCTCCACGGCTAGAACCGCCCCTTCTAACTGAGGTAGATACACTACTCCTATCTATCGGGTTAAGACCATGTGCATAGGTTTCGATGATTACCCGCATTGGCATGAGGATTCTGCATAAAGGGTAAAGGTACCATAGCTAGAGCTATTGGTAAACACAATTAATAATATCACAAATGGCAACAATAACATGTATTTCAATAACAATAGTAGTTTGGCTTTCAACAATAATACAATGAAAGTGTAGTTCCAGAAAGAATACAAGTTAGGGTGTTTATCACAAAAAAATGTTCTCATTGGATAAGCAAAATAGTTTTGGACCAAATGTCCCTTGGCAACCCAAGCTTTACAAAGAAATTATATAATAATATTTAAAAATGGAAAGAACTTGGGTTTCAAAGATCACAAAGGTTCACATATCAAAATATCACATTCTTGTAACAAAACAAAATGTTGTTTACAATTATAACATGAATACGATGTTTACTCATGCTTGTAGCATGAACATAGTGTTTACTCACCTTAGGGTTCCTTTGCTCCTATTACACGTAGTCCCCTTTGCACTTCTAAAGCTTCTCAACTCTAACATAATATTTGATTTAACACTTAGTATTTATTTACTCATGATGTTCCTATCCCATAACTACCCATGTACATATAGCATACACATTTACTTAGAGTCCACACATAGGTGTACTCATCACTTGCACATAGCTCGTTGACCTACTGGTCTTGCATACTTAGGCCTTATAGGCTCACATGAAAACACATTTCAATCATATCAATACCTTTTTAAGGTCATCACAATATCATTACCTCAATATCAATTCACTTATCAATTATCTTAATTCACTTTACATTTCCATACATGTCAACTTAACAATTAATCCTTCAAACATCATACTTAACTCTTATGATCCCTTTTACTTCATTAACTCATAATCATATGTTCATCATAACATCTAGTTCCATATTTCCCAATCACATTTGCATTCCAACCATAATACAAGGTTAAAATACCTTAAGTATACCTTAAGTATACTATAATACATTTAAGCTTATCTAGGATCATACCTTCAACCAACATGAAATTTCATCATCTATTATACATACATACATGTCAACAATCACCAAGACACATCACATAAAATTTATAAACATTTGGACAAAATTGTTCATGTAGGCCGAATGCATTCATTAAGGTAAAAACCAAATTCTTCTTCTTTTCTCGCTTTCCGTCTATTTCAGAAATATGTAAAAACGTGGTTTGGACCAAGATTTTCCATGTAAACATAACAAAAATCATTTTAGAACCTAAATCCATAAGAATTGGCCACTATTGGTGTTAGTAATATAGAAAAATTCAATCTTTTGCATTATAGTGCACAAAACATAAGTTTACTTGTTTTCGATATTTTTCGGTCATTTCAGAAATATGCAAACAGGTTGTTTAAACCATTATTTTTCATTCAATCATTGAAAATATCAGTTTAGAACACATTCCTTCATGAATCGGCAGCCATAGGTAAGGTTTATACAAAAAAATTCATAGTTCAAAGACTTAGGTGAAAAATCATGAGTTTTCGTGCTTTCCGCACATTTCATTTATTTCAGCGATAAACAAACACATGATTCAAGTCATTATTTTTCATCTAAACAAAACAAATATCATATCAGAATACCAATTCACACAAATCAGCAGCCATGTATACATGAAAGAATAAAATTTTCCAATTTCCAAGTCCTAACACGAAAACTTTGAATTCCTTTGTTTTTCGAAACTTTTCGGTCATCACAGAAATATGCATAAATATTATTTCATGCAATATTTTTCATCAAAACAAATCAAAAATCAGTTTAGAATACAAAAAAGTACAAATTCCCCCCCCCCCCCCCCTTATGATGTTTATGCAATAAAATTGTGATTTTAAGTTATAGAATTCACCTTTGGAGAAATCTTGCGGAAAGAATCGTGTTTTTGGTAGAAAATAAATTTTCTCTCCCAAAAATTCACTCAAATAGAATTGAATATGTAGAAATCAGTAATCAAATAGTTCAAAATAATTTTCTCATAATTTATTTCATAGAAAACAGTTTAGAAATCAAAAGAGAATAAACTTACGATTACGGTCACGAAATCGTGAAACGGTAAAGTGTTTTCAATATTTCGGTAGAGAGAATTATTTTGACAGGTTTTTCTGCTAGAATACAGAAAGAATAAGGGAATGGCTGCTGGAAACCCTTGTTTGGCTGAAAATTAGAATATATATTAGGGTTGGAGTGGAATTTCCACTTTTACCCTTAATGAATTAGGTTAGGAGCATTTTTGTGTAATGGGCTTTTGGGTAATTGGGCTCTTTCTTTAAAAATTTCGGCTGAAAGGATTTAAAAATGAAAATAATATTTTTCTTTTTAATTCTGGAATATTTCCCTCAAAAAATAAAAATATTTTAAAAATACCCATAAAATTATTTTATGCTTAAAAATTGTTTTATGCATGAAAATTCATTTTATTTAAAATAAATTCTTTTATGCAAATGCACTTTATGTAAATTATTTATTTCACAATGGCAACGCATATTATGCATATTAAAATTAATTTAGTATGCCACATACTCATCAATCACCTAGATCACAGATTTTCACACAAGCACACACTTAGCCTTATTAGTTCTAAATCAAGCAATTTATCACGAAAATTCCTAGGGTGGGTGTGGGTTGTTACACATATGCATATAAAGAAGAAGGAAAAGTAATCATATTACCTCTTAAAAGTTCCCTCTTTCTTTAACAAAGAGCTCCCCAAGTGTGAAGCTTCTAGATCATCCACACCAAACTCACCTTCAAGTTTCCATTTCGTTTCTTTGGTTGTTCTTTAATCCCTCTCTTAGTTGCCCAAACTTGATTCAAGATCTTCCTAAAAAACCTTTAGGAATATAAGGTTTCTTTTTATTAGTTTAAACTAAACTCATTTTCAAATTACAAGCAATTGTTCTTTCACAAAAAATAAAGAAAAGAATTGAAGATCAAAAGAAAAATTAAAGAAACTCTTTCCTCATCTTTTCTTTTTCTCTATTTCTCTTTCTAAAAGCTTCAAATGAAAAATGATGTACACTTTATTTAGAACATAAAAACTTATAGCTTTTATATTCGTCTTAAGACTTAACCTTTAAGTTTTCACAAAGAATATAATATCCTTTTATCTCATCATTTAATGAAGAGACAAAGGTGGACTTTACTTCTTCAAATGGTGAAATGACCATTTTATCCTTTAAGGGTAAAATGGACATTTCCATTAGCCAAAAGATGTAATTACAATTTTAACCTTAATGGAAAATTCTCTAACACCTAAACCCATCACATAGGCTTACGAATAGTGAATTTTCTTTAACTCCTATATTGCCTCTTTTCCATATCACATATGGGTATAAGCCACATCTCATATGTTTACGGTTTCACTAACCTTAAAATTAATTTTTTGATTTGATACAAATCATTTTCAATTTAATCTTTCTCATTTGCATCACATACAAATTAAAATTTAATTGAATCAAAACCTTATTAGATTAAACACCAAGACATGCTAGGGTCCTTGTAAATTGAATTACATGTTTAATCATTTTACCACTAATTAATTAATTAAACAATTTAATTAATTATTATGGTAAACCTTTTATACTTGAAAGGTGATTTGTCACATCCCAACCCTATGAGATACGACGGTCCTAGAACATGGGGAGATATAAGGTCACCCATGCCCGTAGAACCCATTAACATATAATAATCAGGCCTAGGATCATACCGAACCTTCTTCATTACTCATTAAAACATTTAGATAAATACCATAATTTGCAGAAGACTTAAAGTAAATCGTTACATATAAAATCTATAAGGAAAATAATATAAATCTCTATGAGTATCAACTAACATTCCCGGAGCATCTAAAGACAAGACTTCATAAACATAGTATTATTGATAACTCAGACAAGGAATTCCCCAAGCAAAGTAGAATGCTTGAGCCATCACCTTGCCTCCTCACATTTGCTCACCTGGAACCACACAAGGAATGTGAGATAGATGATCTCAATGAGTAAACGTAAAGGCGCATACATTATCACATATTCCTTTGAAAGGAAACACATAGCTTATACACATAGTTCATGGTTTATAACTCATGAATCAGGTTGCAATTCAGCAAGGGTTCAATTTAGCAAGTTTGCAAAAATCACACTAATAACACTTATAGAGTGAAGACTATACTCAATTCACTCAAAACACATTGAGGAGAGGTAGCCTTTGCCAAATTCCAACTCCTATCACATGGAAAGCGTGAAGCTGATCAGGCTCCATGACTAGAACCGCCCCTTCTAGCTGAGGTGGATACACTACCCCAATCCATCGGATACACTACCCCAATCCATCGGATTAAGACCATGTGCACAGGTTTCGATGATTACTCGCATTGGCACAAGGATTCTGCATAAACGGTAAAGGTACCATAGCTAGAGCTATTGGTAAGCACAATTAACAATATCACATATGCCAATAATAACATGTATTTCAATAAAAATAGTAGTTTGGCTTTCAACAATAATACAATGAAAGTGTAGTTCCAAAAAGAATACAAGTTAGGGTGTTTATCACAAAAAAAGGTTCTCATTGGATAAGCAAAATAGTTTTGGATCAAATGTCCCTTGGCAACCCAAGCTTGACAAAGAAATCATAAAATTTAAAATAGAAAGAACTTAGGTTTCGAAGATCACAAAGGTTCACATAACAATATATCACAATCTTGTAACACAACAAAATGTTGTTTACACTTATAACATGAATATGATGTTTACTCACACTTTGTAGCATGAACATAGTGTTTACTCACCTTGGGGTTCCTTTGCTCCTATTACACATAGTCTCCTTTGCACTTCTAAAACCCCTTAAACTCTAACATAATATTTGATTTAACACTTAGTATTTATTTACTCATGATGTTCCTATCCCATAACTACCCATGTACATATAACATACACATACACTTAGAGTCCACACATAGGTGTGCTCATCACTTGCACATAGCTCGTTGACCTACTAGTCTTGCATACTTAGGCCTTATAGGCTCACATGAAAACAAATTTCAATCATATCAATACCTTTTTAAGGTCATCACAATATCATTACCTCAATATCAATTCACTTATCAATTATCTTAATTCACTTTACACTTCCATACATGTCAACTTAATAATTAATCCTTCAAACATCATGCTTCACTCTTATGATCCCTTTCACTTCATTAACTTATAATCATATGTTCATCATCAATTCATCATAACATCTAGTTCCATATTTCCCAATCACATTTGCATTCTAATCGCAATACAAGGTTAAGATACCTTAAGTATACCTTAAGTATACTATAATACATTTAAGCTTATCTAGGATCATACCTTCAACCAACATGCAATTTCATCATCTATTATACATACATACATGTCAACAATCACCAAGGCACATCACATAAAATTTATAAACATTTGGAAAAAATTGTTCATGTAGGCCGAATGCATTCATTAAGGTAAAACCAAATTCTTTTTCTTTTCGTGCTCTCCGTCTATTTAAGAAATATGTAAAAACATGGTTTGGACCAAGATTTTTCATGTAAACATAACAAAAATAATTTTAGAACCTAAACCCATAAGAATCGGCCACTATTGGTGTTATTAATATAGAAAAATTCAATCTTTTGCATTATAGTGCACAAAACATAAGTTTTCTTGTTTTTGGTATTTTTCGATCATTTCAGAAATATGCAAATAGGTTGTTTAAACCATTATTTTTCATTCAATCATTGAAAATATTAGTTTAGAACACATTCCTTCACGAATCGGTAGTCATAGGTAAGGTTTATAAAAAAAAATTCCAAGTTCAAAGACTTAGGTGAAAAATCATGAGTTTTCGCGCTTTCCGCACATTTCGTTTATTTCAGTGATAAACAGACACATGATTCAAGCCATTATTTTTCATCTAAACAAAACAAATATCATATTAAAATACCAATTCACACAAATTGGAAGCCATGTATTCATGAAAGAATAAAATTTTCTAATTTCCAAGTCCTAACACGAAAACCTTGAATCCTTTGTTTTTCAAAACTTTTCGGTCATCACAGAAATATGCACAAATATTATTTCATGCAATATTTTTCATCAAAAAAAATCAAAATTCAGTTTAGAATACAAAAAAGTACAAATTACCCCCCCCCCCCCCCCCTTATGATGTTTATGCAATACAATTGTGATTTTAAGTTATAGAATTCACCTTTAGAGAAATCTTGCGGAAAGAATCATGTTTTCAGTAGAAAATAAATTTTCTCTCCCAAAAATTCACTCAAACAGAATTGAATATGTAGAAATTAGTAATCAAACAGTTCAAAATAATTTTCCCATAATTTATTTCATAGAAAACAGTTTAGAAATCGAAAGAGAATAAAAACTTATGATTACGGTCACGAAATTGCAAAACGGTAAAGTGTTTTCGCTATTTCAATAAAGAGAATTATTTTGAGACGTTTTTCTATCAGAATATAGAAAGAATAATGGAATGGCTGCTGGAAACCCTCGTTTGGCTGAAAATTAGAATATTTATTAGGGTTGGAGTGGAATTTCCACTTGTACCCTTAATGAATTAGGTTAGAAGCATTTTTGTGTAGTAGGCTTTTGGGTAATTAGGCTTTTTCTTTGAAAATTTTGGCTAAAAGGATTTAAAAATGAAAATAATATTTTTCTTTTTAATTCTGTAACATTTCCCTCAAAAATATTTATTTAAAAATATTTTAAAAATACCCATAAAATTATTTTATGCTTAAAAATTGTTTTATGCATGAAAATTCATTTTATTTAAAATAAATTATTTTATGCAAATGCACTTTATTTAAATTGTTTATTTCACAATGGCAACACATATTATGCATATTAAAATTAATTTAGTACACCACATACTCATCAATCACCTAGAACACAGATTTTCACACAAGCATACACTTAGCCTTATTAGTTCTAAATCAAGCAATTTATCACGAAAATTCCTAGGATAGGTGTGGGTTGTTACATGATTACTATTGGGTGTGTGACTTTCTAGGTTCATGTCTAATTAGCAATGGGAATGAACCTAGAAAGTCACACACCCAATAGTAATCAAATATTTTTTTCTACTAATATGAAATCCCCACTTCACACTTAGTCCTATAAGTCGTGAGTGATAACTAACATTCCATATCATGACTACCTAATAAAAAATGAATGTTTATATCGATCATAAATTATCATACATTAAAATTGCTTTATTAAAGATCCTAATCTCAGCGAGGGTAATGGTTTATGTCAAACCCTAATGTGTCTTGATTCTATATCCTTATCTTAATTCTAATTCTTAATGAGATTAGATTTCTACTAAAAACTCTTTCTAGTGAATCTTTTTGTTTTGGCCAGAAACTTTAGTTATTAATAATAACTAGATAGTATAGGATCTTAACCTTATTTACTCAAGGTAATGAATTCTATCTTAGTGATCACTTACCTACACATATAACAAATTTGAACTATCACATGTCATATTTCCATACATGAATAATACGTCTATGCAAGCAGTAATAAATCCTAACTACCTATGTATGAGATATAGTATCCCTCAAGTCAAGGGACTGTATGCATTATTATGACCTATATGATAAATAATTAACAAGTAGTAAAACCCCATATTATTATCATCTAACGTCACAGTTCGATTAGTCATCCTATGAATATCCACATGTTTGTATTGACATCACATGTCATGCAACATAAGACTCATTGCCTCTATAATCATATGTATCATGTACTGATTATAAAAGACAAATAAAGATGATGGTCTTTCAAAATTAATAATGCCCGGTCATTAATCCTATGATCATGAACATATTTAAAATATTTGTACAAAAGCAATTTATCTCACATATTCTCAACACTTAAGAATAGATTTTTTTTACAAATATTTATGAACTATATTCAATAATATGAGATCCTTTCCGTATTATGAATATATTTATTATGCCATTGGAAATTATTATCTCCTATTACATAACTATTATATGGCTCCTAGTACACATATTGTTGTCAGATTTTAGAGTAATCAACTATAATATATTGGAATTCAACTTTAACAACCTTGAATTCTACTTTATTAACATTGAGTTTAAACAAGTTGTTATATCATATACCCTGGTCTATGTTACATTATGGATTAGGGGACAAGTTAATTATTATATTTGTAGTAAAAATATCAAAAAGAGTGGTTAGTGTTGCTGGTTATTAGTTTAGCCTTACATCTTTGAAGTTGTAGGTTCAATTCCTTACATGTTATTCAATGTTTTTTTTTCTTTTTTATTTGGTCCAAAACATGCATGCTACATCTCTTTCTTTTTTCTTTTCTTTTTTTTTTTACTTTTATTAGGGGACGACATGATTTTAAGTCTTTTTTTGCCTTTTTTATTTATTTGCGATACTTTTAATTAAACTTATATTAATTTTATATTACAAATAAAAAGGAATATATCTGTGAGGCCTTGCTCAAGTTCCGGCCTAGTCTGCTAGAAGGAACTGGGATGTTCATTCGGGTTTAGACTCATGATGGAACCCTAGGGTTCAGATTGGTGGATTTTGAAAATGATTTTGGGAGTCACCACATTAATTTTATTTAGATGGAAAAACATTAAGGAAAAAATCCAAATTGACTCCAATTTATTAATTTTGCAATTAATTTAAAAATCACTAGTCTTTGAACCAAGTTGAGCTTGGGGACTAGGTTTTTAGTTAAATAATCTAAATTTGGCTCTTAAGTTTAATTTGACTTTAGAAAAATTGATTTCATGAATGACATTTATAAGATGATATTAAAGAAAATACATGAATATGGCATAACATGAATGCATGGTGTATAGGGGATTAGCAAAACAATTAAAGTAAATATTCACAAATTACATTTATTAAAAAGGGGAAAGAAGATTGATTGGAATTTGGATTTAGATTCTAAACGTGCCTATGTACCTCATTGAAAGGGGATCAAAATCAACGTACTTCATTCCACGATTAAGTGGAGGGGTTTAAAAGTTTATCAGATTGATTTTGGTATAGGTGTATTGAGATTGAGGAAAAAGGCTGATACATTTGCTTTTGATAGGAGAAGGGTTTTACTGGACTGAAATTCTATTTTATCATGAACGGATGATTAGATTGATTGGGAGATTAATTAATTAATTAAAATGATTAATTAACTAATTTGGATGAGGGCTGGATTAAAAAAAAAGATTAATTTGATTTTAAAAAAAAGAATGATTTTTTTAAAAAAGAGTGATTGATTAATTAATTAATTGAGTGATTAATTAAAAAAGACTTTTAGTTAATTAAAAAGATTGATTAACTTTGTTAGGGTGAGGTAATTAGTTGATTAAAAAGATTAATTAATTAATTAGAGAGTGATTGGAGGCAGAAGAATAGAGGAATTTGAGGATAGTAATCTACTTAAATTCTAAGGGGTGTAGAGAAATGAGGAAATGAGGGGCCTATTTATAGGCAAATAGGAATAAGGGTAGTTTAGGTAGTAAAAATGTGAAAAGACGATGAGGGGTAGGACTAAAAAAGGCTGAAAATTAGGCTAGAAGGGGTAAAAAGGTCATTTTCTATGCAAAAAAGGGGTTCATGTGCATCAGATAGGCGTGGCACTGCACATGCCTGTACGGCGCAGCATTAGATGGCCACAAGTTGTACCTATGGCACTGCACAAACCAAGTGTGGCACTGCAGCTAATGTGGCGGCTTTTTTTTTTTTTTAAGAGATTGGTTGGTATGGAGTTTTGAAAATTTGGATGTCCGATAACAATGCAATTGAAGGTTAAAAAAAAATTTCTTTCAGGGGCATTGCTCCTGAATCCCCGCCTGCTAACTAGCAAGCAGGACCATCGTAATGGCTCCACATAGCGCGTTAAACTTAGCAGGTGCTAAGGCTATGATTGGATGAGGAGGGTGCAAAATTAAGGGTTTACAGTTGCCTCCTCATCAGAATTGGCTTTGAACAAAAGGTGATTCTGATGATAGTGAATGTTGGGAAGAGTTGCCATGGCAGACTCTAGGCTTGTGTGTTCTTATCATGTCCTTTAGGAGGAGATCCTCGACGATAAATGAGGTTTTATCAATGGCTATCGATCTGGCCTTAATGTTGGATACAAGAATAGTCTTGGTGAATTTTAATTAAGGCTATCTATTCGGCCCTAATGTTATATGACAAAGAAGATTTGGTGAATTTTAATCAAAGCTATCTGCCCAGCCTTAATGTTAGAGATAAAAAAGGTTTGGTGAATTTCAATTAAGGCTATATGTCTAGCCTTAATGCTAGAGATAAAGATGATCTAGGATAAATCTCAATCAAGACTATCTGTTTAGCCTTAATGTTGTAAGTAAAGAAGATTTAGGTAAATATCAATCAAGGCTATTTGTTTGGCCTTAATGCTAGAGGTAAAGATGATTTGGGTAAAAAAAAGTGGAAAGTAGAATGATATAGATGTCTAAATGATCGTTTATAGACATTTTATAGGTGAAATTGATATATTTGGACAAAAGAGAGAAAAAAAGAACCATTTGGATTTCTAGGTGACCATTTCTAGACATTTATGGGTGGAAGAAAATTTTGGACAAGATATTTTAGTGAAAAGAGAGCTTTGACCTATGGCAAGTCAGCTCGAGAGATTCTTACAAGATTTTGGTAAAGAGAGACATTGGCTTATTGCGAGTTGGCTCAACAGATTCTAAAAAGATTTCAGTAGAAGAGCCTTGACTTATGGTGAGTCGGCTCAAGAGATTCTAACAAGATTTTGGTAAAAGGAGAGCCTCGGCTTATTGCAAGTCAGCTCAAGAGATTTTGGAAAGATTCTGGTAGGAGAGCCTCGGCATATGGCGAGTCGGCACAAGAAATTTTGATAGGATTTTGGTAGGAGAGCCTCAGCTTATAGTGAGTTGGCTCAAGAGATTCTGAAAAGATTTTGATAAGAGGAGAGTCTCAGCCTATAGTAAGTTGGCTCAATAGATTCTGACAAGATATTGGTAAAGACAGAGCCTCAGCTTATGGCAAGTCAGCTCAAGAGTTTCTGAAAAGATTTTAGTTGTGCCAAAGAAACTTAGGCTTTTGAATATGAGGGCTTGGGCCTTTTGGAATGCTCAAAAGAACTTTTCTAGGAGTAAAGGGATTCTGGAAGTCACGCTTTGTTGAGTAGATCTAGAAAGGTATCATTTAGCTTCAAAGAGACATTGGTCAGCTTTAGGAGGTATAGGTCAACTTTGAGGAAGTATTGGTCAGCTTTAGGAGATGTTAGTAAGGCTATTGGCTTAGCTTATACATGATGGTGCATGATTGCATAGATACTGGTACTCAGATGATGCATGTATGTTTCAGAATTCATAGACCTTTTGACTTCTATTGCATGCATGATTAGTGATGATGCCTATAATGGATGATTACATGGATGCATGAGGGTGGATCACGTATTTTCTTTGTGAACGTAATTTTTTAATGTGACTTTTGTGTCCTACATAGACATTCATTTGTGGACTAAAAAACTCGATAAGGTTGAGGAACTGAAATTGGGCTAGTATGGAATAATTGCCATGGTGGCATTACGAGGAGATTGAGATTTTTCTGAGGGCTTACTTCAGGTTTTAGAATATGGTAGCCTATATTTTTTGTTTTGGTTTTGCTAAAGAGGGGTTATGTCCCACATTTGGGAAGTTCAATGTTATGGCTTAGTTATGACTCAAAGGCAACTCTAGTGGTGCCAAAGTTTAGAGTTTGGCATTTTCTAGATTTTTCAGGATTTTTGGACTTACCTCAGGATGGCGCAAGCCAGATGGTGGTTAGTGATGGTCAGGTGAATTTGATGATTGAGAAGTTTTATGATTCTAGTGACCGAGGAGATATGAAGGGGACAGAAGCTTAGGATGAAGGCCTCGGTTTTCTATTTGAGAGTCAGATACAAGTTGGTTGATTGGGGTGATGCTAGAGTGATAGATCAAGCAGAGGCATTTTGCGGTTAGAGCTATGCTAGCAAAGACACTGATGAGTCTTGATTGCTTTGTTTGAGATTTGGAGAGATGAAATGTCTTGCTAATTATTCACCAGGTAAGAAAAATTTATCTATTCTTACCCTTTCTGTTGGGGGTGGAAGTGTGGCTAATGGATCATTTTCAGGTGGTGGCCCTTACTTTTTAATCTATACATGCTTTTATCAAGACTTAGTTAAAGATCAAATAGGATGGTTGCTTACAGATTGCCCCCAGAGGACACATTTTTAGCCCTGCCAATGGTAATAGATTAAAGCTCTCATGACTAGGGGCCATAGGTGTCGAGTGGTTTGCCTATTGATTTTGGTTTGAATGACTTTCCACTAGGGGATGAGGATCTTGAGGCAGATGAGGTAAACTCAGGATGTGCCCCTAGTTTTGCTTTCTTATAGTCTATACAAATCATAACACCCATCGCTAGAGCTATCAGGTGGTGGTTAGTTGAGGAGTTATCATGCTGGGATTTCACTTTGACAAAGGTGCTTTGGTCAGTTGAGAAAGAGCACTAGGCTACCTTACTAAGGGTGATGCAATTGAGAAAGGATGGGCTATAAGGGAAAACATAAGAGGATTATAGCATAAACAGTGGGTGACTCAATCTTTGAAGAAGACTCGGGGATCTACTAGAAGTGCAACATCATAGTAGTGACTCAAACTGCGGTGGCAGTGACAAAGGACACTGTGACTGTAGTGTGACAGGATGACACTATATTGGTTGTTCTAATAAGGACTGCTATAGTTAGGGCATAAATGGGTACTGCAATTTCTAAATTGCAAAATAGGATTTTTAGAAGTAGTTTCAGGACTACTAGTACTAAAGAGAGGGTTTTTAAGACTACTGTAGTGAACAGTTCTAATTCTATTAGTACCTCTACTGTTGCGGCAAAGGGAGCTACAGAAACCTGAATGAGGGGTGTACCCTTTTGAGGAGATTCTAGGAGACTCTAACTTTGATGAGGACATGAGAGATTTGCACTTTAGGAGGTGGAGAGGACTAGCTAGACCATGACTTCATATATGAACCTTTTTTTTTTTTTTTTTATAGGTTGACAAGACTACACAAAACAAGATAAGCTAAAGACAACATTGAAAGGGCTATTCTTTTGTCATGATGATGGGCTTGCATTTTGCAAAACTTGATCATTATTAAATGGGACATCTTTTATTTTTGCTCTAATTTATGCCTAAGCCGCCTTTTCAGCTTTTTAGCTTAACGAGCATTCCCCCCTTATCTTCTTTTTTTTTTTTTTGTCCTCTTTCTTTTTTTAGGCAAAAGAATTAAGTTAATGACATATTTGGTATAGAGAAAATGAGAATGTGAGGTAAAAAAAATATTTTGCATTATGATTTAGACTACACTCGAGAAGGGTTGCCAACATATCCTTTACAATTATCATCATCATTTTTTAACACTTTTTTCAAAGAGAATCAGGTCAATGAAGTTCTGATTACATATGTATGAAAAATAGAAATGAAATACAGATATCATCTTCGGATGATATATCATTTCAATTGATCTAGGTTGCCAAGATTAAAGAATTCACTTCTGTCCACATCTATGAAGATGGTGCCTCCATCATATGGGATCTTCTTGAACATGTATTGTCCAGCAAGTTCAATTTGAACTTCCTCTTGGATCATGAATACGGGCTTGGATTTCTCCTAGAACTGGATTTCCTTCTTGCGAACCCTTGTCTCTCACCTTTTAGTTAAAGTGCTTGGCTAGTCTCCATTGATAACCCTAAATTTTGTGTAGAGCATCAATTCTCTTTTCCTCAACAGCATTGTACTAGTCATGATCCCTTTTAGTCTATTCTATCTTTATTCTCCATAACTTCTTTTTGACAAGTTTCTTGTGTGTGTAGGTAGGGATATCGTGAACTGCAATGCTTGGATCATCCCTACCTTATCTTGTATAGAACAGTCCATGAGCTTTTTCTAAAAACCCACACCTACTCTAGAAATTTTCATGACCATTTGCTTGATTTAGAACTATTAAGGCTAAGTGTGTGCTTTATGGAAATTTATGTGCTATCTGATTGATGAGTATATGGCATGTTAAATTAATTTTAATATGCATAAAGTGACTTATTATTGTGAAATAAATGATTTACATGAAGTGCATTAACATAAAATAATTTAAATGAATTTTCATCCACAAAGACAATTTTTAAGTATAAAATAATTTTATGATTATTTTAAAATAATTTTTAAATAAATATTTTAGGGGAAATATTATAGAAAATAATAAGAAAAATATCTTACTTTTAATTACCTATAATCAGCCACTAAATTAAATAAAAAGCTTAAATACCTAAAAGTCCAGTACCCAAAAATCCATCTAACTTAGCTCATTAAGAGTAATCTTGGAAATTGCCCAAAACCCTACACATATTAATGCAAAATTCGATCAGTCCTAGTGTTCCAGCAGCCACCCTCTGTTAATTCATTATTTTGGCAAAAAAATTCTCTCAAAATAGTTCTCTCCACCAAAATTCTCAAAACACCTTCAATTTTGCAACCGTAATTATTTAATTCAGTTTGGGTGAGTTTTTAAAAGAGAAATTTAATTCTTTACTGAAAACATAAATCTTTCTACGTGATTTTTCCAAAGGTGAATCCTACAACTCAAAATTGAAATTTTCATGCATAAACATTACCAAGGGGGCGATTTCTACATCAATGAATTTAAAACTAATTTTTGATGTGTTTAGATTAAAAATATTGAATTAAATCATATTTTTGCATATTATTGTAATGACCAAAAAGTTTCAGAAAACAAGAAAATTCAAGGTTTTTGTCCTAGAACATGAAAGTTAGAAAATTTGGTGATTTTATATATATATGGCTACCGAACTGTGTGTTTATGAATTCTAAATTGATATTTGTTATGTTTAGATGGGAAATAATGATTTAAATCCTGTATTTATATATTACTATAATGATCGGAAAACACTAGAAAGCTAGAAAACTCATGATTTTCACTCTAAACCCTAAACTTGGAATTTTCATGCATGAGAGTTGTCCATGGCTACCAAATTGTGTGTATTGATGTTCTAAACTAATATTTGTTGTGATTGAATGAAAAATAATGGTCTAAAAAACGTGTTTACATATTACTATAATGACCAAAAAGTACCAAAAATAATAATGGTTTACGGTTTTCACCCTTGCACATAAAGTTAGAAAATTTTCATGCATATGGATTTATTTATGTGTTGATTCCTATATCATTGTGTTCTAAAATGATTTTAGTTTTAATTACATGAAAAATATTGGTTCAAACCATGTTTTTACATATTATTGTAATAGATGAAAAGTGCAAAAAGTAAGAAAATTCAGTTTTTCCTTTAATAGAGCATTCAACCTACATTGGGATTCTTATCCCAATGTCCATAATTTTTATATAATGTATTTTAATGATTATTGACATGTATGAATGAATGATAAATAGTTAAATTGCATGTTGGTTAAAGGAATGACCCTAGACAAGCCTAAGAGGCAATTTGGTATACTCAAGGTATCTTAACTCTATGTTGTGATTAATATGTGAATGTGATTGGATAATGTGGAAGTAGGTTGTATGATGAGTTAATAATAAATTAATGATCTTGAATTTATGAAGAGATTGATTGAAGGAATTGGTCATAAGAGATAAGCATGATGCTTGAAAGGTTATTTGTTAAGTTGACATATATGGAAGTATTAAGTGTACTAAGATGATTGTTAAAGTGAATTGATATTGAGATAATGATATTGTGTTGAACTTAAAAAGATATTGACATGATTGTAATGTGTTTTCATATGAGCCTATAAAGGCTAAGTGTATAAGACTTTTAACAATCAACATGTTATGTGCAAGTGATGAATGCACTTCTATGTGCAACTCTAAGTGTATGTGAATGTTATATGTGCATGGGGTAGTTATGGGATAGGATAGTATTATGATTAAATAAATACTAAGTATTGAATTAAAAATTATGATAAAGCTTAAGGAGTTTTAGAGGTTCAAAAAGGGCTATATGTACTAGGAGCGAAGGAACTACAAGGTGAGTAAACACTATATTCATGCTACAAGTGTAAGTAAACATTATGTTATGTTGCAAATATGTGATATCATGTTATGTCAGCCTTTGAGATCTTTAAAACCCAAGTTCTTCCTATCCTAAAAATATGATTAAATGATTTCTTTGTAAAGCTTGGGTTGCCAAAAGATAATTGGTCCAAAAACTATTTTTTTGTTTATCTAATGATAATCCTTTTGTGATTATTGCCCTACCTATATTCTTTTTGGAACTGTACTATTCTTGTATCTTTTTTTCAAAAAGTTAAACTACTATTGCTATTGTGATACATGTTATTACTACCTTAAATGTTGTTGTCATATATGATTACCATTAGCTCCAGCTATGGTACCCTTAACCCTTTATGCAGAAGTCCTCACGCTGATGCGGGTAATCATTGGAACCTGTGCACACGGTCTTAACCAGATGGATAGGGATAGTGTATGCACCTCAGCTAGAAAGGGGCGGTTCTAGCGCACGGTCTTAACCAGATGGATAGGGGTAGTGTATGTGGGGCACTAGAGAGCTTGGTGAAGCGTTGCTGGGCATTACTGCTGCTGCTACTAGGCGCTGGAGAGCTAGGCAAGGTGTTGTTGGGCACTGGAGAAGTGCTACTGGCACTAGGGAAGGCAGTTAGCACTGGGAAGTGCTACTAGCACTGGGGAAGGCTGCTGGCACTAGGGAAGGTAGCTGGGCATTGCTACTTCTGCTGCTGGGTGCTAGAGGGGCTTGATTGCCGTGCGATGGCATTCTTCTTGCCATGAAATGTTCTGCTGAATTTTTCGCCTTCGATCTAAACTTTTGATTCTTTAATTATTTAATACAACTAAAAATAACTTAACAAACATAATAAAAACATCATAAAATCATAAAAATAAGTTATAAATTAACAATTAAAGGAATAAAAAAGAAGATAAAACTATGAGAAAACAACTACTCCACACTTCAAAATTTGCATGTCCTCAAGCAATAATTATGGCATAAAATAAGAATTCAACAATCATCAAGCAATCTATGTACTCATAAAGCAACAAACTTAGCAAAACACTTCAAATGTATGCACAAGTTTCCTCTTCCAAGGAATTAGTTATCTCCAAACAAAGCTAACATGATAGACCACACACTTAACTAAGTGTTTCTCTCAAGTTGCAAAGAATGATCACTCAAAACCAAAATCAAAGGCAAACTACCATAAACTTGCTTATTAATCTAATATCCACCACTAATTTAATTCAAGGTATCAATCAAAAGGTCTTTCATTTTGTTGTAATGGGGCTAGGGTAATGATAGGAAAAAGGGAAAAATAAGTTTATCATTGAGTTATTGAGCATTCAAAGACAAATAACAACTTGAAACACTCAAAGACACACTATTTCCCAATTTCTTCACAAACTCATTGCAAAATCTTTCCATATTCTATATAACCACACTTGCAATGCAATTCACATGTTCAAAGAATCAAAGACTTCATTAAAATTTTTCCTTTTTTTATTATTATTGTTGGGATGCCTAATTTTTTTTATTTAATTTTTGCAAAATGAAGTATGTATTATCATGATATACATAAGAACATGTTCCCCAAGGTAATATGTTCTCCCACCCCACACTTAAAAACTTTGCTCGACCTTAAGCAATATTAACACACTCAACCTTCAAGAAAATGATTTTCAAATGCTCTAAAACCTCAAGGAGGGACAAAACAAATGAAAATTATAGTGAAAGGATAAGTTAAATTATGTGTTTTCAAAGAAAAGGTCAAGGCTCAAAGTGGCTCATTAAAAGAAATAAACATTCAAGGTTGGCCATTTAAGTTAAAAGGTGAAACCTAATGCCTTAATCATTTTAATGCCTGAATTGAAATTAATACGTGGTCTCAAAAGTATACCTAAGTAAGCTCTAGAGATGCACAATCAATATGGTACACACAGTATTGTAATAACGAAAAAGTGTTTAGGCTCAAATATTCTCACCATGGTAAGGTAAAGTCTATCATGCTTTGCAATGAAATAGAGGCAAACAAAAATATTTTAAGATCATAATAAGTAAAAAACATTTGAAAAATTCAAACTTGAGATTGCTAGCAAAATTTTCCTTAAATCACAAGTCAATACATTTAATCCACCAATTATGCCATAACATCAACTCAAAAGACAAAACAACTTTCATAGATAGGACTAAGTAAAACACAAAACCAGAATTTAAAAAAATAGAATTTTAAAGACAATAATGGGTTGCCTCCCATCAAGGCTTCTTTAATGTCACCTTAGTTGGATGTTTTGGAAGACATTAAGGAACCTTAAACTCCTTAAATTTTTCCACTCCCTCAAAATGTGGTTTAATTCTCTGACCATTGACTCTAAAAATTTTATCTCTACGAAAGTTAAAAAAATCTACTGCTTGAGAGGGATGTACCACATTCATAATAAAAGGACCACTCCAAGGTTTAGATTTACCTAGATCATGACGCCACCATGAGTTATAGAGTAGTACTTTCATACCTGGTTCAAGGGACTTTTGGATATGGCTTTTATCATGAAGAGGTTTGGCTGATCCTTGAACATTTGAGAGCTCCCATACATTGTTCCTAGGGCTCAACCAACTTAGGCACCTATAACATTTTTTTATCATAGGATTCCTATAAGAAAACATCTTTGATAGCAGTATTAAAGGATTTAATAGAAGAACATTCCTCAATAAGTGATGTGGTAGGAATAGATAATCTATTAAAATGGAAAATTCAACAGTTTTGCCCAAAATAGTCACAGTCAATTTCCCATTTTTAACATCAATCAAAGTATTAGTAGTTGCCATAAAAGGTCTACCCAAAAAGATATGCAATTCTGACCAATTATATAACTCATCTCCCATATCCAATACCACAAAATCAACCGGCACTATCGACCCTCCTACTTGCACTAACACATCTTTTATAATTCCTTTAAGAAATCTTAATGACTTATCAGCTAATTGTAAGCTCATTTTGGTGGATTTCAACTTTCCTATATTTAATTGCTTAAATAAGGCACATAGCATCAAATTAATACTAGCACCTAAATCTAACATGCCTTTAGCCTTTTCACCACTGCCCATACTAAAGTCGATGACAAAACTACCAGGATCCTTAGCTTTCAGAGGTAATTTTTTATTGGAGTACAACATTAATCACTTCAGACATTACTACTTTCTCCTCCATCTCTAGCCTCATTTTCTTAGAATTCAGCTCCTTAAAAAATTTTCCATATGCAGGCATATTCTTAATCACATTAAGCAAGGGCAAATTGATACTTACTTTGGATAACATTGTGAAAAGCTCATCAAATTGCTTGTCTTGCTTACCATTTTGTAAATAGCCTGGAAATGGAATAGGAGGTCAATAAGGATCATCCACTTTGTGTAACTTAAATGGAGATGGTGTCTCCATCTCTTTCTCTCCCTCCACTACAAACTTGACAGGTTCATGGCTTCGCTTTCTTCTTTTGACTTTTCTTGTAGAACACCTACATAGTTAGAAACTTCACCAACATTATCATTTATTTGCTTACCATTCTAAATAACTGTAATGGACTTAGCTTGCTTTGGTTGACTTGAAAGTTTCCCTTTTTGATTTGATTGCACCTGATTTGCAATATGACCAACTTGAATCTTTATATTTTGCACTGTTGCTTCCAAAGAGTCAAATCTTCATTCATTGGCCTCCTAAATTTAGTGCTAGCTTGAATGAAAGCATTCAAGCTATCCTTCAAAGATGGCTTCCTTTTCTGTTGTTGGTTTGATGATTCTCCCTGGAATTGGTGGCTTCTATGCATCATTTGAAACTGAGGCTGCTGCTGCTGTTGGTTATTGTTCCTCTAGGAAAAGTTTGGATGGTTCCTCGAACCTTGGTTGTAAGTGTTAGAGAAGGGGCCATTTGTCATCCTAGGTTGGAAACCATCTAAGGCTTGTGCTTGCTCATAATCACCTATAAAAGAATTAAAACTCGAAAGGCAAACATTAGCACTATGACAAAAAATGCACAAACTCCACATACCTCTTATTGTTATGCTGGTGTGTTTCCCTTCATGGATAAGAGTTTGATTTGTTGAGTGAGTTTGGCTATTTGCATAGCCAGATCCTTACCAGAAGCTCCTTCTTGAACTCCCACTCTTCTTCCTCTTTCAATTTTCTGCTGAGACTTAGCACTAAGCATCTCAAAAAGGTCATAAGTTTCCTCAGCAGTGATCTCTCCTATTGCCCCTCTAGCTACATTGTCCACTATGCTTTGGCTTTGGAATTTGAGCCCATCATAAAAGAATTGATTGAACAATTATAGTGGATAGTGATGATGGGGGCACTGAATTTGCAACATCTTGAACCTTTCCCATGCCTCATAAAAAAGTTCTCCTTCCATTTGTGTGAAGGTTGCAATCTTTGATCTCAAATCAGTTGTCTTTTGGTGAGAGTAGAATTTTCCCATGAATTTATTATACACCTCCTCCCAAGTAGTCAATGAATCAGAAGTATCATCAGCCAAGATTTAGCTCTGTCCTTCAAGGTGTAAGGAAAGCATCTCATCCGCAACTGATCTTAAGTTAGACCTTGTAGGGGAAAGGTCTATATGGTGGAGTAGAAATCCCTGATGAAATTAAGGGGGTCTTCATTCAGAACTTCATAAAAGGATGGGAGCATGCTATAATGTATGTTTTTTAGCTCATAATTCTGGGTAACCGCATCGAGTCTAATGCATGATGTTGTAGTGCCTATGATTGGCCGAGCATACTCCTTCATAGGTTAGCGGTCCTCTACCATCTCTTCTTGTTCTTCCTGGCTGGTTTCTTCTTTAATTAGGTCAAATCTCCTTCCACCTACCCGGTGAATGTTATCAATAAAAGGGATAATCTCTCCTTCTAGAGATCTTCTCCCTAACATAAAAATCTCAAAAAATAAATATAAATAAAATCTAGAAACAAAAATAATTACAGTAAAACAAACAAATTTGCTTTGCAATTCCCTGGCAATTGCACCAAAAACTTGTTTGCCTCAAAATATACTGTCCAAAAGCGACACATAAGTATATAGGGCAATTGTAGTATATCAAAAGCACCCAAGGTCGTATCTCTCAAGGAATTGCAAATGGAAATACTTGTCTCAATTTGAAGCAAATTAAATGAAAAGAATTTGAATGATTTAATTTAAAAAAAAAATAACTGCAAAATAGGAAAGTAAAAATAAATGTGGATTAAAATGCAATAGGTTTAAATGTAATGAATGAAGGATGCCTAGGGCTTGTATTTAGTTTATCAATCCTATATGTTTATGAATATACCCAATTGATTATTCTAAAGCCTTGGTTTCTAACAATTCAAAGAATAAAAATCAATCTATTAGCAATCACATTCATAGAAATCATTCAATCAAATCATATATCAAAAAGTAAAACCTAGTCTTAAAACTTATATTTCTAATTTGTTTTAAGATCCTAAAGGAATGAAATCTAGAATTTAACTTCAACTTTTGTTCCTTTATTCAAAACCTAAGTCAAACAATTGGTAGCTAAGTAATTGTTCAATAACAATCAATCAATTCAATTAGGGATAATAAAAATAATCAAAAGGGATTATATTCAATTCTATATCATGAACACATCATACAAACCTTAGACAAGACTAAAATTAGTTCATGAGAAACATAATGATAATCTCCAAGTTATTAAAGTCAAAAGAATCCATTGAATAAAATTCTTCAATTTAATAATCAAAAGATGAAAATAACTAAGAAATTAATCTTATAAACCAATTCAATGTTCTAACTTAATCTCTTGGCGTCTTCATAAAGAATTCGCTAAAATAAATAAAAACAATCTTCTCTAAGTATCCAAACTGAAAAACTCAAAAGAGAAAAAAAAATATAAGAATAATATAATATCCCCTTAAAACTAATCTTTTTCTCCCATTTATACTAGACAGCTCTCTCCTTCCTAAATAAAATCTTTCCTCTTCCATTTATACTTTCCTAAATGACCTAGGTTAAAAATCCCTCAAAAATTTAGTTTAACAATGAGATGTAGCTCAAAAATAGTGCAATAGGGCACTGGAATATTGCAGCTAGGCCCTACGGCTGGTGGCCTACAAGAGGCTCTCTCCTGCGGGGTGCTGGAGAGCTCGACAAGGCACTGTTGGGCTTTGCTACTACTACTGTTAGGCGAGGCACTGCTAGGCACTAAAGAAGTGCTGTTGGTGCTGGGAAAGGCAACTGGCATTGGGGAAGTGCTGCTGGCACTGGGGAAGGCAGCTCAGCATTGCTGCTACTGTTGTTGGGCCCTAGGGGGCTTGGTTGCCGTGCGATGGCATTCCTCCTGCCGTGCAACATTCTACCAAATTTTTTGCCTTCTCTCCAAACTTTGGATTCTTTAATTATTTAATGCAACTAAAAATAACTTAACAAACATAATAAAAATATCATAAAATCATAAAAATAAATTATAAATTAACAATTAAAGGAATCAAAAATAAGATAAAACTATGAGCAAACATAGCTTCACGCCTTCTGTGTGATAGGAGTTGGAATTTGGTTTAATGCCACCTCTTCTCTATGTGTTCAAGTGATAGAGTAACAGCCTTTACTCTCTATGTGTTATAAGTGAGATTTTTGCAAAATTGTTAAATTGAAAACCTTGTTAAATTGCAACTTGATTCATGAATTGTAAATCATGAACTATGTGTATAAGCTATGAGTTTCCTTTTCAAAGGAATATATATTACCATATGTGCTTTATCATTTACTAATTGAGATCATCTATATCACCTCTTTTTCCTTGTGTGGTTCTAAGTGAGCAAATGTGAAGAGGCAAGGCGAAGACTCAAGCATTCTACTTTGCTTGGTGATTCTTTGTCAAAGTCAATAATAATAATACTATGCTATGTAGGGTTGTCGTTAGATGCTCTAGGAATATTTATTTTGATGTTTATTTTGAGATGTTATTTATTAAGGCTTCAAGTGGATTATGAATATTATTTTCTTAAGGATTATATGTGAAGTGTCTAATTACTATCTTCTGCAACTAAAGGTTTTCATATAATATTTTAAATGAGTTATTGCATAAGGTTTGGTACAATCTTAGGCATGACTTATATATGTGTAAGTGGGTTCTACGGGCATGGGTGACCTTATGTCTCCCCATATTCTAGGACCATCATATCTCTAAAGTTGAGATGTGACACTTTTCCACTACTGCCATGCAAATGCAATGTATGAGATTTTGGATTTTTTTTGTGCCACAAGTAATTAATCCTTTTGCTTTTTTTCATCATTTTTTTTGTATTTTTTGTATTTTCATTTTTTTTTAAGATGTCCCATTTAAAGACAAATAAAAAAATTAAAACAAATCAGAAAGTTTAAACTCTTTATTATTGATAGAAGTCCCATCACAAGTACATATAAAAGATAAGCCTAGATGGTAAAATACAGATTCCAAAGGGTAAGACCTGACAGACTCAAATTCAAAGAAAGATTTAATAGAAACAAACTCAAAAGACTCTGACGTAGACTCTTACTCAAGTGACTTAGACACAAACTCAAATGACTCGGACATGGACCCAGAGGACTTGGATAGGGGCACAATAGCACTAGCACTCTTCTCAAAATACTAGTTATTAGGTGAAGTTTGAGATAGTCAAGTGAGCTTAGTGGTTTAGAAAGGATTGATGGTGGTGCTAGACTTTGGCTCTAGGAGCAATGATGTTTTCGCTATCAATGAGGTCTTGAATTTTGTGCTTCAGAGCCTTGCATGCATCAATTTTGTGCCTTGGCCCTTGATGATGGTCGTAGTGCTCATTAGCAATATAACCCTTGGGCAAAGGGTTTGGAGGAGGTCGTGGGTCTAAAGGCTTAACCAGATTAGCCTCTAAGGCTTTCTTGTAAACAACACTAAAGAGCATACCTAGCTCAGAGAAAATCCTCCTTATTTCTAACTTCATCAATTGGTGGTAGGACACAACATTTACCTCCCCCTCTCTTTAGGTGGTATTGGTGGTGTAGTTAGTGTTCTTACGATACCTAGAGTATTCATCCTTGATTCATCTTGATTGAATCAAATCCTCGATCTTAGTGGCAATGGCAATGTGTGTTTTGAAGCTAGGAAGGTACTGTGTTTGCAAATGCATCTAGTACTAGGGAGGAGGTTCTCAACAATGATGTCAATTTGCTCTACTTCAAATAGATGGTTCACCATTTGTGTTACTTTTGACCTCTACCTTGTAAGGAACGCGGTGAAGTATTCTCTTTGCCTTTGTTTAGTGGTTTCCAAATCTCAACAGGTGACATCCACCTCGATGTTGTAGTGGTATTGCGTGACAAATGCATTCCATATGTCATCCCAAGTCTTCTTGTGATTTTGGCCGACATCTAACAACCATTTAACAGTGGCTCATGTTAAGGACTGTTGGAATAAATGAGCAAGGAGCTCATCATCCATACCAAAAGGTCTCATATTGCCCACATAAATTTTAAAGTGAGTTTTGGGGCACGTGGTGCCATTAAACTTGTCCATGACCAGCATTTTAAATTTTGGAGGAACCTAAGTATTCAAAAAGAGAGCTAAAGAATTAACATCTATCATGTCCTCATGCCTTTTGATGTTTTTGATTGTTTTTTCCATGGCCTTAATTTCTCCATCAATTTGTTAGCTTCGATAAAGCTAGAGAAATCTCCACTTTGAGGATTCCAATATGAGAGAGAGTGATTACATTTAAGTCCATGGCAAGAGCGATTGGAGTTTCAAGTGTTTTCCCATTATTTATGAGATTGATAATGGGAAAAGTAAAAGTAAGGGCATGGCTAGTTCAGGCTTAGGCAAATGTAGGCTCGACAAGAGCAAGAGGGGGAGTGACAATGGTATTGGTTATTTCTTTGACCTCATTGATAATCGACTAGCATCAAGAGTTGAGGGTATTAGTAAAGGTGGCAGACTGTAACAACCCACACCCACCCTAGGAATTTTCATGATAAATTGCTTGAATTAGAACTTATAAGGTTAAGTGTGTGCTGTGAAAATTTGTGATCTAAGTGATTGATGAGTATGTCGCGTATTAAATTAATTTTAATATGCATAATATGTGTTGCCATTGTGAAATAAATGATTTACATGAAGTGCATTTGCATAAAAGAATTTATTTTAAATAAAATGAATTTTCATGCATAAGATAATTTTTAAGCATAAAATAATTTTATGGGTATTTTTAAAATATTTTTAAATAAATATTTTTGAGAAAAATGTTCCAGAAATAATAAGAAAAATATTATTTTTATTTTAAATTCAATTCAGCCGAAATTTTTAAAGGAAAAGCCCAAATACCCAAAAGCCCACTACACAAAAATTCTCCTAACCTATTTCATTAAGGGTAATAGTAGAAATTCCACTCCAACCCTAATATATATTCTAATTTTCAGCCAAACAAGGGTTTCCAGCAGCCATTCTCTTATTCTTTCTATATTTTGGCAGAAAAACCTCTCAAAATAATTCTCTCTACCGAAATATTGAAAACACCTTTCCGTTTCTCGATTTCGTGACCGTAATCGTAAGTTTTTATTCTCTTTCGATTTCTAAACTGATTTCTATGAAATAAATTATGGAAAAATTATTTTGAACTATTTGATTACTGATTTCTATAGATTCAATTCTGTTTGAGTGAATTTTTGGGAGAGAAAATTTATTTTCTACCGAAAACACGATTCTTTCCGCAAGATTTCTCCAAAGGTGAATTCTATAACTTAAAATCACAATTTTATTGCATAAACATCATAAGGGGGGGGGGGGTGGGGGAGATTTGTGCATGAATGTATTCTAAACTGATTTTTGATTTATTTTGATGGAAAATATTGCATGAAATAATATTTCTGCATATTTCTGTGATGACCGAAAAGTTTTGAAAAACAAAGGAATTCAAGGTTTTCGTGTTAGGACTTGGAAATTGGAAAATTTTATTCTTTCATGAATATATGGCTGCCAATTTGTATGAATCAGTGTTCTAATGTGATATTTGTTTTTTTAGATGAAAAATAATGATTTGAATCATGTGTCTGTTTATCGCTGAAATAAACGAAATGCGCGGAAAGCGCAGAAACTCATGATTTATTACCTAAGCCTTTAAACTTGGAATTTTTTGTATAAACCCTATCTATGGCTGCCAATTCATGAAGGAATGTGTTCTAAATTGATATTTTCAATGATTGAATGAAAAATAATGGTTTAAACAACCTGTTTGCATATTTCCGAAATGACCAGAAAATACCAAAAACAAGGAAACTTATGGTTTTGTGCACTATAATACAAAAGATTGAATTTTTCTATATTACTAACACCAATAGTGGATGATTCTTATGAATTTAAGTTCTAAAATGATTTTTGTTATGATTACATGAAAAATGTTGGTTTAAACCATGTTTGTGCATATTTCTGAAATAGACGGAAAACATGAAAAGAAGAAGAATTTGGTTTTTACCTTAAATGATGCATTCGGCCTACATGAACAATTTTATCCAAATGTTTATAAATTTCATGTGATGTGTTTTGATGATTGTTGACATGTATGTATGTATAATAAATGATAAAATTGCATGTTAGTGGAAGGTATGATCCTAGATAAGCTTAAATGCGTTTTGGTATACTTAAGGTATCTTAACCCTGTATTGTGATTAAAATGCAAATGTGATTGAGGAATTTGGAACTAGATGTCATGATGACTTGATGACGAATATATGGTTATGAATTAATGAAGTGAAAGGGATCATAAGAGTTAAGCATGATGTTTGAAGGATTAATTGTCAAGTTGACATGTATGGAAGTGTAAAGTGAACTAAGATAATTGATAAGTAAATTGATATTGAGGTAATGATATTGTGATGACCTTAAAAAGGTATTAATATGATTGCAATGTGTTTTCATGTGAGCCTATAAGGCCTAAGTATGCAAGACCATTAGGTCAACGAGCTATGTGCAAGTGATGAGTACACCTATGTGTGAACTCTAATTGTATGTGTATGCTATATGTACATGGGTAGTTATGGGATAGGAGCATCATGAGTAAATAAATACTAAGTATTAAATCAAAGATTATGTTAGAGTTTGAGGAGCTTTAGAAGTGCAAAAAGGACTACATATACTAGGAGCAAAGGAACCCCAAGGCGAGTAAACATCTTATTCATTCTTCAAGTGTGAGTAAACACAATGTTCTTGTTACAAATGTGAACAACATCATGTTGTGTTATAAGAATGTGATATATTGATATGTGAACCTTTGTGATCTTTGAAACCCAAGTTCTTTCCATTTTAAATATTATTATATGATTTCTTTGTCAAACTTGGGTTGCCAAGGGACATTTGGTTTAAAACTATTTTGTCATCTAATGAGAATTTCTTGTGACTAACACCCTAACTTATATTCTTTTTGAAACTACACTTTTGTTGTATCATTGTTTGAAAGACAAACTACTATTGACATTGAATTACATGTTATTGTTGCCTTATGTGATATTGTTAATTGTGATTACCATTAGCTCTAGCTATAGTACCTTTACCCTTTATGCAGAATCCTCATGCCGATGCGGGTAATCATCGAAACCTGTGCACATGGTCTTAACTCGATGGATAGGGGTAGTGTATCCACCTCAGCAAGAAGGGGTGGTTTTAGCCATGAGGCTTGATCAGCTTCGCGCTTTCTACGTGATAGGAGTTGGAATTTGGTATAAGGCCACCTCTCCTCTATGTGTTTCGAATGAATGAGCAAGAGTCTTCACTCTCTACGTATTATAAGTGTGATTTCTACTAACTTGCTAAATTGAACCCTTGCTAAATTGCAACTTGATTCATGAGTTATAAACCATGAACTATGTGTATAAGCTATGTGTTTCCTTTCAAAGGAATATGTGATAATGTATGTGCCTTTCATTTACTCATTGAGATCATCTATCTTACTCCTTTTCCTTGTGTGGTTACAGGTGAGCAAATGTGAGGAGGCAAGGTGATGGCTTAAGCATTCTACTTCGCTTGGGGAATTCCTTGTCCGAGTTATCAATAACACTATGATTATGAAGTCTTGTCTTTAGATGCTCCGGGAATGTTGATTGATACTTATCGAGATATATATTATTTTCCTTATGGATTTTATATGTAATGATTTATTTTAAGTCTTCCGCAATTTATGGTATTCATCTAAATGTTTAAATGAGTTAATGAAAGAGGTTCGATAAGATCCTAGGCATGATTGTTATATGTTAATGGGTTCTACGGGCATGGGTGACCTTATGTCTCCCTATGTTCTAGGACTGTCGTATCTCTAAGGTTGTGATGTGACACAGACTGGGCATTAAGAGCATTGGTGAAAATGTCAGCTTAGGTCTTAAGGGCAATGGCAAGTGCAACTTGAAAATTTCCTTTTGTTTCTTAAGGAGGTTGGTGAAAAAGGTGCTCATCGCCTCTTGGTCGAAAGAGCTGGGGGTGTTGGCCATTTGTACCTTTGAAACAGAAAACAAGTAAGAATACAAAGTTATAAAGAAAAAAAGGGAAGGTGTGTCAGGAAAATGATTCCTTCCACTTGGTTGGTCACTAGATTTATATGTTGATAGTGTGAGTGTGTGAGGTTTTTTGGGGTAACAGACCACCAGTTTGGGTCTTTGAGGTGTTTGAGGGTTTACCTTATTGAGCATCTTACATTATGTATGCATAATCATGACATGATACATGCCAAAAAAGGTTTCAAGAACATGAAAGAGTATCAATTACTATGGTAGATGGAACCTAAGGTCAAAGGCTAAGGCAAGGTGAAAGGTGGTTTGATTTAAGGGTCTCCATCCCACTAGAGCATCAGTATACCTAACCACATATGAGGTAAGGAGCCTCACATGGATTCAATAGTACTAATTGCTCGTTACACCATCAAAATGAATGGGGAGTCGTCGTAGGGTGCAATGCTTTCGCTATCTCCCAATATACTTAAAGAGAGTTGTTGAGCCAATGCTAATCACCATCCAAAAGTTTTCCTAAACCTAAGGTTAGGCAAGGAGCCTTTATTATGCAAAGTGATGCATGAAAGTCAAATTATACTTAATGAACCAAATAGAGATTATTTTGGAAAAAAATTTTCCTTAACCAAATCGTAATCCTCTTATTTTCCGTTTTATTGAAAAAAATGTGGCAACTAGTCCCTAGTGGAGTTACCAGCTGTGAGGCCTCACCCTAGTACTGGCCCAGTCCACTAGAGGGAATTGGGATGCTCATTCGGGTTTAGACTCATAATGGAACCCTCGGGTTCGGAATGGTGGATTTTGAAAATGATTTCGGGAGTCACCACCTTAATTTTATTTAGTTGGGAAAACATTAAGGAAAAACTCCAAATTGACTCCAATTTATTAATTTTGCAATTAATTTACCTAAGGATAAAAATCACTAGTCTTCGAACTAAGTTGAGCTCAGCGACTAGGTTTTTAGTTAAATAATCTAAATTTAGCTCTTCAGTTTAATTTGACTTTAGAAAAATTGATTTCATGAATGACATTTATAAGATGATATTAAAGAAAATACATGAATATGGCATAACATGAATATATGGTGTATGAGGGATTAGTAAAAAAAGTAAATATTCATAAATTACATTAATTAAAAAGGGGAAAGAAGATTGATTGGGGATCAAAACCCATTGAATGGGGATCAAAATCCATGTACTTCATTCCACGATTAAGTAGAAGGATTTAAGAGTTGATCAGATTGATTTTGGTTTGGGTGTGTTGAGAGTGAGGAAAAAGGCTAATACCTTTACTTTTGATGGGTGGAGGGTTTTACCAGACATAAGTTCCATTTTATCAGGACTAAATGATTGGATTGATTGGGAAATTAATTAATTAAAATGATTAATTAACTAATCTAGATGAAGGGTGGATTAGAAAAAGGATTAATTTGATTTTTGAAAAAAGAATGATTTTTTTTAAAAAAGAGTGATTAATTAATTAATTAATTGAGTGATTAATTAAAAAAGAATTTTAGTTAATTAAAAAGATTGATTAACTTATTTAGGGTGAGGTAATTAATAAATTAAAAAGATTAATTAATTAATTAAAGAATGATTGGAGGGAGAAGAAGAGAGGAATTTGAGGATAGCAATCTACTCAAATTCCAAGGGTTGTAGAGAAATAAGGAAATGGGGGGCTTATTTATAAGCAAATGGGGTTAATGATAGTTTAGGTAGTAAAAATGTGAAAAGACAATGAGGGATAAGGCTAGAAAGGGCTGAAAATTGGACTGGAAGGGGTAAAAGGGTCATTTTCTGTGCAGGAAAGGGGTTCACATGCATCAGGGTAATATATTGGAGTTCATTTCCAATATAGTTGAGTTTAATGTTAATAAGGTCAAATTCAACTTCATTAATGTTGAACTCAATTGCAGGGTAAACTCAACTCTATTAAAGTTAAGTTTAAGGTAGCAACTATAATATATTACAGGTCAATCTTAATAACTTTGAATTCTATTTTGTTAACATTAAGGTCAAATCTTATTAATCTTCAACTCAACTTTATTGGAGTTGAATTCAAATGTAATGGAGTGTAATAAAGTTGAATATACATTAGTTCAATGCTAATACAATTCAGTTCTACCTTAACAATGTCGAATTCAACTTTAGTAACATTGAACTCAACTTTAATGGAGTTGATTTTAGAGTAATCAGCTATAATATATTGGAGTTCAACCTTAACAACTTTGAATTTTACTTTATTAACATTGAGTTCAAACAAGTTATTATATTATGGATGCTGATCCATATTGCATCATGGACCAAAGGATAAGTTAATTATTATATATATAGCAAAAATATCAAAAAAAAAAAAAAGTGGTTGATGTAGCTGGTTATTAGTTTAGCCTCACATCTTTAAAGTCATAGGTTTGATTCCTAACTAGTTATTCTTTGGTTTTTCTTTTTTTTTTTTTTTTTTTTTTGCTTTTTTTTATTTGGTCCAAAACATGCATGCTGCATCTATTTTTTTTTTCTTTTTTACTTTAAATGCTAGGGTACTACATGATTTTAAGTCATTTTTTGCCTTTTTTATTTATTTGTGATACTTTTAATTAAACTTATATTAATTTTATTTTATAAAAAAAATTATCTTTTTATGATGTCTCATCTCTTTATTTTGTATTATATTATTATTTATTAATATACTTTTTATTTTAATTTTAAATTAAAATTAATATAATTTTTATTAGAGAAATTAATATAAAAAATTTATTCACACTTTAGTATTTATATTTTAAATTATAATATAATTTTAACAAGAAGAATTAAATAAAAAAAATTCAACCATTAATGTAATTTTTAAATTCAACCATTAAAATATAAAATTTAATCACACTTTAGTAGTCATATTTTAAATTATACTATGTCTTATTTCCCAAAAATTTAAATTTTATCCCCAAAAATTTAAATTTTATCTTACATAATAATACTTTAATTTTTTAAAATTTAAAAATAATAATGAAACCTTAAATTAAAAATTTTTAATTCATAATTATAAATTACAAAACACAATTATATGTCATGAACACAAATTCATCAATAAAAACTATAAATATTAATCATGTTAAAAAACAACAAGTTCATAAATTATAAACTATAGCTTCGTTACATATATATCTGAGGTTCATATATTATAGTTCATAAATTTATAAAAAAAAAAAAACACAGATTCATAGTTTAACAATAAAAGTTCCATGAATTATAACATAAACATTCATCACAAATATAACTGATGTTCATATATTATAATCCATAAATTAAAAAAAGATTCATATATTAACTAATGAATTTACAATTCACAAACGATAAGCTTACACCTTATATTTGATAAATCTATAAACAATACTTAATGATCATGTTACTTATAACTATATTTGATAGTGAATTTTTAATGAACCTATACCGTATTATCAATGAATTTACATTTTCTATTAAATGAACCTACAACTTATCATATATGAACCTACATGATAGTAAAAACTTATTATTATAAAAAAGATAATTATGATATTTTATAAAAATGTAAATTATCCTTAAAACCATTTAAAAAATCACCCATAAAAATGTTTAAATTCATAAATAAAAATTACATTGAAAAATTAATGTTATTAAAATTAATTATCATTATAAGAAATAAATGAAAAAAATTCAACTATTAATACAATTTTTTCTTATAGAAATTAATATAAATTTAATTAAAACAATTAAACAAATAAAAAAAACTCAACAACTAATATAATTTTTCTTAGAGAAATAAAATAAAATAAATATAATTTTAAATAACATATTACAAACAAATAAAAAAAATGAAAAAACATCCAATAACTAGAAAAAAAATAAAGAATAACTAAAAAAGAAAAAAAACACAAAAAGTTAGAGTTTGGGATTTGAACATATGGCCAGAAAGTTGTGATGCTAATTTGCTAACAAGTTACACCAACAAGTCACTCCAATTTTTTACTATATATATATTAATTAACCTAAAACTTGAGACCATGATGCATTATGGTTTCCAATCTAGGATATAATTTGCCAGTTTAAACCATATTAATGCTCAGCTCAATTTTAATGGAGTTAAATTCAAATTTAATGGAATGTAATTAAATTACAGATACATTAATTCCATGTTAAATAGTTAAGGTAGACCTTAATAAGGTCGAATTCAACTTCAGTAATGTTGAACTCAACTATAATAAAGGTGAACTAAACTCCATTAAAGTTTAGTTTAGAGTAGTCAACTAAGAAATATTGGAGTTCAACCTTAACAACCTTGAATTTTTCTTTATTAATGCCGAGTTCAAACCTCTCAACTTTAATGGAGTTGAATTCAAATTTAATGGAGTGTAATGAAGTTATATGTATATAAGTTCAATGTTAATATAGTCCAGTTCAACCTTAATAAGGATAAATTCAACTTTAGTAATGTTGAAACCAACTATAATGAAGTTGAACTCAACTCCATTAAAGTTGAGTTTAAATAGTCAAATATAACATATTAGAGTTTAACCTTAAGTACCTTGACTACTTTACTAATGCTTAGTTCAAACCTTATTAATGTTTAATTAAACTTTATTGAAGTTGAATTCAAATTTAATGGAGTGTAATAAAGTTACATGTATATTAGTTCAACATTAATACAGTTGAGTTCAATACTAATAAGATCAAATTCAACTTCATTAATGTTGAACTCAACTGTAATGAAGGTGAATTCAATTCTATTAATATTGAGTTTAAGGTAGTCAACTATAATAAATTGAAATTCAACCTTAACAACCTTGAATTCTACTTTATCAACATTGAGTTCAAATCTTATTAATGCTCAACTCAACTTTAATGGAGTTGAAAACAAATTTATAAAGTGTAATGGAGTTGAATGTATATTAGTTCAACGCTAATACAATTGATTTCAACATTAATAAGGTTGAATCCAACTTCAGTAAAATAATAATAAAAGTGAACTCAACTCCACTAAAGTTGATTTTGGATAGTCAACCATAATATATTGATGTTCAACCTTAAAAACTTTGCATTTTACTTCACTAACATTGAGTTCAAACCTTATTAACATTCAACTCAACTGTAATAATATTGAATTCAAATTTAACAAAGTGTAATAACATTGCATGTACATTAGTTCAAAGCTAATACAATTCAGACCTTAAGAAGGTGGAATTCAACATTGATAATATGAACTTAACTATAATAAAAGTGAACTCAAATCCATTAAAGTTGAGTTTAGATAGTCAACTATAATATATTAATGTTTAACCATAACAACCTTGAATTCTACTTCATTAACATTGAGTTTAAATCTTATTAATATTCAACTCATCCATAATGGAGTTGAATTCAAATTTAATAGAGTCTAATGAAGTTATATAAACATTAGTTCAATGCTAATATAGTTAAGCTCAACCTTAACAAGGTTGAATTCAACTTCAATAATGCAGAACTTAATGATAATGGAGTCAGATTTAGAGTAGTAAAATATAATATATTAGAGTTCTCTTTGATTCTACTTTATTAACATTGAGTTCAAACCTTAATAATATTTAACTCAATTTTAATGGAGTTGAATTCAAATTTAATGGGGTATTAGTTCAACGTTAATACAGTTATGTTCGACCTTATTAAGCTTGAATTCAACTTCAGTAATGTTGAACTCAATTGTAATAAAAGTGAACTCAACTTTATTAAAGTTGAGTTTAAAGTAGTCAACTAGTATATTGGAGTTCAACCCTAACAACATTGAATTCTAATCTTTTTAACATTGAGTTCAAACTTTATTAATGTTCAGCTCCACTTTGAATTCCAATTTAATGGAGTGTAATGAAGTTGCATGTATAATAGTTCAATGCTAATACAGTTGATTTCTACCTTGATAAGGTTGAATTCAACTTCAGTAATGTGAACTTAACTGTATGATACTATAATAAACTGCCAATTTACCAACTGAATAATCAGTTGGCAAATAAGAAAAGATGTTAGTAAATTATAATACCAACCGATTGTCGACCGATAATAAACATTGGCAAAAACCTAATTGGTAAAACTTTACCAACCGAATAATAAATCGGTCAGTTAATTCATCGACCACATCACAGTTGGTAAAATGAATATGTATAGTCAGTAATTCTATTTTTAAAATATGGTTAAAAGCATATTGATGCAATCCAAGTGGCTAATAGCAAGGATCCAATGACTTTGCCAAATGAGCCAATTATAAGAGCAAGGACAAAGAAGTTCAAAGATGCAATTCAAAGCTTGATGCAAGGCTTATGGAACAATCTATCCATAATTTAAGATTGCAAAGAGGAGTCAAATATCAAATTAGGGATTCAAGATTCAAATTCAAATTTGATTAATTTGATTCAAGTGCTAGAAGACAAAACATGAAGGTTCAAGTTTCAAGGATGGATTTTGAATGGGTTAATCAAATTAAATTCGAAATTCACTTTATAATTAGGCTAATTTTGTTAAATAAGCTCATATCTATCCTTTTTCTATTTCAAGTATCTTAATTAGTTATTTTGGGCTTCTTATTTTTGTTTAAATTAAAGCCCAAACCCGAATTTTGTTTAGGAAGTTGAATTTTGATTAGGAAACTCAAATTTTGATTAGGAAGAATTTATGGTTTGTAACCTAGCTAAGATGATATAAATACTTAGCTAATTTAGGAATAGAGCATACTTGAATAATTCAAAATTAAGTTTTTGTGAGAAATTTCTCAGTTTTTGGTTCTTGCTCGAGTCAATATTCCAAACTTCTAAAGTTAATTATTTTGTTTTATTCACAACATACCAAGGTTCTTTGACACAGGTTCATCATTAGGTTGAGGTTTTCCTTGTAAACTTGATTTGGCTTTCCGAGGGAGTCACTTCCAAGCGTAAAGGTATTGGGTCTTCGTTTTGTCCTTGTCGAAATTGTCTAGGGTTTTTGTTTTGTTTTAAATTTGTGTCAAATTTCACTTGTAAATCTTAGTTAAATTGTTCAACAAAAAAAATTAATTTTGTGTCGTTTTGGAAATTGGCTCTTGTAAGAACTGAAAGAGAGAGAGAATTGAGAGGTAAAAGGCAAGAATGTGAGATTATCTAGGGAAAAGCCTGCTGACTTGAGTGAAAACAAACATGAGAGAACATAAGTGATTTATTACTTGAGTGAAAACACGTAAGGCAGTGAAGTCAGGTTATTTTCCTGTACTTACCTATTTTTGTAGGTTCAAAAAAAATTCCAATAGCCAAGATAAAGATCAAGCCTTCAACATGCAAGCTATTCAACAAAGCTTTCAACGGCTGAATGTTCGGTTGGATGGCATGATGGATGCCATGGACAAATATAGTTTCGATCTTGATAAGTTGAAAAGAGCAAACTCATAACAACAAACTCCACCTAGGAAGAGAGTCCAAAGAAGGCAAGATGATGAAGATTTTGGATCTAATAATGACCTTGAAGATGATACCACAAGAAGAAGAGGATACATAAGGGAAAGAAGGCAAAAAGGTAATGGGGGTATCAAGTTAACAATTCCTCCATTTAGAGGAAAAAATGATCTAGAAGTATACCTTGATTAGGAAAAGAAGATAGAGCTAGTATTTGATTGTCATGACTACTTTAGAACTAAATAATTAAGGCTTGTCGTGGCTGCATTTAAAGATTATGCCATTACTTGGTGGGATGATACCAAGTAAAGAAGAAGAAGGAATCGAGAAAGACCCATTAAGGATTGGAAAGATCTTAAAGCTTTAATGAGAAGGCAATTTGTCCCTACCCATTATTATAGGGAATTACACAACAAACTACAAAGCCTTACTTAAGTGTCTAGAAGTGTGGAAGACTATTACAAAGAGATGGAAGTTGCTATAATTCGGCCAACATTGAAAAAGATAGAGAGGCCACCATGGCTAAGTTTCTACATGGGCTGGATTGAGACATTACCAATGTTGTTGAATTACAACATCATGTGGAGCTTGAAGAGATGTTTCATATGGCCATCAAGATTAAAAAGCAACTTAAGTATAAGGGCAGCAACAGTCAGAGCTCGTCCTCTTTACATACATCCAAGCTATGGAAATCTAATTGGAAGAAGGATGACTAGGCTTATTTCAAGCCAAAATTTGATTCAAGCAAAGGAGAGGCTAAACCAATTTCAAAGGAGAAAGAAAAAGGTAAAATTGAATTCCTAAATTGCTATCAAATATTAAATGTTTTAAATGTTTGGGTTCAGGTCATATAGCTTCTCAATGCCCTAAAAAGAGAGTGATGATCACATTCCATGAAGAAATCTTTTCTAAAAGTTTAAAAAAAAAAAAAAAGAAGAAGATGACAGTGATAGCATGCCCTCCTTAAAAGATGCAAGTGACCGTGAACTAGAAGAAAATGGGGAAGATGTGGTTCATGGAGAAATGCTTGTCACCATGCGTGCTTTGAGTGCATAAGTGAAGGAAGAAAATGAGGTCAATTAACAAAGGGAAAACTTGTTCCATACTAGGTGTTTTGTGTAAAATAAGGTTTGTCATATAATCATTGATGGGGGAAGTTGTATTAATACAGCAAGCTACTACTTAGTTGAAAAGCTTAACTTACCCATAATCAAACACCCAAAACCCTATAAGCTAAAGTGGTTAAATGAATGTGGTGAAATTAGGGTTCACAAGCAAGTTTTAGTTTCCTTTACTATTGGTAGGTACAAAGATGAAGTTCTGAATGATGTAGTACCTATGCAAGCTAGTCATTTACTCTTGTGAAGGCCTTGGCAATTTGATAGAAGGGCCAAACATGATGGATTTACTAACTAGTACATGATTGAGAAAGATGGCAAGCGCACTATCCCTAATCCATTATCTCTAAGGGAATTGTATGAAGATGACCTCAAAAGAATTAGAAAATTTGAAGAGTGGGAAAGACAAAAAGTGCCCAAATCTAAGAGAGAAAATTTGAGTGAATCAAAAGATAAAGTGGCAAGAGATGAGAAAGTGAGTGAAAAAAAAAAAAAGAAAAATTAAATTCAACAAAAGAAAAAAAAAGAGGGGCAAATTTAGGTATGGGAAAAGAAATTGAGTGTTAAAAGAAACATGTGAGTCTTTATGCTAAGGGGAGTGATATCAAAGATGTTATGTATAGTAATAGGACCATACTTGTACTTGTATGCAAGGAAGCTTATGTTTGTACTAATGATCTTGATAATGCTTTGCTTAATCAATTTGTTTCTTTAATACAGGATTTTAAAGATGTCTTTCCTGAGGAAATGCCTAATGGATTGCCATCCATTCAAGGCATTGAGCATCAAATTGATCTTGTTCCTAGAGCATCAATTTCAAACCGACCAGCCTATAGGAGTAATCCTAAGGAAACGAAAGAGTTACAAAGGCAAGTTAAAGAGTTGATGTCAAAGGGATACATTCGTAAGAGCATGAGTCCATGTGCAGTTTCTATTTTGCTTATTCCTAAGAAGGATGGTACTTGGCACATGTGTGTTGATTATATAGTGTTCGATAACATAATGGTAAAGTATAGATATCCCATTCCTAAGTTAGATGATATGTTGGATGAATTGCATGGTTCTTATGTTTTTAGCAAGATTGATTTGAAAAATGGGTATCATCAAATTCGCATGAAAGAAGGCCATGGATGGAAAAATGCCTTTAAAACAAAACATGGTTTGAATGAATGGTTAGTTATGCCTTTCAGTTTAACTAATGCACCTAGCACATTTATGAGATTGATGAACCATGTCTTGAGACCTTTTATTGGTAAGTTTGCAGTTGTATATTTTGATGATATCCTTGTATACTCATAAAATTCAGATGAACATTTAGAGCGTTTAAAGGTTGTACTTGATGTTTTAAGGAAAGAAAAATTATATGCTAACCTAAAAAAAAGTTCTTTTCATTTAGATCGGATTATTTTTCTGGGTTTTATGGCTTTTGCATAAGGTGTTGAAATGGATGAAGAAAAGGTAAGTGCCATTAAAAGTTGGCCAACTCCAAAATCAATTTCTGAGATAAGGAGTTTTCATGGTTTGGCTAGTTTTTATAGGCGATTTGTAAAGGATTTTAGCACAATTGCTGCACCACTCACTGAAATCATAAAGAAAAATGTTCATTTTAAGTAGGGTAATGAGCAAGACATTACATTTAATTCACTTAAGGAAAAGTCAAGTATGGCACCTATTCTGACTTTACCTGACTTTGTAAAAACTTTTGAGATTGAATACGATGCTTTGAGTTTAGGGATTGGAGCTATTTTGATGCAAGAAAGGAGGCCGATTGCCTACTTTAGTGAAAAACTCCATAGTGCTACTTTGAACTACCTAACTTATGACAAGGAGCTTTATGTTTTGGTGAGGGCATTGGAAACTTGGTAGCATTATCTTTGGTCCAAGGAGTTCATGATCCATATGGACCACCAATCATTGAAATATCTCAAAGGGCAAGGCAAGTTAAATAGAAGACATGCTAAGTGGAGTGAGTATATCGAAACATTCCTATATGTGATAAAATACAAGCAAGGTAAAGAAAATATGGTCACCGATGCCTTATCTAGAAGGTATATTCTCATTAACACCATAAATACAAAAATGTTGGGATTCGAACACATCAAAGGTTTGTATGGTAAGGATTCTAATTTTTTAAGTATTTATGATGCATATGAGAAAATGGCTCTTGGTAAGTTTTATAGAATGGATGGATATTTGTTTAAAGAAAAAAAATTATGTATACCTATGTGTTCTATACATGAATTGCTTGTAAAAGAAGCTGATAGGGGTGGTTTAATGGGGCATTTTGGGATTGCAAAAAATTTGGATACTTTGAGTGAGCACTTCTATTGGCCTAAAATGAAAAGGGATGTCATTAGAATATGTGATGGATGTGTTGCTTATAAACAGGATTAGTCTAAAGTTTTACCACATGGTCTGTACACCCCATTACCTGTATCTAAAGAACCTTAAGTTGATATATCAATGGACTTTGTGTTAGGTTTACCTAAGTTGAACAAGGGGAGGAATTCAATCTTTGTTGTTGTTGATAGGTTTTCTAAAATGGCACATTTTATATCATCTAATAAAACTGATGATGCAACAAACATTGCTGATTTATTCTTTCAAGAGATAGTACGACTCCATGGCATTCCTAGGAGTATTGTAAGTGATAGAGATGTAAAGTTTTTGAGCTATTTTTGGAAAGTTTTGTGGGGTAAATTGGGGGCCAAATTATTATTTTCTACTACTTGTCATCCTTAAACTGATGGACAAACTAACATAGTGAATAGAACTTTAGGTACTTTATTACGTGCTATCATTCAAAAGAATTTGAAAAATTAGGAAGATTGTTTGCCATTTGTTAAATTTGCTTATAATCGTGTTTTGCATTCCACTACAGGTTATTCACCATTTGAGATTGTTTATGGTTTTAATCCACTAACCCCTTTAGATTTAGTTCCTTTACCTATTCAAGAAAGGAGCAGTTTAAATGGTAAGAAGAAAGCTGAAATGGTTAAAAAACTTCATGAGGATGTGTGAAAGAACATAGAGAAAAGGAATCAATAAACTACAAATCAAGCTAACAAAGGAAGAAGGAAAGTAATCTTTGAATCAGGCAAATGGGTTTGGGTGCATATGAGGCAAGAAAGATTTCCAAGTCACAGAAAATCTAAGTTGCACCTAAGAGGAGATGGACCTTTTCAAGTTTTGGAAAGAGTCAATGATAACGCCTACAAATTAGACCTTCCTGGTGAGTATAATGTTAGTGCTACTTTCAATGTAAGTGACCTTTCTCCTTGTGATGTAGGTGACGATTCAAGGGCAAATCCTCTTGAGGAGGGAGGGAATTATGCAATCCAAGTGGCAAATAGCAAGGATCCAATGACTTTGCCAAATGGGCCAATTACAATAGCAAGGACAAAGAAGTTCAAAGATGCAATTCAAGGCTTGATGCAAGGCTTATGGAACAATCTATCCACAATTGAAGGCAAAGAGGAGTCAAATATCAAATTAGGGATTCAAGATTCAAATTCAAATTTGATTAATTTGATTCAAGTGCACAAAACATGAAGGTTTAAGTTTCAAGGATGGATTTTGAATGGGTCAATCAAATTAAATTTGAAATTCACTTTGTAATTAGGCCTATTTTGTTAAATAAGCCCATATCTATCCTTTTTGTGTTTCAAGTATTTTAATTAGTTATTTTGGGCTTTTTAGTTTTGTTTAAATTAAAGCCCAAACTCAAATTTTGTTTAGGAAGTTGAATTTTGATTAGGAAACCTGAATTTTGATTAGGAAGAATTTATGGTTTGTAACCTAGTTAAGATGATATAAATACTTAGCTAATCTAGGAATAGAATAGACTTGAATAATTCAAAATTAAGTTTTTGTGAGAAATTTCTCAGTTTTTGGTTCTTGCTTGAATCAATATTCCGAACTTCCAAAGTTAATTACATTGTTTTGTTCACAATATAACAAGGTTCTTTGACACAGATTCGTCATTGGGTTGAGGTTTTCCTTCTAAACTTGATTTGGCTTTCCAAGGGAGTCGCTTCCAAGTGTAAAGGTATTGGGTCTCAAAATAATATCCAATCGGTCAGTAAAAATAATATTAAATAAATAGTAACGGTCGACAAATCGGTCAGTAAATTTTAAAAATATTTAAAAAATAATTTATATCAGTCGATAAATTGAATAAAAAAAATATTTATTTAGGTCAGTAAATGAAAATATTAATTTTTTTATTTCATAACAAAAATATTAAATATACTAAATTATAAATAAAATGCAAATATTATATAACAAATTATAATAAAAAAATATGATTTAACATAAAATTAAAATCATATATTTGTATAAAAAAATCATAAAATTGTATTCACATGTATACAAGAAAAGAAAAGAAAATCATCAATCCTAATCTAAATCTGCAGTGCCCTTTGCATCTGGATCCATGATATAGTCATCATCATCACCACCAAATGTACAAGTAGGGTGAGGGGGAGGAGCAATATCTGTCTGCAGATCAAGTGAATGTGGATTAGCAACAACAGTCTGCAAATCAAGTGGAGGAGGATGAGCAATAGTGGTCTGTAGATGAGGTGAAAGAGAAAATAAAAATTATTGTGCTAAGGCCCGTAAGAGATCCCCCATCTATTGCATCTGCTGTTACATCTGTTGATGTTAATGCTGCATCTGCTATTGTAACTACTACTCCATCTATTGTTGCATTTGCATTTGCATGTCTCCAACTGCCTGCTAAACTCATTTGTCTATCTCCTACTACATTTGCTTAGATGTAAGAGGTGATAGAGCAAAGGATGGACTGGTATTGGGATCTCTGTAATATCTACATGCCTGTGAACCTATCTTGTATAGCTTGCCCTTCTTGAATCCCCAATAGCTCTGTGATATAGTCTCTCTCATCTACCAATGTAGGGTTAGTAGATCCAGGAGCAGACTGGGACATACGCTCATAAACAAGATGGGACATACGCTCATAAACAGGCTAGGACATACGCTTATAAAGGTTCATAATATCCTCTTGCATTTTATGTAATAAAAAATTATTAATATAATAGCAAAAAATGTATATATAACTTTTAACTAAAATTTATTACTTACATGAACCAATTGCGATCGCAAGTCAATGAAAGTCTTCCCATTGTGCTTCTTCTTGTGTGTATACACGAAGAGCTCAATGGGATCAACCTTACTAGCCAACTAGCGAGCCTGTTAAGAGTTACAATATATGTATATAAATATTAACAATTGACATTAAGAAAACTTGTAAAAAAAAATAAATACAAAGGAAAATACTTACTAATCTCCTAGCATGTTCCTCATGAGATATAGACCCTCCAATGTGCTTAAACACACTAAAAGCTAGGCCTGCCTTCTTTGACTTCTTATTTTTGGCAACTTGCTGGGATATCTTCTTATGATCGATAGATGCCCAATGCTTCTATAGTTGTTCCCATTTGTCATTGGCCATCCAAGTCTCCTTCTTCTTCTTTGTCTAATAAAGGAGATCCTTGTATCTTTCTACAGTCTTCTTCATGAAGGCTGAACAAACTGAGGCGTCAATCGCTTAATCCCATATATAATACTTTCGTATACAATTTAAAAAATTAAATTAAATTTAGCGTATTCCATGAGTAAAAACAAATAATTAATTAAGCATTTATTATAAAATAGGGTTGCATACTTGTTATTAAATGTTATTTAAATAACTTGAATTCTTACCAATAGTATTCCTTGATCTCATCTAGCACTCTCTTCCATGTGATACCATTAGGATGAAGCCTAGTTTTGAAAATCTTTATTATCTTCCTGACCATACCAGTTGGTCACAAACTACAAAAACATTAAATGTTAGTTGCAAATATTATAAGTAATAAAATGATATAAGAAATGGAAATAGAAAAGATTTGATATGCACACTTGCCATCCTCCAAATGAGTAAGATATTTCTGATCATGATAATGGAATACCCTATGCTCAGCATCATTAGAATCAAATGTAGAGGGACAAGAAAAAGAAGGTAGGGCAGTGGAAGGTGGTGGGACAGTGGAAGAAGGTAGGGCAGTGGAAGGTGGAAATGGAAGAAGTAGGCAAGGTAGTGCAAGAAAGGAAGGTTGTGAGGGAGATAAAATCGATCGCAAGCCATATGAATGATGTGGTGTTAATAGGAAGTGTAGGTTTATCAACAGTAGAAAATATAGATGGGTGTAGAAGAAGTGGATAGGGGTGAAGGTCGATACATAGGTAGTCGACCTGCGCAGGTATCTCCAATACCCGACACGTCTCAATATCTATTATGTATGGTAGTAAATATTTTGGATTGAACTTATTATATGTAATCACATGTAAAAATATAAGAGTAACAGAAAAAATATAACCATAAAAATGAAATAACATCATTATTTAATTATTTAATTTTAAGTATTCAAATACACACTTTAAGTAGAAAAATTACAATTATTCAGAATCGATTTCTTCTACATCATTTTTGTCAATAATATCTTCCATTGATTCAAATTCTTATTCAAACTCAGATTCATCGTCTAAAGCATTATCTTCTTCATCAAGATCAATAAATAACTCATTCGGATCATTTAAAGATTCAGGTGGCTCATCCTTACTAATTTTAATACAATGTAAATTAACAACATCTTCTTAGAATGCTTCTTCAGATGATGTCTTAATATGCGACAAGTCTAGAATCTCTACAATTGATCTAGCTTTAACCTTGCATATAGCCCACCAATTTGCTTTATCTCCTTATAGAGAGGGGTAAGAAACATAATACACCTGATAAGCTTACAACACCAATATAAATGATTCATACTTATTAAATCTCTGCCTGTGATTGATTTCAACAAGATTATAATACTCGTGAATCTTCATTCCAAAATTTGGCATTAGATCAAACCATTTGCATTTGAATAACACTGTTCTATTAATTAAAAGTGTGGGATATTATAGTTGCATCACTTTAATTACTATAGTAGTTATATACATTCTCGCTGTAGTTTGAACCCTTTATACAAACTCCACTATTGACTGATGATCTATTAGAATTATATTTTTCTATGTAAAACTTGTATTTGTTCACAAAATAAATAGGATACATCATGACAAACTGTAACAGACCCTTAGCAAGGTCAATAATGAATTGATTTGTGATTTCATTTATGGTATCATTAACCAATAAGTTGAGAAAAAATTTAAACCAAATCATTATCAACATATGAAAATTAAAATATCAAATCTATCAAAGATATGACATTATACTCACATATGAATTGAACCAACTAGAAAATTCTATCTCCAATCTCGCTTCTATATCATCAATTGAAATATTTTAGATATTTTGCTTTAACATTTCAACGTATATTCTTTACAAAATAGGAAATGAACAAGTATCAGTCGAAAAATCTAACAGTCATTAATAATTAAACTAAGTAGAAGTTATATGATTTATCTTACTAGACATATTCGGCTACTTTAGGATAATTGAGAAGAATATAGGATTGAGCTGCATTATATTCTAAATCTGTCATCATTCTTATTTTAGGTCAACCAAATGGTCTATCTAGATGAGTGAATATTGATAAATTTCCTAGGATATTATCCCCCTTAATCATTCCGCCATCATCATTGCGAGAGACTCTTCAACGCCTTGTACATATATGGGGTTCAAAATAGTAAGAGCAGAATGATGATGCCTCCTCAACTAAGTATGTATTGCAAATTAACCCTTCAACCCTCGCTTTATTCTAGACATTATGTTTCAAATGACGAAGAAATCTAATGTTCATACAATATAAATTTATTTGGAAATAAATAAATGAATGTAAGGAAGAGAAAATGAAGAATTTACTTCTCAAATGGATACATCCATCAGTACTAAACAGGTCCTACTATCCTAGCCTCATAAGCCAAATGTACCAGTAGATGCTCCATTGAGTTAGAGAAACTTGGAGGGAAAATCCATTCTAATTTACATAGGATTACTTGAATGTCATATTCAAGCCTTGCCATATCTTCCACCCTAATCATTATCAAAGTTAATTCTTTGAAAAATAAACTCAACTCCATTAATGGTTTCCATACATCTCTTGGCAAAAGGTCATGAAAAGCAATAGGGAGTAATCATTGCATGAAAATGTGAAATCATGGCTCTTCATTCCAAACAACTTGAGCTTTTGCATATCAATACATCTACCCATGTTGGATACGTACCCATATGAAAATATGAGATTTTTTAGCCATTGATGTAAGACTTTTGTACTATGCTTATCTAGTGTATACTTAGCCTTTGGATACCTCTTGGTTGCTTCATCCATTTGTAACTCTAGTTGACGACAGAATTATTTTAGGTCTTCTCTTGATTTGGCATTATCTTTGGTTTTTCCTTTGATGTTCATTGCCATATTGAAAATATTCTCGAACACATTCTTTTCTATGTGCATGACATCTAAATTACGCCTTATCAAATTGGTATTCTAGCATGGCAAAACTCATAATATACTTCATTTCTTCCACCCATAACCACTTCTCTTTGCAATCTGAGCATTAACATATTTCCACCCGATATTTGTCACTTTCATCAATCTCAAACTAGTTATTTCCTCTAATATCTCTATACCATACCATATAGTTAGGGTTAAGTCATGAACTGCTTGATTCTTAATGAAAAAGGTCTTGTTCCTTCTAAAAGGATGATCAGGAGGTAGGAATTTTCGGTGACAATCAAACCATGATTGCTTACCCCCTTTAAGAAGAGTAAAAGCATCAGTGTTTTCATTACAATATGGGCATGCAAGTCTACCTTAAGTGGTCCATCTAGACAACATACTGAATTGTAACAACCCACATCTACCCTAGGAGTTTTAGTGACAAATTATTTAAATTTAGGATTATTGTGACAAATTGTGTGACCATGTGAACATTTGTGTGTGACATGATTTATGGGTTTTGGGCATGTTAAATTAATTTTAATATGCCTAATATGAATTATTATTGTAAAATAGTTGATTTAAATAGAATGCATTAACATGAAATAAATTTTTTGTCGTAAAATGAATTTTCATGTAAAAAGATGATTTTTAAGCATAAAATAATTTTATCAGTATTTTTAAATAAATGTTTTAGGGGGAATTTTATAGAAAATAATAAGAAAAATATTTTATTTTTAATTACTTAGAATTAGCCCTAAATTACTTAAAAAGTCCACAATACTAAAACACTCATAACCTAGCTCATTAAGGGTAAACTTGAAAATTTCACCCCAAATCCTAATATATAATGTAAAATTTGGCCAGCCCTTCATTCTAGAAGCCACCATTCTATTATTTCATGATTTTGGCAGAAAAATTCTCTCAAAAATAATATCTCTACCAAAATTCACAAAATACTTTTAAACTTTGCGATTTCACGACCGTTTCATAAGTTTTTTCTTTCCTTTTAATTTGCTATTTGATTTTTATGAAACTAATCTTGGGAAAATTATTTTAAACTAAATATTTACTGATTTTTACTGATAAAATTCAGACTAGGTATTTTCTTGAGAGAAAAATTCATTTTTCTACCGAAAGAACCAACCTCTCTACGCTTTTTCTTCAAAGGTGAATCCTGCAACTTAAAATTTCAATTTTTATTCATAAACATCTCTAATGGGGGGAGATTTGCACATTATTGGTTTCTAAACTGATTTTTGATTTATTTTGATGAAAAATATTGGATTAAATTATATTTCTGCATATTTCTGTAATGACCGGAAAGTTTTAGAAAATAAAGGAATTCAAGGTTTTTGTGCTAGAACTTAGAAGTTAGAAAATTCTATCATTAAATTAACATGTGGCTATTGATTTATGTGAGGAAGAATTCTAATATGACATTTGTTTTGTTTATATGAAAAATAATGATTTAAATCATGTGTTTGCATATTGCTGTAATGAACGGAAAGCGCAAAAACTCATTATTTTCACCTAAGTCCTAAAACTTAGAATTTTTTTGTACAAATATTATCTATGGCTACCGAATCATGCATGAAGATGTTCTAAACTAATATTTTCTATGATTGAATAAAAATAATGGTTTAAACCACCTATTTACATACTTCTATAATGACCGAAAAATATTAAAAACAAGAAAACTCATGGTTTTGTACCCTATAACCCAAAAATTGAATTTTCATGTATAAGCAGTACCATATGTGGCTAATTCATGTAGATTAATATTCTGAAATGATTTATGTTGTGTTTACATGAAAAATCTTGGTTCAAATCATGTTTTTATATATTACTGAAATAGACAGAAAGTGCAAAAATAAAGAAAATTTAATTTTCCTTTTGGTGATGCATTCAGCCTACATTAGTATTTTTATCCCAATGTCTATAAATGTTGTGTAATGTATTTTGATGATTATTGATATGTATATATGTATAATAAATAATAAAATTGCATGTTAGTTGAAAGTATGACCCTAGACAAGCTTAAAGGCATTTTGGTATACTTAAGGTATACTAAGGTATCTTAATCTTATATTGTGATTGGAATGTAAATGTGATTGGGAAATATGGAACTAGATGTTATGATGACTTGATAATGAATACACGGTTTTGAGTTGATGCAATGACAATTGAATGAATGGATCATAAAAGTTAAATATGACACTTGAAAGGTTAAGTGATTGGTTGACATGTATGGAAGTGTGTTAAGTAAGTTGATTGTTAAAGTGAATTAATATTATGATATTATGATGACCTTAGAAAGGTATTGACATAATTTTAATGTGCTTTTAGGTGAGCCTATAAGGGCTAAGTGTGCAAGACTTTTAAAGTCAATATGTTATGTACAAGTGATGAGTGCACTTATATGTGCAACTCTAAGTGTATGTGAATGTTATATATGCATAGGGTAGTTATGGGATAGGATAGCATCATAATTGAATAAATACTAAGTATCAAATTAAATATTATGATAGAGTTTAAGGAGTCTTAGAAGTCCAAGGGCTATCTAAATCAGGAGTGAAGGAGCCATAAGGTGAGTAAACATTATGTTTCAAATTACAAGTGCAACTTATTATGATATGTGTACCGTTGTAAGGCTTCACCCGAGCACCGGTCTGATCCGCCGAGGAATCGAAATGCTCTTTGGGAGAAACTCCACGATTGGAACTCGCTGTGAGTTCAGAAAATTGATTTTTGTAATTTGGAAGTTGTGAAAGGGAGTCGCCACTTTAATTTACTTATTTTAATTAGGAAGATTAAAGAAAACCCAAAATGATTGACTCCAAAAAATATTTGATTTATCCCTAATGGAAAATGCACTAATCCGCGAGTGACCAAAGAGTGCTTGGGGATCAGGTTTTGATAATTACACAATTGAGAAAATATGATTTTCTTTAGTTTGGCTAAAAATGCAAAATAACTCTTAAAAAGGAATTTTCGTGTATGTATGAACATGAATATAATGATGCATGAAATAGATATATATGATAAGATGAAATGACAATTATAGATAAATAAGCAAGATAAATCCTACTTAATTATTACAAAGCCAAAACGATTAAAATAAAGAGGATCTTTCCTCTAGCCCTTATGGCTACTAAGGAAAGCACACATTCCTCAACTAAGTTAATACATAAATAGAAAATAAAGGATTAATATAAATAAATAAAAGTAAAAGGGAAAAAAATGTTAATGAAAAGATTTTGGAGTTGATGCCTTTCAGAATGGTAGCTTGCGTATCCTATTGAATAGGAATCAAACCCTACGCAATTCTTCCTTCTTGCAAAGGAGGGGTTTTGAAAAAGAGTGTTGGTTTATTTATTAATTTAATTCTGATTCTTAAATTAATAAATTTTAGATCTTTTATGTTTTAGACCTAAAGAGAATTCTAGATTTGAGTTTAGAATTTTGAAAAATGGAGAGAAGATTATATCTTTGCTTTCATTGATTTTTGGATGAATGGGGCGAGCTTAACTCCAGATCTAAGCTCCACCTTATATTCGAAACCCTTCGAAATATGAATCTTAATAACAAAAGATTAGTGAAATAGCGTGATGAAATGTATCAGAGAGAATTTCTGTCCTTCAAATCCCCCCCAAATGAGTTGGAAGGAGGCACTATTTATAGAGCTAGTGAGGGGAGTGCCGGCGGTATGAATGGCAGCACCAGCACGTCGCCGGCAGCATAGGTTCCATCGGTGACGTGCCGGGTTCGTGTCGCCTGGCTGCTGGCATAAATTTTGCACATCCCAAGGCAGCACAGAAGGTGTGCCACCCAGACAGTGGCACGTCAGGTGTGCCACCCAGGGCAGCAACGTGCCTCTTATGTGCTGGCCGGCTAGTTCGACCTGTTTCCTGCTTTTTCGTCCGTTTCAATTCTGATTCGAGCTCAGTTTGATCTTATTGGTTTGTAACTGAAAGAAGGTTGACTAGAGAAGGAAAGATTTAGGAAATTTATTTTTTAACGGGGCACTGCCCTGCACCCCGTAAGGGGCACTGCCCCCTTAACCCCTACCCGCTAATTGGCTAGCAGGACCGTCGTATGCGTAGCGCCCTATTCTTCATAGGTGTCAAGTTATAGCTAGATCAAGAGGTGCAAATTTAAGGGTTCACAACTGTTAACATTCTTGAAACCTAATTTCTTTCTATTCCAAAATGAAACTCTATGATTTCTTTGTTAAGCTTAAGTTGCTAAAGGACAATTGGTCCAAAACCATTTTGATTATCCAATGATAATACCTTTATGATTATTTTCCTAACTTACATTCTTTCTGGAACTATACTATTATTGTATCTTTTGTTCAAAAGTTAAACTGCTATTGTTATTATGATACATGCTATTGTTACTTTAAATGTTATTGTTATATGTGATTACCATTAGCTCTAGCTATGGTACCTTAAACCCTTTATGCAGAAGTCCTCATGCCAATGCAAGTAATCATTGGAACCTATGCACACGGTCTTAACCCAATGGATAGGGGTTGTGTATCCACCTCAGCTAAAAGGGGCAGTTCTAGCCATGGGGCCTGATTAGCTTCATGCCTTCTATGTGATAGGAGTTGGAACTTGGTATAAGACCACCTCTCCTCTATGTGTTCGAGTGATAGAGCAATAGCCTTCACTCTATGTGTTATAAGTGTGATTTCTGCAAACCTTTCTAAATTGCAAACTATGAATCATGAACTATAAGTTATGAGCTATGAGCCCTTTCTAAGGGATATGTGTTATTGTTTACTCATTAAGATCATCTATCTCACCCTTTTTCCTTGTATGATTCTAGGTGAGCATTATGAGAAGGCAAGGTGATGACTCAAGCATCCTACTTCGCTTGGGGAATTCCTTGTCCAAGAAAATTAGTTTAATATATTAAGAAGAGTTATCCTTAGACGTTCTAGGAATATTTATTTTTAGATGTTTATTTTGAAATGTTATCCTTCAAGGTTTTAATTGGATTCTAAAAATTATTTCCTTATAGATTATGTTTAAAGTATATTTTGATTATGCTTCCACAACTTAAGGGATTTAAAAAAAATAAATAAATGAAAAAAAGGGGTTTATTTAAGTTAATGTAAGAGGTTTTTGGTACGATCCTAGGTAGTATTTGTATAAGTATAAGTGGATTATACGGATGTGGGTGACCTATGTCTCCCCATGTTCTAAGACCGTCATATCTCTAAAGTTAGGATGTGACATAAATGTAGGAAAATCACTGACAATCCACCAAAGTAGCATGCATCTGGAAATTCTATTTCATTGATACATCATATTTCTACACCTCGATCTTCCATAACTGTATCAATTCTACAATCAGAGGCTACAAGAAGACATCTAACTTCTGTTTGGGATTGTTTGGACTGAGGACTATTATAGAAAGAAACAAAAATTCCTCCTTTATACACATCCCAGGTGGCAGATTATAAGGAGTGACCATAATTGGCCAGGATGAATACTGTTGTCCAGATTGACCAAAAGGTTGAAAACCATCAGTGCATAATCCCAAATAAACATTGCGAACTTTAGAAGCAAACATCGGATTCCCCAATTGAAATGCTTCCAAGCTTCAAAATCTGAATAGTGTTGCATTACACCCTCTTTCAGCTTATGCTCATCATGCCATCTCATATGCCCAACGGTTGATTTAAATGCATACAGCCTCTTAGTCTCAAAGTCAATGGAAAGTATAACATTTTCTTACAAGGAACTTTCTTCTTCGACAGATTAACACCTTGACACTTAGGTTTATATCTTTGAAAACCACAAAACTTGCATGTATTCAAATTAGTGTCTTCCTTCCAGTATAACATGCAATTATTCTTACAACAATGAATCTTCTCAACTAAAAGTCTCTATGCTTGCATTAGCTTCTTAGTGCTATAGAAATTTTTGACCATTGTACTATTATCAAGCAATGACTTGTTATACCATTACAATATCTCATTATAACACCTTTTAGATAAATGGTGCTCTAACTTGATATTCAATAGTCGTGCTGTGGCAGATAATTTTGACTATTTTTCACAACCAAGCCACAGAAGCTCATTAGCTGCATCTAACATATCATATATTTTTTGAGTCGTGAGATTCAGTTCTTTCTCAATTTTTGTCCAATCAAATCCCATACTAGTGACATCCATAACCATATTATGATATGCAGATGGAGAAGCATCATAATTAACTTTGCAATGATTTTCATCTATGGCTGAAGTTCCAGACCCACTAACTTCACCAGGCAAATACCAATCATAATAGCTGAACACAAAACATCTCTTTATTATATGTAGTCTGATGGACTTTGGATCAAGAAAATCCTGATTCTGACATCTATTATGGACACACGGACATCTAATCTTGCCCCACTCATAAACTGAGGCTAGGATGTAGCAAATTCAATAAAATGATTAACACCTTCTAAGAATTATAGATGTAGATATCCATCTTGAAGTCTGGAATACATCCAATTTCTATCTAATCTCATGATTAAATCCTAAAAGTTATGAAAATGATATTATTGCATTTCAATCACAAAATTAAAATTTTCATATGTATGTCTTATCTTGTTTAGGTTTTAATTATCAATATCTAATTCTACCTCCTTATATCTCCAATCCTATAGGGTAAGAACCTAATCCATTTAGAAACTCATTGCTATATAACAAGATTATTGATACATTCAAAATTCATACAGCTACATAAATTTCGACAGCATATTCTATAGTTTTCTTGGTGCACAAAATGAAAAATGTCATGAAATAAGACTTTTTCAATATGCACTACGAGAACATATAGAAGATAATATCAAAACTTAAAGCAATAGTATGAAATCTAATGATACAGCAAACAATGTAAACAATGACATCTCTAAACTGTTCACTTTGGACAATTCAATATCCTCTCATTATCCAATGCGAATGACACCAAATGGATATCTAAGGTACGCCTAAATTTTATTAATGATTTTTAATTAATTGTATTTTTTGGGCGTCTGATAGTGCAAAGTCCAAAAATACAATTAATAATAAATTAATGTGCACATTAACAAAAATAATAACTATAAAAAATAAATTAATGTGCAAAATAATAACATAAATTATAACTATACAAAAAATAATATACATTCATCAATTAAATACAAGTAAAAACATAAGAAATTGATGACATAAATATATAAATAAATTGAAATGGCTGTTTAATTTTTACTCTTTTTTTTATATTTTTATTTAATCATGATTTTGGGTAAATTATGAAATGCTTGCATTTAAAATTATTTATTTTAAGGCACTTTTTTATTTTTTATTAATTATTTTTCATTTTTATTTAATCATAGTTACTATTTTGCTTGGATTTAAAATTTTATATTTTAAGGCATATTTATTTTTATTTATCTTCGTATATCTTTATTTATCTTTTTATATTTTTATTTAATCATTATTTAAAATAAAGAAAAATATTTTGAGTAAATTATGAAATGTTTGCATTTAAAATTTCTTGTTTTTAAGGCATATTTATCTTTTTTCCTTCTTTCAATATTTTGTAATTAATCATAATGTCATTTTCTAATTACATATAAACTCTAATTATTCAATGTCAATATTTATTGAATATATTGCTTTTTCAATATATTATTTATCGGCATCTTAATTTTTCCCTTTCTTTTAATATTTATAAACATTTAATAAATATTTTTGATCATCTTTAGTAAATATTTATATATTTGGTTGAACTTTTTGACCATATTTTTAATTAATTTCCATTTAAATTACATCTTAATTTAATTTACTTTTTATTTTATCTTAATCATAAATATTTGATACAAACATCTATTTTTTTAAACATAGAAAAATAAAAAATAAAGTACAAAGTAAAATAAATTAAGCTATGAAGTAATTATACATGTTAATAAATTATTATTTACATCATAATTAAATACACATGCCAATAAAGTATAATTTACATGCCAATTAATTACAAATTATATACCAAATTACATGACAACAAATACACATTTATTCAAATTCTAAAATTAAATACAAAATGTGTAATATTATATGATTCGCAAATTAATTAAAAAAATTACATATATACCTATTTAGCGTAAAAAAAAAAAGCTAGCGAGCTATCACAAGATCAAATTGCCTACTAAATTGAAATTATAAAAACAAATAATTTAAATAACAAATTGATAAATTATAAACTAAAAACATCAAAATCAACTAAATGCACAATATTATATTACCTATGTACATAAATCACATTACAACACAAAAATTTAATAAAAACATAATTTAAAAAATAATGCATATATTTAATAATAAAATACATAAATTTTATTTTCAAATAAATTAATAAAAAATTTATAGAAATAATTTAATATCACTCAAAAATAACTAATATCACTCAAAATTATTTCCATTAAATTTTCATTAAACTAACATATATTAATTTAATACCAAATAATTTTCATAATACAAAAATAAATCAAACCAAAATTTATCATACCACATCATTCAAAAATAATTACATTAAACTAATTAAAATTCAACTATAATTTTCATTACACAAAATTAACATGAAAATAATTTTCAATAAAAGCAGATATATAATTTCACAAAATCAACAAAATAATACCCAATAAAATAGTAATAGTAGAAACAAAATTTAATAAATCAACAAACAATATATACTATGTTTATGAAGTCTTGTCTTTAGATGCTCCGGGAACGTTAATTGATACTTATAGAGATTTATATTATTTTCCTTATGGATTTTATATGTAATGATTTACTTTAAGTCTTCCGCAAATTATGGTATTTATCTAAATGTTTTAATGAGTAATGAAGAAGGTTCGGTAAGATCCTAGGCATGATTATTATATGTTAATGGGTTCTACGGGCGTGGGTGACCTTATATCTCCTAATGTTCTAGGACCGTCGTATCTCATAAGGTTGGGATGTGACATAGCCGAATATCATGAAGAAGAAAAGAGGAAGAAAACTTCAACAAATAAGAAAAATAACTCAAGAAGCATTTCTAGTATAAAAAATGGGCAAGGGTTTGTGAAGAACAAACCTTAAGAGTCTTCCTCCTTCAAGATTCAAATGGTGGCCAAAAAGGTGTTGGTGGCTAGGATTTTTCTTTTAGTTGAGGGAAAGGAAAAGAAGAGAGGGAAGAAAAAGATGACTATTTTATTTATGTGTAGGAAAAATGAGTTAGGTTATTTGGTGTTGGTAGTTTTTGAGAGGATATTCCCTAAAATATCCTTGACATATTCCATATGCTATTTGAGATTCTAAGCATATGCCAAATGCTTGGTCAAATATACCACTTGAGTGGTTTGTATGTGCTAATTGTATTGGCACTTAAGGATATTATAAGGGCTTTTAATTGAGCTAGAGGAAAGTGGGACCTAAACTCCACTTTCTATTACTCCAAACATAGTTAGGTAAGTAGAATAAAAAGTATCTTATGTCTTATCTAAAATAGCTATGATCATTCACCATATGATGGTGGAGCTCACAATACACATGCACACTAATTAATAGCTCATGTAACTCTATTTACACAGTTTGACAATTTGGCAATTTAACCGCATATCCACATAATAATTTATGCACATCAATTTAGTTACTCATAATAAATATTTTAATACTAATCATTCATTAATCACACTCATTCACATATCATGCATATTTAAGTTAAATTGCATACACATTATAGAAATGAAACAAGAAAGGTGTAGGATATTACAAATTAGCAATTTGAAATATTCAAATTAATAAGTACCATGAACCATAATGACAATGGAACTATAGACCAAATTCTTCAACATACATGACTATTATGATTCCAAAACCAAAAATAATGATAAGTAGTAGAGTAATCCAAACGCAGGAGTCAACCTTGAGAATTACCTTACTTAACCTTCTAAGGCACATGAAAAATGTAAAACACTAAGGGTGAGATATGTTCAATAAACACGTGATAACTTAATATAATATGTAACAAGTAAAATGCCAGTGAGGAGTTATCATATGGACAATTTCATTTATGAATATTTAGTAGAAATTAAAAATTTAGAAGCACCATGCTTCTCACATGTAAATGATTAGAATGGCAGCTAATGCAAAGCACAAGACTGATAAGGTCTTACAACTAAGACTATCAAACCCCTCCTAGCTTTGGTCCAATATGCTCATCCTATTCATGGGTTTTTACCATGTGTACAAGGTCTGATGTGTTACCCCATATTACTTGGAGATTTCCACTTATATAAGATACCAATTATAGAGGACATTCTTATTATATAAATAATAAATCATGTATATGACAAAGTGATGTCAATTCGGGTTCATAAGGTTTCAACAATGATATAATATAACTTATGAATTTCAAATAAAACAACAATTTCAATAACATATGAAAGGTAAAACAATTAGGCTGAATGCCCTTAGGGGTAACCCTAGCATAAAGGTTCAAGATATTCGTTAGATGTCCAAGGTTCATAAATAAAGAATAGCTAGGGTTTTAAATGAAAGTATAATGAGTGAATGACATTTCAATTATGAATACATATATTATATTAAAGTATCACATACTCATCTTTACTCTTTTGCTCCTATATAGAACTCAACGCAAACAATATGGTGTTCCTCAACCTCTTGGACACTTTCCTTGCCTTTACCTTTAGACTTTACAATCATCCATATTACAATATGAACATTACTACATAATCAATCTATTAACTCTAATCATAGGTACTAACCCTAATAAACCCATCTTAGGATGTAACGTTGTAACTCTATCAACCAATAATCATTTTAAGGTTAATTCAACATAAATAATACACATATTATTACAATTTACGGCACACTTATGTTCATGTTCATGTCATGACTTAATAGGCCTAAGGTGGAAAAACCTAACCATTAGTTCACCTTGCCCAAGCTCATTCCTCAATTTATGCATAATCATAATCAAGATTCTTTGCTCAATTCAAATTAAGTGATTCAAACACCCTAACCCTAGAGTGACTGAGCCATATCCAAGTGGGAAGACATCATGTTTATCTAGGTTCCAAATTGGACTTAGATTTGTCAAATTAAAATATTTCTAAGTTCAATCTTACATTTAATTAAATCGAACAAACTAGGGTTTAGAAACCCTAAAGTCGTTGAAGCTAACAAGAAGGGAGAAATTAACCTTCATTCTATTAAACTTTAAATTGGTTCAAGATTCATGCATTAGTACATAGACAAGTGAGATTGATCATTCATATAAATTAAGTCAACATTGGATTAAAAAAACCTAGCATAGCCTAAACAAAAGGAGAAACATTCATGATTTTTAATCAATGTTTAAATTGACAAATGAAACTTCAAATTAGCATGATAATAGACTTATTTCTTCATTCAAACAAGAAATTAAATATTAATGTGCAAAAAATTCATTTGGTCAAATCATGAAGACTAGGAAACCCTTGGTTTCTTTTCAAGGTTTGTGGAAATTTTAGTTGGTTTAATCATGATTGTATAACGGTGTTCAAGATGGTTGATCAAATATTTAAGGTGCAAAAGTCTCTCTCCTTACCCAACATATATAGGCAAAATACATAGAGGAGAAAAGTAGAGTGAAAACTTTCAATACCAAGGAAATGGTTAAAGATTCAAGCTTAAGATGAAGAAAGGAACTATGTTTATGAAGATCTTACTTTGAAATTTCTTGAAGAAAGGAACTATGTTTATGAAGATCTTACTTTGAAATTTCTTGATCTTGACTTGAAGATGGACTTGCCACAATGAGAGGAAGAGAGAGTGTTTGACCTTTTGTTTCTTTTGTTAAGTGGAAAAGATGTTTGAAAATGATGATAGAAAATGACTTATTAAAAGACTTAATTTAGAATTTGTGGGGGAAGCTAAACATTCAACTATGTGATAAATGGTGAATGGCTTTGTTAGAAAACTTCATAAGAAAAGGAAGATATTTTGAGTAGGAAAGATGATAGGAAAAATCTAGATACAAATGGGTGTGAACATATGACAACATTTTAGAATAAAAAATAGTCAATGAAAAGTGGGGCCGAAAGTTCACTTTTCCTAACTTAAAAGATATTAAAATAGATATTCAAAATTTAAATCAAGGTCTAATCTTCCCTCCAATGTGTGTTGGCTAAAATTTTAGGAGTGTGGGGATCTACATTCCATCACATATATATTAGCTTATTTTCAATTCTTAACTTGACAATTTGACAAATTTTGCATTTTAATCATACTTGTTTATACATGATCACATTCACTCATATTAATATCCAATTTCAAACATGTTTATATCAACTATAACAACCCAAATTTTGAATTATTTTAGAAAATTTTATTTTGTAAGAAAATATAATTGTTTAATTGTATGTACTAGATTGATATTTAAATTTTCATAATTATCTAAAAATTTAAATTTTATGATATTGAGAATATATTATTAATAACATTTTATTTAAATTTTAAAATATGTGAATTTAAAGTAAAAAAATATTTTTTTTTATTTAGTCATGAAAATACTTCATTAAATTTGGATATTACAAAATTTATATTTGGTAGAGTATGATATGAGGATAATAAATTTTATATTTTGGTACTTAATTATTTAATTTTTAAGAATTTTTGGAAATTAATTTTCATATGCAATTATTTTTAATAATTCTAAAAGTGGTCATATTTTTGTTTTAATATCTTTTGAGTTGATAAATTGTTTGTTAAGCAAAAACTAATTAAATAATATATAATATTTTGAGATAATGATTTTTTTAGTCTAGTGTGACATTGATTTGATTGATATTTAGTTGGCTCTGCTTAACATATAGGCTTATAGCCCTGTTATGTGATGGTTATCGTAATCACATGGTAGTTTTGTCATTTAACAAATTGTCAGACTTATTACGGATACTGTAGATATGTGCATCACTTTTGTCTTAGTGTCAGTCACGTATCTTCGAGTTCAGGTCATGACATTTTATTATTTAAATTTAAAATAAAGAGTAAATTTAGTTCTTATTTAGAAAATCAATTTAACTCTTTATTTTAAATTTTCCAATTTCTAATGCATTCTATTTATTAATTCTCTCATTAAATAAAAAGAAAAAATATTATTAAATAAAAAGAAGAGAAACAATTTAAATCACTACAGCTTTATAGAAAAAAGTAGAATTAAAATTAAAAAATTTACACTTTTCGAATTTAAAAATTGACTAAAATATTTTTTTATTTATGTTAAAGATGTTTTTTAAAATAAATAGTATCATTGGATATGCTTTAATAAAAGTAAATAAATTCTAATAATTTTATAATAAATAGATATATTTCTCTATCAATAAATGGAAAGGAATGAAATTATTATATAAATAGGAAAAAGTTTCAATGAAATAACTCAGAAATTAATAATAATAAGTAGAAGCGTTTTGTCTATCAATGTATTCACCTTTGTCTTTGAATGAAAAAAAATGAAAAACTGAGCTTTGTTATAGATTAGTTATAGATGGCTAGATTTTTTTTCCCCCAAATATTATTGATGGCTAGATAGATGCATGTAGGATTCTCTTTCCTATTTTTATTATTTGCAAAATTCAGACAAGTCCTTAATTGCAGACAGACTTGCAAGTTGCTCAACTCATATTCACCCCAAAATTTACATGAATTATATAAATAATTATTATAAAAAATATATAATAAGTAATAGATAATGTAATAAATTAAAAATAATTTTTTTAATATAATAATTATATTGGATAAATCGTACTACTCTGTAGAAAAAAAAATCAACTTTCAAGATGTCCTAAAATATTTATTTATCTGCTTTAAAAATAAATATATATGTATTTGTACATTTTACTTATTCACATAAAGCAGTGCAAAAAGGTGGATAATCTTTTCATAAGGGATGAGGTATTTTTCATTCAAAAATTATTTTTAAAAAAAAATGTAAGGTTGAATGGGCTTGGGCTTGGGCGTAGGGGGGAGAGATTGGCGAGTAAAAGGCAATGGTTGAAGTTAGCGCATGAAAGATGGATAAAGAGAGTGCCAGTGGTTCGCTGATCCATCCAAATGGAGCTTCAAACTTTCCGCCCGCTATTTTTAGCAAGTAGGCTTTTCTCTCTCCCTCTTTGCATGCACTGATTATCATTACAACTTTGATCATAAACGAGTAACTTTCAGTATTTTTATTTGGATTATTATACTTTATGTTGCACAGATTTGCTATATTCCTTTTGCCTTGCCTCCCTCATCTTATTATCAAGTGTGAATTTTTAATGATTATCTGGAATTTTTTGCTTTAGCTAATTCTTAGGTAGCTGCAAATTTTACTTATCAAATTTAATTGGGGGAAATAAAACATTGGAAAATTAGTTATTATTATTTTTTGGTTATGTGATTTTGTATGAAAATGATCTGAACTGTTCCTATCAAATGATTGCTTCTGAATTTCTACATAGCAAAGTCATACGTTCTTACATACAAGAGATGATCAAAAGACTTAAAAATCAAAGTAACCATATTAATGGCCAAGTTACATTTATTACTGCCCAAGTTACTTAACAATAAACATACAAGAGAGCAACCGTAAGTTACTTAAAAAATCAAAGACTTTTCAGCCACACCTTTTAATTTTAACCTATTAAGGCATCAACTTTAGTTTTAAGTGAACATGTTATTCTCAGCACTGCTTGATGGATGCAAGTGGATGAACCGTGAGAGGCTTGATTTTAGTGCTGAATTTGTAAGGCATAGACATTTCCAGAAGCATTCAATGCCTTTGAGGAACCACATGAAAAGAATTGGATCTTCTATTTCATGTTCATACAGTTTCCAGAAGGATCCCAATATACCTTCTGGTCAAAAACTCACTGATGCACGAGTGATTTATAGTGTAGCTCCTGCTATGGGTCATAACCAGGTATATTTATTTTAGTTGTTTGCTTTCATATGGATTGACTGATGTAGCATTTATTGAAATTCTAGTGCATTTAAAGAAGCCTTAGTCTTCTTAAGTTTTGAACTTGGGTGGGCTTTGTATTCTTTTGGTTCTCTACTTTGGGGAGTACTGATAGTTTAGCTTATGGCTTATGCACATAAGACACGTAAAATTTGATTCATTTGAATTTTCTTTCATCTTAGAGGCTTAAACCTGGTTTTTTTATGTTGGACCATAACTCATGATTTGCATGACCGTGTTATAACTTGTAACACTACTTGTCGAAACATTCAAATGTTCTAAAACTGGTTTGAGAGTAATTATGAATCTACAGTCTTCTTGTTTTTTTTTCCCCACATATTTGATTATTGAACCGACTTACTTGGATGCTTTCTATATTCCTTATTTATTTAAGGAGGTATTATTGCTTAAGCTTAATTTTCCCAGTTCCAATTTGTTGGCCCAACTTTCCACTTTTTTGAGATGTCCAAAGTACTTATTATCTTTCCAGGTCAAATTATAATGTTTTGGGACTTTTCGAGTTGATAAGTATGAAAATTTTTAATGATAGTTTCAGAAAAATTGAGCATTCAGGTAAATAATAATTGCGTGTTCTTTAAAAGACTTGGAGCATGCAGGCTAACCATTTGGTATAAAAGGCAATGGATTAACTTCTTAACTCATGCATTGTGTTGCTTGTGTCTTTGAAGTCTGTGCTCTTTTCCTCTTATGTATTGTTTCCTTTTCCAATAGGAATCTCATCCAGAATCCCATCTCAGAGTTCCTGCAATTGTGAGCACCCTTGAAAAGATGGAGCTCACTTCACAGGTATTCAGAATTGCGTATTATTTCTTTTCGTGTTCTTTGTCCCAGTAACCTGGTTGAGTTTAATTATTCTTGCAATTACTGATTGTTGTTTTCAATTTATGTTCACATTGTTGAGTAGATATTTACAAGTTTTGTACTTGGAAAATAATAAGAACTCTAACAGCTATGGGCTTTTTGGGATCCCATGGTTGGAATAACCTGTACCTTTGTTTGGATGAGGGAAAATAAAGGGGAAAGAAAATAAATAGGGAAAATAAAGGTGGAATGAAGTTTTACATTGTTTGGGAAGAGAGAGGAAAATAAGCATTATTTTCCTTCCATTATTTTCTCCCCAAATTGTAGAGAAAATAAAGGAAAAAAGGATGAGAAAGGAAAATAAATTTATTTTCCTTCCTCTCCTTTATATCCAAACAAAATAGAGGAAAATAAAAATATTTTAAAATTTTTCTTACATCCTTATTTTCTCTTCTCATTTTCCTTCCTTTCTTCTTTTATTATCCAAACACAGTGAATGTTGGATGACTTGGAGTGTGCTGCCTTCTCTCTTTGCAAATTCTTCATCACTTGTTTAGACATGCTTATCTTCTATTCTCCTCCTTTCCTCTCCCTCGGTGTTTTTTCTCAATTTTTATAATTCATACAGGTGGGTGCTGTAAACTTGCGAAGTTCATGAGGTTTTTGTGTTTTTTTTTTTTTTTTTCCTTCCCTTGTATCTAGTTGGGGATTGTTTGATCACCTAGGAGGTGGTGTTAGCCATAAATTTGAGCCCTAGTAATTTGGTCGCAAAATGCATTGCTCTATTAGGGTAGTTGTGGTGGTTTCTCTTGAAGCAAGATTTTTCATTTGGTATAAAGATTAGGTGAAAGGCCCGTAGCAGAATCATGAAATGCCTTGGCAGGGGTTGGTCTTTCCAAGCCTTTTGAAGTTCATCTTGCTAGTTGATAAATTTGTTGATCTTGTTCTTTTATTTTTTTGTTTGTCGAATAGAAGGTTGATTGTGGTCACAAAGCATGCTTTTGGGAAAAGTATGGAAAGGGGATGCTTCATTTCTGTTATTTTCGTTCATTGTTATTTGTTTATATATGGTTCTTTATAAGAAGGATTTAGCCATCGCACCTATAACTCTCAACTGTAATTTACTTGCTGGTTTACAAATTGATCTAACCAATCTTTATACTCTTCATAACGTACTTATTGTTGTTGCACTGTGTTCAAGATGTATTATATCTTTTGGCTTAGTGGTTAAAACAAACCTTAGGGCTCAGCCTTTTCGCTTTTTTTTTTTTTTTTTTTTTACACCAATGTTTTTAATTGCTTCATTTTTTCCCTAATTTGAAAAGTTTGTCCTTAAATTTCGATTGGATTCAGATGGGGTCTTCAGCTTTGTAAATTTGGTAAATTACCATTGATCAAACTAATAACTCAATTGACCAAAGTTCACAAAGTTAAAGAATCCTATTAACTCCAATCAAAATTTAAAAACTAAATTGACAATTTGGTTTTATGAGTTCAGTGGCTAATTTGATTTTTGGCCTTCTATTTATAAAATAACATTTCTTTTCTTTCAATTTTGATCAAAGGTACAATTGCAACTAACTTTTCAATTAGGGTAAAATTATGCAATTAAAGTACTGGGTAAAATTGAAATGCATGAAAAGGTTGGGATTGCTTTGTCCATTGAGATTTTCATTTTTAAGGAATCTTAGAGGTGGGAAGGAGAAAAACCTTTTGTTTAATACACTTCAGTCCTTCCTCTCATCTTGTAGATCAAATTGTGGTGATTAGACCTGGGATATCCAGGTAAGACAGGTTTAGACCTGGGATAATTCTGATTTTTCTTATGAATCCCTTCATGTGTATCTTATTCCTTTATTGTTCTTATAAGCCTTTTGGAATAATTTCACAGATTCCTTCAACTTCAAATGATTCGACATGAGTACTACTTTTTGTTTTTCTAAATAGAAATCCAACATTTAAAATAATCTCTTCATAATTGAATGACATCCTTAGTAAATGCTATGCAACTTAATTAGTTAGGTTTTTGTTGATATGTTAAAAAATAAATAAATAAATAAATTAGCTGCTTGATTACAACCGTTAGAATATGGATGACTTGATTCTAAAATCATTCAAGGTTCAAGCACTATCTGTATTTTGATCCCTAAGCCTTTGGCTGATTGTATTTAGGTCTGACTAAGAAGAGAGAAAGAGAGAGGATATGGGAAGAAAAGAGAAAAGTAGGGGAAAATAGGTATGGAATGAGAAGAGGAGGCATGACACAAGAAAAAAGGAAGGAAAAAATATTATAGAATGAAGAAAAGCGAGGAAAAGAAAAAGTCAGATAAAGAGGGGGGGAAGAATTCAGGATGTGAAAGAAAACGGAGACAATAAGTAAGGGAAAGGAAGAAGAAGCAGGGAAGGGAAAATTTAATGATGCAAGAAAGAATATAAGTAAAAAGAAATCATGAGTTCTGTATCTGTTTAGTTCAGCATGTGAACTTGACTCTATTTTGTAATAAGTGTGTCCTTGTCTGTTTGCACTCAATATAAAATAGAATCGCAGCTAATACAAACTTCCCAATTTAGAAAATTTTCCATATGTGGGAGGATCCTCAGACAAATGATCATCCTTAGATAGACTTCGCAAATAAATTTTAATAGTTTTAGACCAATCCAAATAATTAAGGCAAGTTAATTTCTGTTATGTGATTTTAGTCATCATAGGGATAACATGAGATACAACTATGTTTCTTTGATCCTCAGCGATTGACAGAAAACAAACACCCGACTAATAGAAAACAAGAACCAACAGCCACAAGAAAAAAAACCACAGAGAACCCTAATAGCAATCCAGATAACCAGTAGCCACCAAAAACTTCACAAGAAAACCACAAATACCTCTAATAGCAATAGTAGATATCCTAACCCAAACCAACAGTAGATAACAAGTCAAAAGGCATAGGACAATGTACCATATGCTAGAACAGTGTACTAGAAAGTGCCAGAAATGGAGAGGTGACATTGGAGATACTGATCGGAGGTTGGAGGGCCATAACACGCACTCACACGCGGCGGTGCGTTGGAACAAGTACGGATACTTGAGGTGGCGCGTGAGCTTCACGTGCAGGTCTTCTAGTCAGCGAATTCTAGGGGGAGGCCGAACTTAGGTGGCTCTCCTCCTAGGCAAGCAGTGACATGTAAACGTCACCCTAAATGGGTGACTCAAAATTTGCAACCTTTTGCTCACTTTGGGTAGAAAAGAAACGAAAGAAAATTTTTCAGAATTGCTCACTTGGGCAACAACCTCACACTGCTCACTTGGGCATCAGAATTGCTTTGATATTGTGTAAGTGTTTGATTATGTTATTGATTATTTAGGTACAAAAATCATATGGATATATATACAGATAACAGGTGTCTATATTAAGAAACTACACAAAAATCCCTATAGTCAAGCCTATAATCAAGCACATAATTAAGCTTATAGATTCTTCCTAATTAAGCATACAAATTCTTCCTAATTAAGCATATAGATCCTATAATACCATTTAAACAATTTCATTCTTTTCATCCCATGCCATTCTTAATTTTACTATTGGTCAGATGGGCTTGGAACAAGCAAGATTTAAGGGATTTTTCCTCTACTGTTGAAATTTAGGCATATGAATTTTGGTTCATACATATATTTCTATGCTATTGTCAAAGAGAGAGACAAAACTAAAGAAAAGTGTGGAGGAAAAAGAAAAAGTATTCCACCTAAGCAAAATATTACTAACATGTCAGCTTTTTTTTTAATTTAATTTTTTATTTTTTTAGGTCAAAACACGCGTCCATGTTCTGAACATCTGTGCACCATTTGTTTAATTGATATGAGAACAGAAATATAGTTGTTCGATAGGTCCAAAAATAAAAGTTAGTTTTATGTATTTGACCTTTTTTCTTATTAGGCCTACTATTCATCTTCCTCTTTCTATCAACTTCAATATTTTTCACCTTCCATATTGGTGCATGTACTAATCTATGATGGACATAATGAAACCACCTTGGCCCTTCTATCAACTTAACTTCAATGAGAGCTATTTTCACCTTCCTACAATTGTACTCACTATTAGTAAAATTAAAATTATGTTCAGCACAATCCGTAATCCCTTTTACATTGCTTATATAGCCAAAAATTACAAAATTACCTCTGAATTAAAAATAGTAGACAACAATTGATTAGCTAGATCTCACTGGATTTTCCTTCTCAAGCAAGTCGAACATAGCTGGCGTAGGTTAAGCCCCTCCAGACAACCTAGTTTTCTCGCTATCTTTAAGGAGTCTTTGTACAACCTTAGCCAATCCATCAGTGCCGTTCAACTATTTAGGTGATTTAGCCTAAAGATATTATGTTAGTCAACTATCATAAGCATTTGTAGTGCTTCGATTGAAAATGCCCTCATCTGAGAGATCAATTTAGCTATATGATTATTCTATCAAGCAAACAGAGAATCAGAATGAGATTGGTATAATTGACTGCGAAATAGGGCTTTCTGATGCATCTTCCTTATGTGTAATGTAACCTAGCAAGATATGCTGAGTTTTTTTTCATGACAACATCTTAGTCTCTTCTTTCTCCTATGTTTTTCATCTAGAAGCCAAACTGAGATGTATAAGATGTCTTGTATATGGTATGGAATTGCAAGAATAAAGAGATGCTCCCATCAAGGCTAGCTCACATAGTGGAACAAGCTAGCTTTTGATATGATTGAGAAGCATAGCTAGGGCTGGAATCTTTTTTTATTTTTTTATTTTTTTATTTTTTCCAACCTGGGGTAACTATTATAGTATACTAGATCCACAACATGAGCAGCTCCCTCAATAAAGATCTTTTCTGGATATCCAACTTAGTTCATGAAGTCAACAAGGAGTACGAGTTGCAAGGTATGCGGGTCAAAGATAAGAGCAGAGTCTTTAAATAATTAGTAGAACAAGAATATTAAATGAAAGGGGGGATTTGGTGGAAGCGGAACATGATCAAAGAGGTATGAGAAATTCATATGATAACATTTGAACTGATCTAGTGTAAGTCTTACCTTTCTTGATCCATTGGTTAGGCCAGCCAATTCAATTGATGTGGTAGCAAGGAGAAGCCTCTTCTTAGTCTCAGCTTGCTTTGTTGCCTTGATCGGAGTTCAATGTAGAGGAAAGTCACTTCCTGAGTTAAGAAGTGAATAGAGATGATGGGTGGAGCTATGGAGCTTAACTTTCGCCAATGCACTCTTCTGTAACTTTATAATTTCTTCAGTAAACCCTTTATTAAATCTTGACCATAATTCTAAGCTTGAGTCTTTGAATTTGAATTTGAATTTTCTTGTATTCATATTTTGTATAAAAAATTGTATGCAATGGATATACTGGGAATGAAACTCAACTCAAAACCAAGCCCCAATCCTAGACGAGTTAAGGTCAGTCATGTGGATCCATTTGTCCATTCCACCTAGTTGAGGTCTGCATCTTCAAAAAGATCTAAGCTTCCATGTCATTTCTCACTACTTCCCTCTATGTCATCTTATATTTGCCGTTCCCGTTCTTATCTCCTACCACTTTAATGTGCTCAAATTTCATATTGGAGCGTTTGTTGGTTTACAATTGAACATGTTCTGAATCCCCTCTCTCAATTTTTTCCTCAATAGGTGTCATCTCCAAATTCTTGTGGATGTATCAATTCCTTATGTGTAAGTGTTTGAGTATATTATTGATGATCTTAGGTACAGAAATCACATGATTATATACTAGTTACAAGTGTCTACATTAGGAAACTATACAAAGATTCCTCCTATAATCAAGCCCCTAATTAAGCATACAAATTCTTTCTAATTAAGTATACAGATCCTATAACACCACCCCTCCCCTTCAAGCTAGAGCATAGATATCAATCATGCACAGCTTGTTACAAATATAATTGACTCAATTCCCATTCAAAGCTTTTGTAAAAATATCTCTTAATTGTTTTTTAGTTTTCACATGTCTAGTTGAGATCAAGTTCTGCTGTAGCTTTTCACGAACGAAATGACAGTCAATCTTAATATGCTTAGTATATTTTTGAAATACATGATTATAAGCAATATGGAGGGCAGCTGGTTATCACACCACAATTTTTCTAGTATCGAGGCTTTAAGACCTACTTCTATTAAAATTTGATATATCCACATTATCTCGCACATAGACTGAGCCATAGCTTTATATTCTAATTCAACACTAGATCGGGAGACAACATTTTGCTTCTTACTCTTCCATGAAATCAAGTTCCCTCTAATAAAAACACAATAGCAAGTAGTAGATCTTAGGTCAATCTTAGATCCTGCCCAATTAGGATCTAAAAAACATTCAATGTGAGTATGACCATGACCATGACCATGATTCTTATACAATATTCCAAGTCCAGGAGTTCTCTTTAAGTAACACAAGATTTGTTCTAGAGTTGTCCAATAGTGAACTGTTGGAGATGACATAAACTGACTTATGATACTAACAAGATATGCAAGATCAGGTTGAGTTACTGTAAGATGATTCAATTTCCCAACCAATCTTCTGTATCTCTTAGGATCTTCAAACAAATCTCCATCTTTTGTAAGGTGCAAGTTAGGAAGCATAGGAGTACTATATAGCTTGGCTCCAATCTTACCAATGTCAGTTAATAAATCTAGCACATATTTCCTCTGAGATAGGAAGATTCCTTGCTTGCTTCTTGTTACCTCAATTCTCAAGAAATACTTTAGTGCCCCTAAATCTTTTGTGTGAAATTGACTGTGGAGAAAAGTCTTCAAAGATGAGATGCCTGTAGTATCACTTTCAGTGATAACAATATCATCTACATATACAACAAGGAAAATAATGCCAGAGGCATATTGCTTATAGAAAACCGAGTGATCATATTTGCACTTTTGCATCCAAAATTTCTCCATTGCTTGACTAAATTTTCCAAAGCAGGCCCAGGGAAACTGTTTCAAACCATAGAGAGATTTCTGAAGAGGACACACTTTTTCATATTCCTCCTGAACAACAAACTCAAGAGGTTGCTCCATATAAACTTCTTCCTGCAGATCACCATGTAAGAAAGCATTTTTTTGTCCAACTGATGCAAAGATCAATCATGAGTTACTATCATAGAAATCAATAAGCAAACAGAAGTCAATTTTGCAACAAGAGAAAAAGTATCAAAATAATTCACCCTATAAGTTTGAGCATAGCCTTTTGCAACAAGATGGGCTTTAAGCCGAGCAACAGTACCATCAGAATTGAATTTTACTGCAAACACCCATTTACATCCAATAACCTTCTTTTTGACAGGTAAATCTACTAAATCCCATGTACCATTAGCATCTAAAGCATTCATCTCTTTTATCATAATTGCACGCCAGGTAGGATGAGATAGGGCTTCTTTAATGGTTTTGGGAATAGACACCGAATCAAGAGTGGCAACAAAAGAGTAAGAAGAAGAAGACAAGTGAGCATAAGAAACAAAAGAGGAAATAGGATAAGTACACTGATGTTTACCTTTATGTTAGGCAATTGGCATATGTAGGTCACTGGGTACCAAATCTGAAGCCGAAGAAGAAACAAGTGCCAAACATGGATTAGGAGGGTCTTGTCGTCTAGAATAAACCTGGCAGATAGGGGGTTTGGATAGTGGTGGTGGTGGCGGCTGTGGCGGTGATGAGGATGGAGAGGACGTAGTAGATTGGTACATGATATTATAAACCAATAGATCGTTATCCTCTCCATGATGAAAAGAAGTAGAAGTAGGGAAAAAAAGAAGATGCTCTTGAAATGTAATATCGGCCGACACAAAATACTTTTGAAGAGTAGGACAATAGCACCTATATCCTTTTTGCAAACGAGAATATTCCAAAAAGACACATTTTAAGGATTTAGGGTCTAATTTAGATATCTGGGGACGAACATCCCGAAGAAAACATATGCTCCCGAAAATTCTAGGCTCAAACGAAAATGAGGATTTAGTAGGGAACAAAGCCTGATAAGGGATCTCATCCTGAAGAATAGATGAAGGCATGCGATTAATTAGAAAATAGGCTATGGAAATGGCATCAGCCTAAAATTGTTTTGGAATATTCATTTGGAAGAGGAGTGCCCTGGCTGTTTCAAGAAGACACCTATTTTTTTTTTCAACCACCCCATTTTGAGATGGTGTGTCAACACAAAGTTTGGTGAAGAATTCTATTCTGAATCATGTAGGACTGAAAAATGTCTGAAAAATACTCTTTAGGATTATCACTTCTCAAAGTTTGTGCAGACATTAAACTGTGTATTAATTTCAGCACAAAATACATTAAAATGAGCAAATAATTTAGAACAATTTTTTCATTACATAAAGCCAAGTTACTCGAGAAAAATCATCAATTAAAGTAAAAAAGTATTTGAATCCTGTTTTAGAGACAATAGGACAAGGACTCCAAATATTAGTATGAACTAATTCAAATGGAACAGTAGCTCTCTTATTGACTCAATAGATAGAAGACAAACGATGATGTTTGATAAATTGACATGACTCACAATCTAAGGACAAGATACTACAAAATTGAGGACATAATTTCTTCAAGGAGGATAAAGAAGAGTGTCCCAATGGACAATGAGCTTCAAAAGGAGTTAAGACACCGGGACAAGCAATGGACTGGGGCACCTGGGATTCCAGAATGTGGGGACCTCCTGATTCACGCCCTTTACCAATAATCTTCTTCACCATAAAATCCTGAAAAAGACAGTAATTAAGAAAAAATGAAACAAAACAATTCAGGGCATGAGTAATTTTGCTTACATAAAGTAAATTAAAGGCAAAATCAAGGAGACTTGGGACAAAAGTTAAGGTAAGCGATGAAGTTGGGTTAGCATTGTCAGAACCAAGAACAGAAGAAGTAGAGCCATTAGCTAATATAACTTTAGAAGGAGATTTATGAGACACAATAGAAGAGAGTAAGTTCGGATTACCTATCATATGATATGTGCAACCAGAATCAATGACGCAGTTCGAAGAGGAGGAAACAAGACATGCATTTGATTTACTTGACTCATTGCTAGCAATGATAGAGCAAGATGAATTCTTTAATGATTCCTGGTACTGAGTGAATTTAGCATATTCATCAGCAGAAATGGTAACTGTTTGGTCAGATGAGGAGATGGGTGTAGTTGTTGTTCCCACATTTGCTAAAGGTATCTTTTGATACTTGTTTTGTAGTTTGTGGCAAGTGAATTTTGTATGACTCGACTCATGACAATAGTAGCACACTACATCCTCTGTATCTCGACTTGGCATATTTTTACTACCAGTACCTCTCCCTTGAGTATGATGTCTAGGATTTGGCCGTCTATTCTAATGACTGAGAAGTGTACTAGAAGCTGGAACTGATGAAGTGACACGGGTGCTAGTGTCTGTGCGAAGTACTCTAGTGAAGGTCTCATGAGGAGAAGAAATATCGGCACTTGAATAAATTTGAGATTTAGCAACATCAAATTGAGAATTAAGCCTGGCTAGGAAACTCATCACTACCATATGCTCTCGTTGAGCTTGCTAAACTTTTACATTTGTACTAAAGGGTAGTAAGGTATTGAGCTCCACATAAGTTCTTTTAAAGTTCATAAAATAGGCCTAGAGGGACTGCTCTTGCTGCTCAGCCCAGTAAAACAAACCTCATAAATACGAGACACATTTCCTTTTCTAGAGTACAAAAAATCTAAATATTCCATTAGTTCTTTCACATACTCACAATGATTAATCAAACTCACAACATCATTATCAATGGAATTTTGAATTTGCAAATCTCAACCATTCCTGATGAGTTTTGTCTGTGGGAGGATCCTTAGACAGGTAATTGTCCTTAGACAAACTCCACAAATAAATTGTAATAGTTTTACACCAATCTAAGTAATTAGGGCCAATTAATTTTTGTTTTGTGATTTTAGTCATCATAGGGATAACATCAAAGACAACTATGCACTTTTGATCCTTAGCCATTGACAGACTAAAATAAATCACAAAAGGAAAGAAAAAAAGACAAAAACTCACAGGGGACCCTAATAGCAATCCAGGATAACCAGCAGCCACCAAAAAACTTCAAGAAAACCACAAACCAGCAGCTGTAGCAGAATACCCAAACCCAAACCAACAGTAGCTAAGAAGTCACAAAGGTGTCGGACAATGTATCAGATGCCATAACAGTGTACCAGAAAGTGCCGAAAATGGAGAGGCGATGCCGGAAAGATTGACTGGAACCTGGAGGACCGTGACATGAGCTCACACACGCCGGTGAATCGGAACTGAGGCAGAAGCTTCAGGTGCACATGAGCTTCACGCTACGGTCTTCTATTCACCAGATTTCAGGCAGAGGCCAATTGGAGGGTGGCGCTCCTCCCTAGGCAGGCAATGACGACAAGGGATCACTTCAACTAGGTGACCCAAAGTTCCAACCTTCTGCTCCCTTGGGCAGAAAAAATCTTCTTATCACTAGGGCAGAAGAAAAATTCTAACCTACCAAAGAATTTTAGAACGGCTCTGATACCATGTAAGTGTTGAGTGTATTATTGATGATCTTAGGTGCATAAATCACATGATTATATACAAGTGTCTACATTAGGAAACTATAAAAAGATTCTTCCTATAACCAAGCCCCTAATTAAGCACTTAATTAAGCATACAGATTCTTCCTAATTAAGTATACAGATCCTATAACATTATCCAATCTATTATTGTATTTCCATGCATTCATCTTAGCATCCTTATCTTTGTGATGTTGATGTTGTGTACAAAGAATGATTCCATTTCTGATATACAGATTAATCATTTTTCTTCATAGTTCAGCTTTATAGCTTCACTTCTCAGTTCATCTCAAATAAAGACCATTGATGTTTACCTTCATGAGAATGAGAAGAAAGTGCCTCATGGCAGTGGGTAAAAGTGGGTCAGGAGTATGTTGAAACTGGATGTTAGTAAAATGAAATCATGGATGGTGTTGAAAAGATGCATGGGACAAATGAATCTACTATTGCATGTATTGTGAATGAAACATATCTTATTTACGTAGATTAATAATTTTTTCCAAATATCAGTTTCGTGGTCCAGAGATCATTGAACTTCAAAATTTTAGGCCTGCTTCTGTGGACGACATCATGAGTGTTCATGCCAAAGCATATGTTGCTGGTCTTGAGCAGGTAACACGATAATACCACCACCCCACCCCAAAAACACACATACACATACATTTGTTTCTGTTATTTTGTTTCACTTTATTTTTAGATGTTGATGTTTTCAGAACTGGCCCAATGATTAGACAGAATAAATAGAGGGTTAGAGTTTTAATTGTAAGAAACTGGGGCTGATCCTGAAGGGGGTCTCACGCACAAACAGATAGACCATAAAAAAAAGTGGCAAAGTTTGTTGGCTATATCCACATTCTTGACAAATGAAAAATGCAGAAATAATTTATACTGCTCTTTTAGCACAAGTTTTTTGGTTCAAGTACCTGCACATTTTTTCCTGAATTACGTGGAATTAGATTTGAACATGTTTGAACCATTTCTCAAACTGGATTAAAAACTGGGTTTGAGTGATTGACCATAGAACGTATTCAAACTCAACCTGAACTGGACTGGTAGCTGGTTTCTGGTTAATTGGGTCCAACTGGCAAGTGCTTTCTGGTTTTGAGACATTGGTTTAAATCACCTGTGAGTAGCCATAAATTTTTTAACGCCTGCACATATATAGCCTAGGTGTTTACTCGTGTGCTTCTGAGGCAAAATATTCCTAGCATGTCTAATTCTATCATTTGTTCTTATTTATAGGCTATGGATCGAGCTTCAGAACAGGGCATTATTTTCATTGATGGAACAGGACCAACATATGCTACTGCTAGTGTAAGTGTTTTAGGAGTTTCTACATTTTTGTTCTTTGACTTGCAGAGTGGATATGTACAGTTATATCTTGGATTGACCATAGTAGATGCTATCTTTACCAAAAAATGCATGTCAGGCGTACCATAAAGGCTTCAGTTAGTTAAATATATCTATAAAGTACATTATGTTTCTTTGAACTGTCTGATATTGATGCCAATGACTGAATGTGCATATCTTATTTTACATTGCACCAGGAGGCATGATTAATTTGGATTTTGGTGCTTCATTATGAAAGCTATTTGTTCATTCTGCTTATCAGAAGATATTAATGATGCAGACATTCCAGGAGTCAATTTTGGCAGCTGGAGCAGGACTAGCCTTGGTTGATTCAGTGGTGATGTCTCAATCTGGCACGTTAGTCTCTTTTGATAATTTTTCTTGTTTTTTGGCATGATACCATATGATTTTTTTTCCTGAATTATAGAAGTACTATTTTTCTGTTTTTGCATAAAAATAGATTAAGATGAATCATATTTATAGATACATCATGATTAGAAGGCAGTGAAAGTCTCTAGAATACTGTCAGCCAGAATCTTGTCATATTTCAGGTTGCAGCATCAAACAACAGCCAGAATCCACCTATAGGATTTGCTTTGATAAGGCCCCCAGGACATCATGCTATTCCAAAAGGGCCGATGGGCTTTTGTGTTTTCAGTAATGTGGCCATTGCAGCTCGCCATGCTCAACGTGTACATGGATTAAAAAGAGTCTTCATTATTGATTTTGATGTTCACCATGGGAATGGGACAAATGATGTGTTTTATGATGATCCGGATATATTCTTCTTGTCAACTCACCAAGTAAGCTATGATTGTGTTCAGTTCGATGTTTTTTCTTGCTATGATTTTGTTCAGCTCGATGCTTTTTTTTTATCACGCTATTCACGTGTGATTTTTGGATCTTGGTTGTGTTTGAGTATTTGAAATTTTAAGCATTTGAGTTTGATTTTTTGTCAGTTTGCTCTAGGAAAGATTTGAACTTGTAAGAAGAGGAAGAACAAAATTATATAAATCAAAGCACAGAGAGTGCTTTTGAAACCTTCTAGTAGATATTTTAAATTCACTTTAACATGAATAAACTAGCTTGTTGGTGATGATGTGAAAATTGTTAGTCCTGTGGACTACTCAGGATCTAACAAAGATGAGGGGCATGGACATCTTAGTTCTACTATATTTCCTACTAATATCTTTGGTTCTCCTGAGTCTTCTTCTCATAACTTGAGGTTAAACTCTTCACAGTGTATAATAATGCAGTTTATATGGCTCCTATTGGTTTTGGCCCAAGTCCTAATCATTCTCCGTGCTCGTCCTGGAGAAGGATCTTTTTGCAATTATTATTCATCAATTAGGCACTCAAGTAGTAGGAAACTCTATATAAACTGTTTAGCAATTATCTATTAGATTTTTATATCCACACACTGTATATAGGCACATTTTGTTTTTCATAATTAAAAGCATTTGGTTGTGAGAACCTAGGTTTGGCATCCGTCCTAGCATAGCTTACCGAATATGAAATTACATTGTGCATAGGGGAATATATATGTGAGCTGATTAAGTTTTGTGCTGATGCATACGTGTACTAGAAGTATGATGCATGATCCATGATCTGCTTCAAAACGACTAATCAATATTGTTTTAATCTGTTGGCATAGGATGGAAGCTACCCTGGCACTGGTAAAATTGACGAGGTAGGCCATGGGGATGGTGAGGGTGCAACACTAAATCTGCCTTTGCCAGGAGGATCAGGTGACGCTGCTATGCGGACTGCGTTTGATGAAGTAATTGTACCATGTGCTCAGATGTTCAAGCCAGATATAATTCTCGTTTCTGCTGGGTGAGCAGCTGCCCTCGCCCATGAATTTCACACCATGCTCAAAGAAATTTCCTGAATATGCATTTTCCCTGTTTTGCCCATGCTTGCTTATTATTTTCAAAAATCATCTTTTATTTGTTTCTTTCTGTGCTGCAGTTGAGATAAAATCATCATAATACTTGGATTGCGAGTTAAATTTTGTGGTATACGTGTAACACTTATGCATCATTTCTTATTGGTCTATCAAATTCTATATATTCAACCTGGTTTAACTGAAAGAGCAAAACAAATATTTTATTGTCCTAAAAAGAGGTTGGAACTGTCTTTCTCCTTCAATTATCATCAACACTCTCGAATGATCATATCTCTTGATTCATCGTTTTCCAGGTATGATGGTCATGTTCTGGATCCATTGGCCAGTCTACAATATACCACAGGAACATATTACATGTTGGCCTCAAATATTAAACAACTCGCCAAAGATCTCTGTGGAGGCCGTTGTGTATTTTTCCTGGAGGGAGGCTACAACCTTGATTCTCTTTCATATTCAGTGGCAGACACTTTCCGTGCCTTCCTTGGGGAGAAAAGTTTGGCATCCGAGTTCGATAACCCTGCCATATTGTATGAAGAACCATCAGCGAGGGTGAAGAAAGCAATTCAGAGAGTTAAAGACATACATTCACTCTGAATAATTCTAATTTCGAAAACGTATGCACAGCATGTCTACTATGTGAGCCACTCCACTCTAGTAGGGTAACTTAAATACTTATGCTATAAGCCACTCCACTACTCTAGTAGGGATTTAAACAATTATTATTAATAATATTATTATTATTATTATTATTATTATTATGTTACCAGACAAACAATCGATTATTTGTTAGTTCTAAAGCTATTATCATCACTACTATACGTATGCAATTTGTAACCCTCGTTGCAAAAAGTGTTGCAAGGGATTTAGTAATGCATTGCTTTAGTAGTGAAAGAGAATGGTGAACCCCACCAAAGTAAATAGCAGAGCTCCCATGGCTATTTATGATATGATTCAAAACCTAAATTTTTGTAGATAGCAAAGTTATTTGGCCGACCATGATACAGATTATGTTGCCAACGACCATGATATAGATTAAATGAAAGAATGTTTTTTCTTATAAATTGATACTTCATAGTGATTCATAAAAATATATTTAATTATATTATATTCTATTATTGGATATCGCGTATATTTTTAAATTATATTATATTTTAATATGATCCACTAAATTTATTCTTAAATTAATAGATTAACTCACGTGAATACAAAATTATTCGGTCAAAAAAAAAAAAACTATTTGTTAACCATGCTTACGCATAAAATAGAATATTACAAGCGGTCTTTTATGAAAGAGATACTCTATATATATATATATATATATATAATAAAACCTGTCAAGCCTATACAAAACCTCCCAAACAGAGAATAGGATTAACTTGGGCAGAAGGATACTACAAATCCATATTTAGGATCTGTTTTTACCCAACACCATTGTAAAACCACCATTATGGGTGTAAGCTTAAATGCTTTATGATTGTGAAATTTTTGCATTTTTTTTTTTTTTTATTTTTAAACTTCATGATTAGAAAATGTTCTCATTGTCACACATAAATGGACAGATATCACGTCCCAACTAATTAAACACCATACTTTTCTTAACGTTTATTTTGACCCTCAATGTGCTTTTAATCAGTAATTTGAAATATCAAAACACTGGTGCTTTGCTTTGCTGTCCTTTACGCACCTTTTATTCCTTTCTCATTCTTCTCATTGTACTTAACTACAATTGCTAGATTTGAATTATAATGTATTCAAGATGAATTTTGATCTTAAGTACACTGTTAGGTGATCTTCCATACATGCAAGATAGAAAATTAGAGGGCCTAGGCAATATACTTAGAGCCACTCCGATGCTTAAACTTTATGATTTTTGAGAATTAAAAAACTTAGAGTGCTTAGTAGTTGTTACCTCTTTTATGCAGAAAAGAGAGCTATTTATAGGAGTATTTTGAGATATTAATCCTTTTTGGAATCGGACTATCATTTACAATATCACATATGGAAAAGAACTCTAAATTATGGTGTTTGAGTAGGATATAGACTCTTTGGTTAAGCTCCTAGCTCGGATAGGATGATTAGTTCAAATAAGTATGTAACATATGTCCTTCCACTAGTTTCAAATCAAAGGCTCAGAATCACTTCAATTTGTGGAGATCTCATCATAAAGCGATCCATCAAGAAGGTAATCTTATTGATATTTTGGCTCCTTATCAAGAAGGTAATCTTATTGATATTTTGGCTCCTTATTTATGGCGGCATTTCCATCAATTCGTAATTATTTAGAATATGAAAAGATAGTTTTATGAGTACTTTTTGGTGCCACGCACCCTTGGGAAAAAACTCCCTTCAATTTCTACACTACGCCTCATAAATAGGGTTGTCACCTTTTACTTAGGCTTTTTTTTTTTTTTTTGTCACATTATAGGTATTGGAGAATGGATTATTCCTTTCCTTAGGCTACAATCATTGCAAAGCATTTATTTGCTATTCCTCACCTTCAAAAGTATCAACTAAAGCATTGCAAATGTTAGCTCCATGACCATACACACCACATATACCACAAACCTCCTGAGTTGGTGTATTATTTCAATGCCAATAGTTTTAACTCTACAATCAATATGGTTAACTCCTTATTGGAATTCAACTCATATACTCTTGCTTTCCTTCCTCTTATACTCTTATGTTGGGAACTCCTCACAACATCTCAAACAGCTCTTGAGGTTCTATTGCTGTTTTCTCTCCTATAGCCCCATTAGCTGCATTATCAACTATATTCTGACACTATCGTATAGTCCATCATAGAAAAATTGATTTAGTAAATGGACAAGATAGTGGTGACGGGGACATTATATTAGAATTACCTTGAACAACTCCCAAGCTTCATGAAATGGCTCTCCTTCCATCTGATTGAAAGTGGCAATCTTGGTTTGAAGGTATGCAGTCTTTTAGTGAGAATAGAACTTTCCCATGAACTTATTATATACCTCCTTCCAAGTATTCAAAGAGTTAGGGGGGTATAGTTATCAGCCATGCCTTTGTTTGATTCGTCAGAGTATTGGGAAAATAAGGCATCCTTAATTACTCCTCATTCAGACCTTATAGTGAAAATGTATGAACAATAAAGTAAATTCCCTGATAAACCTTACAGTGAACATGTATGAACAATAGAGTAAAACTCCCTAATAATGTTCAAGAGATCCTTGTTCAGCATTCCATAGAATGATGAGAACTGGTTGAAATGAATGGTCTTCAGCTCATAATATCGTGGTGCATCCCCTAATATGATGCAAGAAGTTGTTGTGCCAATGATAGGCCTAGCAAACTCCTTCCTACCAGGCTATCTATTTGTCATGTTTTCTTTTTGCTCTTCTTTTTCTTTTGATTTAAATTTCTTGTCTTCTTCATGTCCTTCTGCTTCAAGAATTTCTTCTTCCTGATCATCCTCCTCACTGTATTTTGAATAATACTCAAATTGTGCTTTGGTAATTTTGTTGTTATGTACTATGTGAATATTGTCTATGCAAGGTAGTAGCTCTCCTCCTTGAGATCTCCTATCTTGCATAAATCAACTAAAAACTAAAAAAAAAAAAGGTTAAATGCACTTATTCACAAAAACAAAACAAAATAATAAAAACTTAAAGAGAAAACACAGTAACTAGAATAAAAATGATTTTTTTTTAAAAAAATTAAAATTGAAGCTAACATAGTAACAAAACAAATTAACAAATGACAAAAGCAATCACACTACGCTTATAGCCTTCCTCAACAATAGTACCAAAAACTTGTTGTGCCTAAAAGCGTCCGAATTAATCTAGGCTCAAGCGACTACTCACAAGTATACAGGATTGTTTTAGTACTGGGTAAGACATCCCAAGGTTGTTTCTCGAGGAAGACTGTGTAAGGATTGTGTGATCATGAATGAATTATATAAAATAATGAAAGCATAAAAACTCTAATCAAATTTGGAATGGTGAATATGAAAAGTAAATTGTAATAAACTAAATTAAACTAAATGATTAAATTCAATATCAAACAATCAATTTAAAAGGTCTAGGGTTCATATTCATCCAATCAAACTCCTATGTTGGGTCAATTATTTGAATGAATTATTTGCCAAATTTAATCACTACAAGAAAACATATTAATAGTGATGCAAACACAGGTGCGACATTGTAGCCACCTTAGATGATGAAAGTATTATGGTTTTGCAAAGTTAGTGAATAGTAACAATTTTGTGACATATTTGCAATGCCCAAAAACTTGCAATGAGGAGCAGGCATTGCTTCGGTGTCGTTACTTTTAGTGTGATTTGAAAAAAAAATGGCAACTTTTTTAGTGACAAAATAGCAATGAGACGGAGTAGTTATGTAGCGACGTGGCAACAATGGGGTCACAAAATGTTACTCATATGCCATTTAAAATCTATAAACAAAAATTGCGATCATTTAGTGACACGGTAGTCACTATTATTTTCAAAGTGAAATGGTGCATTTCACTTCTGCGACACCTGTTTTGCATCATTAAGCCATTGATAAAATGTATTGTTTTTTGCTATTTTACTTATTTGTGAGGCCGCTGCAACACCTTTTTGGCATCGCTAATATTAACCTAAAAACATATCATCTCTTTCTCTCAATCTCTTGATAGATTGCCCCCAACCCCTCTTTCTATATCTGAATCTCTCTCTCTCCTTCACTCTGGCTGGCAGCCACTCATTGCTCCGACTAGGTATCTAATTGAAGGAGTCCTCTCCATCGCCGATTGTGAAAGGTAAGTTTTTTTTTCTTTTTTTTCTTTTTACGTTTTGCTATCTTCCCCTATTTAGTGTCATTTTGTTCCTTCTTCGTTTAGTTTCCAGTTCATCATCATCTAGTGCCTAGGGTAAAGGCCTTGAGTGCGTTCGTTCTAGCCATTCCATTAGACTCCATTTAGGTCGGTGTTAATTTTAATTTTAATTTCTTTAGGTTGTTTAATTTTAGTTTAATTTGCTTAAGTTTAGTTTAATTTGTTAGAATTTTAGTTTAATTTGTTTAATTTTATTGTATTTTGGGTAATTTTTAACACATTTAGTTAATAATAATTTATTTATTTGAATTATTATAGTGTTTTAAAATTTCAATAATCTAAAAAATTAATCATTATAAAAAAAGTTTTTTTAATTAATTAAATATATTGTTTTATAAATTTATCAAATTATTAATTTTAAAAAGGTATTTTTTTTAAGAAAATTATTATTAAGGACATTTCTTTAAGAAAATTAATTAAACATACTTTTTTTAATTATCTGATTATTAATTTCAAAGAAATTATGTTTTAAAATGAAAATTATTGTTTTAAAACTTTCTCTAAGAAAATTTTTAATTCTTATTAAAAATTTAGAAAATCTTAATTCTTATTAAAAAATTTTTATCATTAAGAACATTATTAATAAAGTTTCCCAATTTATTTGTATGCTATATTTTAATCAAACATATTTTCAATAAAGAGTATGCAAGGCTTTTCACTAATTTATCAAATTATAAAAAAATGTGGTAAAATGTTAATAATAATCAAAACGATCATTAAGAAAAATAAATTTAACTACAAAACAATTAATAAGAAAGAAATTATGTTATATATATTTGTGGTCTTTTTCATATGCAAGAATTTAATCCATTGTGTGCAATTACGTATGTTGAAATTGTTGATCAATAATTTGAGATTGTTGTGGTAATTATCAAGTTTGGAAATCCACGAGGGGTCATTCGATGGTTGGTGGTTGTTGTGAGTTGCAAATGATATTTAGAAGTATTATTTTTCATTTATTTCATTTGGGAAATGCTCTATGTATAGGGGAAGCTCTGTCGAAATTTTAGGGGAAACTCTATCAAAATTTCTTATAAAAGTATGTTATTCTCCACTTCTGGTCATCGTTCTTCCTAGCCATATGAGGTTCGAATTGGATTTTGATTTTTTTTTTCAATTTGTTGATTTTTTGTTGAATCTATTGAAGCTCCATTACGCATAAGGTTCCCCGTTACAATTACATCAGGTAATTTTTTCTATAATTTGATTTTTTTTTGTTTATTTATTTTTTTCTTTAATTTTGTGTGTTGTAATGCTCAAGCCCATCAATTTCCATATAAAGTCTTATCAAATTTTATTTTGTTTTAGAAATCTCAAATAATTGAAGCATTTCAACGAGTTTAAAATTATGAATTGATTACCACACTCAAACTATTTTCCTCAATGTCTATTAAGTAAATGTACATATGTTTAATTATAATAGGTATACATTTTTAAAAATATATATATAATAGGGTATAATCAATCATAATAATATGAAATAAAATAAAAATTCAATATATTAAATTAACAAAAAAAAAATTTAATCACATACATTGTTCTTTATCATGCACTATCTACCAAATATGTACTAAGGTTTATCATTTTATACTGGAAAATCTTCATTGAAGGTGGTAACAAAACTTTAATTGGAATCAAGCAATAACAATATTGCTTTAGCCTAGTTAGATAATTTGATGCCACCTTTAATGAAAATTTTCTAGTATTTAAATAAATTGATTTTAATCAATTACAAAGTAATTATTGAAAATATCAATGTACATTAATGTTAGATTTGGCTCATGCGTAATGAAATGGTTTTTGTATAAAGACGTGTCAGTGTCATAATATGAATGGAGATACAATGATATTCTTCTTTCCTATTGCGATGCTGACATCTATTTGTATAAAAATCATTTTATTATACATGAGTTGGGACTAAAATAATAGGTTCAACTGATATTTATAATTATTTTGTAATGCAAGGAGGTACAAGATCGAGGAGGAGCGGAACATGAATTTTGGAGAGTATAAAGCATAATTTATTTTCAATTATTTGTTGTTTATATATCTTTTTGTTGTAACATAGATTATTGCTCAGAACTAGAGCTAGACCCAATAGAGATCTAGACCAGCTTGATCCACCTCACCATGCAGACCAGTGATCATCTTTGTATTTTTTTTTTTCATTATTTCTAGTATAATTTTATTTATTTTTTTATTATATATTATAGTTTACATTTTATTTTATCATGTTTTTATTCGGATGATATATATATATATATATATATATATATATATATATATATATATATATATTATTGTGATAATACATTTTAATTTATTATATATTAAAATTTTAATTTTAATTATTTTTATTTAAATTTAATTTATGTATTGCATTAATATGTAATATATTTTGATTAAATTAATAAAAAAATATATTTGATCTTTTGCGACGCCATACCAACACCGAAAGGATGGCGTCGCTAATATTCTAGACCATTTAGCGATGCCACATGGCATCAGTAATTAACGACGCCACACTGGCATCTTAAAAAGTGATAGTAAAACACATGTGATAAACGACATTAGTGATGGACTTTGCATTGATGCGTGTCGTTACCAATTGATGATGCATACATTGGCGTCATAAAGTAGATGCAAATGGTCATTGTTTCATCCATTTCAATCCATCAAGTGGCAATGTTTAGTGACGCCATTCATGGGTTGCAAATTAATGACTCACTTCTTAGGCATCACTATTAGCACCGCGGTCGTCGTTACTTTTTGTTAGCGATAAGTATTTTCATGACCCACTTTCAGCATTGTGATGGCATTGTAAAATGCTTTAGCAACACATAGAGGGCATCACTAAAACTTTGTTTTGTTGTAGTGAATAATTAATTAAAGAAATCTAATTTAGGTCCATAGTCCAATAACCCTCGTATTCTCACATTCTAACTTATATAGAATTAATAAAATTAATCATCAATTGTTAATTAGGTAATACATTCTGATTCATACATAATCCCTAATTGAATTTGAGTCCAACATTGAAATTATTTCTCAATCTCATTCACTACCTAAGATTCATTAATGGTTAGCCAAACAATTAATTTCCAAATTAAAAAAAATTCAATTGAGATATGTAAAATAATTTAACAAATAATTAGCCTTAACACATTCATTTAAGAAGAATCATCCTTAACTTAGATAAGAATAATTTAGCTCATAATTACTTTATCATTAATCAATTCAATTAAAGAATTAATGTCAATCATCATAGTTCTCATACAAAACAATCTAGAACAATCTATATAATTGAATTGAAATACGATTGAAAATAGAGTTAAGGAAACTATACTGTTTAAGTTAAAGTCTCTAATAATCTGTTTTTCAATCCCTTAAGCACTTTGATCATAGGCTAAAATAAATTTTTAATTCAAAACTAGCTATTCATCGATTAATCCAAATTAATTTCCCCTAAAAAACTATATTTTCATTTACAAAGAGAATAATAAAAAAACCTAAGTCTAACTCTTTATCTATCTCCCTTTGTATGGCAACTCAAAATGATTTTTATAATAAATGAGACATGCACATATTCAGCCCATCCAACATGCATCATTTTGTCCATGTTCACTTCGGTAACTTCTACATCTTTTTATCCCAAACTTAGCAATTAAACTGAAATTTGCACAGTAACATTACATAGAAAAGAAATAATAAAATTTCATAAAACAAACACCAAAATAACCAAACAAAACTAAAAACTAAACCATTAATCCTAATAAATTATGACAAAATAGAACATAACTAGCTACTTCAACCATTGGACCTAAAAACTCTATCGAATACGTTGCCAAGGAACTTTAGAATTGAGATTTGTACTACACATATTATTAGAGTGCTAGTCATGATATTGATAATTGCATCATGATACTGATAACTACATCATCTTACAACATAGGGTCCAAAACTTGATTGATGCTAGGGTATTCCACAATGAATGATATGAGTCAAGCAAGTTAATATTTTTAAAGGAATAATGGCGCCAATTGTAGTGGAAACAAGATAGAGTGAAATTTTAAAAAATTTAAAATTTCACTTCACTCAATTAGATCTAAACATTCATTCAATCAAACAATTAATTTGTGTGTAAAACATATATGTAAAGCAAGAAGAAGGAAGAGTAATCATATTATCTTTTGAAGGTTCCTTTTTTCTTTAACAAAGAGCTCCCCAATTATAAATCCTTTAGATCATCCACACCTAGCTCACCTTACACTTCCCTTTGGTTTTCTTTGTGTTCTTGAATCCCTCTCTTGGTTGGCCAAATTTAATTCAAGATCTTCCCTCAAAAACCTGTAGAAATTTTAGGTTTCTCATTCATTTGTTTTAGACTAAACTCATTTTTAATTGCAAGCAATTGTTCTTTCATAAAGAACAAAGAAAAAGAATTGAAGGGAAAAAGAAAACTTGAAGAAACACTTCTTTTCATTTTCTTCTTTTTCTCTCTCAATTCTTTCTTTAAAATTGCTTCAATTGTTAAAATGATGTTCAACCTTATGAAAAAAAAATAAAAATCTCATAGCTTTTATATCCTTTTCCTAGACTTAACCTTTAAGTCTTTGTACAAAGATTCTTGTACCTTTTTAGTTACACCAAATACGAAGGAGCAAAGGTGGACTTTGCCACATCAAGTGATGAAATGACCATTTTATCCTTTAAGGGTAAAATGGACATTTTCATTAGCTAAAAGATGTAATTATAATTTTAACCCTTAGTGAAAAATTCTCTAACTCCTAAACCCATCCAATGGGCTTATGAATAGTGAATTTTATCTAACCCCTAAATTGCCTTTTTTCCATATCACATATGAGCTTAGGCCACATCTCATGTGTTTAGAGTTTTCCTTAAACTTAAAATTAAGTCTTGGATTTAGTCCAAATTATTTTCAATTAATCTTTCTCATTTGCATCATATAGAAATTAAGATTTAATTGAATCAAAACCTTTATATATTAAACATTAGGACATGCTAGGGTCCTTGTAAATTAAATTAAATGTTTATTCATTTTACCACTAATTAATTAATTAAACACTTTAATTAATTATTATGGTAAACCTTTTACACTTGAAAGGTGATCACTATTAGGTGTGTGACTTTCTAGGTTCATGTCTAATTAACAATGGAAATGAGAAAATATTTTCTCTAATATGTGAAATCCTTATTTTACACTTAGTCCCATAAGTAATGAGCAATAACTGGCATCCCATATCACGACTACCTAATTAAAAATGAATTTTATAGTTGATTACTTTAAACATCACATGGACTATTGATCATAAATTATCATGTACTAAAATCCCTTCATTAAAATCCCAATCTCAGCTAGAGAAATGGTTTATGTCAAACCCTAATGTGCCATGATTCTATGTCCTTATCTTAGTTCTAATCTTTGATTAGATTAGATTCCTATTAGAAACTCTTTCTAGTGAATCTATCTGTCCTGGCTAGGAGCTTTAGTGTCACATCGCATCCTCAAGATGTGATAGTCCTAGGACATGGGAAGACGTAAGCTCACCCAAACCCGTAGAACCCCTTAAGAACTACTCTAAACCATTACGTTGCAAATCCTCATAGCCCAACCATTTGCATTATCTTACATTCATTAATCATTACTTATGCATATTTAGTTACATTAAGATTCATTAAAGTCATCATTTATACCATGTCATATCATAATTCATATTAAGTTATGCATCATAACAATCTTACTAGTAGTAGGAACTTCTAACTATTACAAACCATAACCATTATAGAATAAATAATAATCTCCAAATTAAAGACACAACAATCATATGACTCCCAGAGCTTTAAATTGGACATGAAGTTCACAAAACATAACATAAAATCATCTTCATTAGTAGTGTAACTTCCAAGCGATGTCATGATACTTAAGATGATTACCTTGTTGTCGTTTTAGCTCTTTTAAAAGTATAAACCATTAAAGGGGTGAGATAAACTCAATAAGGATACAATATTCTATATAGGTATAGATGAGTTAAAGAATGAATTTACTCATAAAAGAAAAAGTATCTCATGAAATAATTTAACAGAAATCAATAAAATTGGAAGCAGTGTACTTCCCACTTACAAATAAATAGAGTAGTGGCTAGTGCTTTGCTTACTCTTTCACATAACACTTGAGATCATATGACTATCATATGGCTAGGGTCATTAAACCCCTTCTAACTAAGGTCTAGATATGCTCACCCTATCCATAGGCTTTTTACCATTTGCACAGGTCCGATGTATAACCTCACATTAGTTAGGGATTTTTGCTTTAAAGGATTTCACATAGAATAATATAACTTATAGATTAAATGATATGGCATACATAAACATATAAAAGATGTAATGCCTTATAAATCCAACATTGTTGTGCATGTGTAAAATAGCTCATAGTGATTAACAAGCATGGCATATAGGCAAGATGTGGTGTCTTAATGATATTCTCATTTGGGCATTAGGATATCAATATTTTTAGTAAGGGCATACAAATTGGTAATAGGTTAAAGGCATTCAATGATTTGAAAATAATTATCATTTGAGGATGATACAAGCATTGTGCCATATATGAAAGAAAATATGTCTCAAGAAAACAATAGGGTTTTAATGTCAATTTCGTATAATAATTAAGGTTCCAATAATTTCAATAAGGTTGTGCAACGCCATTAGTAATTTATCTAAGTAAAACAAATTAAAAGATACGATGATAGAGTAGTTGCTATGATTTCAATGGTTTTCATGTCATTATCAAGTGTCACATATATGGATGCACATACTTCTTTAGCATATCATATACTTACCTTGGCTCCTTTACTCTTAACTTAGTGATGCTTCTTGACTTAACGAGCACCACCCTTTCTTTTGTTCTCTACAATGTCATATACCATCCATGTAACACTTAGTATCTTTCTTAAGCATAACCTTAACTTAGTCTAATCCTAGGCTTAACCCTAGCACACTAGCAAAGGCTACACAAAACATACCAAACATTGATCACATTGAGTCATACCATAAAGGTTGACTTAAACATATGCCAATTACCATTGGTGGAGCACAAGGGCTCACAGTTTCACTATGGTCGAATAGACTAGGCACTTTTTTTCCTTTTCTTTGATTCAATTTCATCAATCCAACACTTTACACATCACACACATACACAATTGCACTTAATCATATCACCAATTGCAATTTAAGAAGCATAATTTATGAAACTCTAATTGACTAGTTCAATTTGGCGAAAATTGTCAATTCATCAATTAAACTTCAAATTGACTTTGGAATCATCAAATTGGCTCTCATGTAAGCCCAATTACTCATTCAATTGAAGTCAATTACATTTGGGTAAGGAACACTAATCGGTCGAACCATGAAAATTGGAAAAAATACTTTTCATGAATCAATTCTCCAATTAAGTCTTAAATCATTCAATTGATCCTAACTTGGGGGGGAGGGGAGCTCAATTGGGAATGCATTTGGAATTAAGCATTAAGGGTTTGAAAACCCTAACTTGGCTAAATGGGGATGATTTGGGGAAAACATCCAATTGGTCATCAATTGATCAAATTAAATCTCAATTCACAAAATTAAATCATTCAATTGCATAACTAAACTACCAATCTGAATAATCAATCATAGAATCATAAGGTCATACTAAGTCAAAATCCTTAAATTTGGGAAAATTGGGGGAAACTATCCATTTCACTTCAGTTAATCAAATTGACTTTCAATTCATAAAATTAGACTATTCAATTGTGTAATTACATAATCAATTTGAATTATCAATCAACAATCCACAAGTTCATACTTAACATAGTCACTCAATTTCGGGAAAGCTTCAATTACATGTATATTTCCTAAATTAAATCTCAATTCATGAAATTGAATCACTCAATTTCACAATTAGACAATTAATTAGATATATCAGTCATCAATTCCCAAATTCATACTTCGCATAACCACCCAAATTGAGGAAACTCAAAATTCATGCTATAAAATTAATTATGCAATTATTCAAAAACATAAATCAAATGTCAATTGAAATAAATCAACACTCTAAGGCTAAACCCTAGGTAAGCTAAAATTAATGAATTGGAGAAAACCATTTTAGGTTCATCAATTTCGCAATTTGATAGATGGATTCTTCAATTGACATCTAATTATGCATAAATAATTGAGTAATTAAAAATAAAAGTGAAGCTAAGGAAACCCTAGCCATGACCAAAATTAGCAAATTAAGGAAAACCACTTTCATGCTCATAATTCAATGAATTGGCACTCAAATCATGCAATTCACATGTCAAACATCTCAAATAAATATGTATTATAAATAGGTCATGGGTTTGGAAACCTTTGCTTGACTGAATAACGAATGAAGGAAAATATATAAGAAATTTCAAAAAATCAAGAGAATGGTTTGAGAATCAATCTTAATGTGAAGAAAGAATGAAGTCTAATAAATACTCTTGCTTTGAATCTTCTTCCCCCTCAAAAGCTTTGGAGACCGAACCATGAACAAGGAAAAAGGAAAAGAAAATTTCAATGCATGAGGAAAAGAACACAAGAATCATTCATAGAATGAGAAATGAAGAATATTTGATGAAAGAATTATCTAAAAATTCATCCGTCCTTAATGGCTTCAATAAAGGTCAAACCATGCACCCTCTAAGGCTTTTGTGTGTTTGATTTTGTGAGGAAAATGGGAGAAAGAAAGGGAATAAGATGTTTATATACTAAGTGAGAAAGTTAGGATTTCTAATAGGGAAAGGACTATAATATCCTTAATGAGAAAGAGTAAAAAGAATTTAGGTTGTAGTTTAAATGGTCATTTCCATGCACTTATGATTTGGGTGAATAGATTTTGAATTATTGAGAAGACTTAGTCAAATTTCAACTCTAGGTTGATGGTGACTTTTTCCCAATATGCCAAAGCAAAAATGCAAGGTTAAGTAACCTATCCTTTACTCTAAATGCTAATTCCCCACACCATGTGATGGTGTTTTCCATTAGTCACATGCACATAAATTTGATGTTCACTTAATCTTAATTACACATAATTAAGCACTTTTAATCACATAATCACATATTATGCTTAGGTTGATTAATTAATAGATATAGTGCAAAACAACATAGTGTCATTATAACGCAATACAATTTAATTGTAGAAAGTGTAATGATTAACTCAATATAATTAAATTTGCAGACATAGTATTTCAACAATATAGACTATGTAAAATTAGCATTGAACATAATGTAAAAATTATCAAAACATAGTGTAATAATTAACAGAATGCAGTGCAAAATTTAATAAAGCATAGTGCAAAAATAATGTAATTGCAATGTGAAAATTATACAAGGGTAAAGGGTATTACATTCTTCACCCCTTAAAAAAAATTTGTCCTCGAATTTTATCATGGAGCACTTATAGATCATGATTGGAACAATTATGGATATTTTCAAAGTAGCTCATCCTCCCTTTCTTATGTGTACTCTTCAACACTATGGTCCTAATGCATGGGTAGTGTCATGACCTAATTTCTAGCTTGTGACGGCCCTAGAGTTTAGGGAGATATAAGGTCACCTAAACCTATAGAAACCCATTCACTTTTTACCATTTCCATTTTTTTTTACTTTGTCCATTCATTTATAGCCATCATACTTTAATGCCATTTCATAACCATTGATTGGAATATCATTCTTAAGTATTAATAAATACTATTAATACATTCTTACTTACTATCATATATATATATATATATATATATATATATATATATATATATATATATATATATATATATATATATTAATAGAATAATAAATTAATAAAAAAATTATTTAAAATTAAATAAGATTATTAATATTAATTAATAATATTAATAAATAAATATATAAAATATAAAAAAAATATAAATATAAAAATAAATATATAAATATATAGAAAATATATAATAAATATATAGAAATATCTAGAATAAATATATAATAAATCAATATATAGAAGATATAGAAATAAAAATGTATTAATATATATATATATATATATATATATATATATATATATATCTATATATATATATATATATATATATATATATATATATATATATATATATATATATATATATATATATATATATATATAAATTACTATCATTTGTTTACAATACTTTCCAACACAATGCATTTTATTACTAAGCCTTCAAGTACCATGGAGCTCTAGATCAATTATCTTCAAAGTAATACTAGCACAACTCAAAACATAGTAGCTTAGCAGAATTAGTCCCAAGTGGAGAAACATAGCTTAGAAATTAGCTTGCTAATAAGTCACCTTAACCTGAAAATTTTTAAATAAGTATGGAATAAGACAAGCTTATTGAGTATATAATAATATAACATAATATGAAGGCAATATAAGATGTTATCACTTAGATAGGTTCAAGATAGCAATGGAGTGATGTTAATAAAAATTGGTCATTTTAAATTTTAGAATATGTTTTAGCAGAAATAGTAATGTCTTGGAAGCGAAAAGCTTCCCACACATGATTATTAAAGAGTGGTGGCCTAAGTCTTGCTCACTCACATACATCACACTACGCAAGACTTATCGGACCTTGCGGTTAGGTGTACCCCCTTAACAGAGGTTGGGTACTCTCACCCTACCCATGGGGTTATACCAAGTGCACAAGGTCTGATGTATTTGCTCACACTAGAGAGAATTTTTTCTTAATCTGAAAGACACATACAAGGTTTATAATAGGAATTCAATGGAAAATAATTTGGCATTTCAATCGTTCTCATCATTGAGCATAATATAGAATCAATATTGGAGACTCATCATAGTCAAATATCATATAAGAAAGATATGGATTTCCAAGGGCTCAAGAATCAATGGGCAATCACATATTCAATGTCACTTCAATTATATGTCAAAGGATGGTAATTCAAACAATAGTTGTAAGCAATAAGACATAATTACATCATATTATTAAGTACTCACTTTGAACTCATTTGCTCCTATTAATGTTCACTCTTGGTTAATTTAGTGTCCTTCATGGTCTTGAGCAATTTCCTTGTGCTTGCCTTGATGTTCTACACCCTTAATATTTTAATTATATATCAATTAATAACTAATAATGTTACCAATTATAACTTATCTATCATATACTTATTTTATTATTTCAACTTCCAATAGCGGTGTATCAATAATATCATATTTATATTTATTCTTATTTCTAATCATTTCCAATCTAAATTTCTTATATAATTTCATGAATTCAAGTTTAAATTTCAAAATTCCCAAATTGCTCCATAAACCCTAGAATTTGGAGAAAACCATCAATTTCCCTTTCAAACCTTAAATTGACCATGGATCCATCAAATTAACACCTAGACAATCAATTCTCACCAATTATTTTGAATTAGTTCACTTATATTCATAAGAACCCCAACTTGTCCCACTTAGGTCAAATTTGGGGAAAACTTATAATTCCTCATCAAATCTTCAAATTAGTTGTATAAATGTGAAATTAACATAACTTAAAAAGTATATGATCATTCAATTGTCAATATCTAGCATTAGAATACAAAGTTTCCCTTTAACTAGGTTTATGACACTAAGACTCCCAAGTCTTGAACCAAGTTTCCAAAATTCATTTTAACACCTCTAAATCAATTTTCTCCATCCAAAATAAATTTAGATGCCTTCAATTAGAATTTAAAACACTTCCTTATTCATATCCCATCTTGGCTGAATATATATATATGATGCAGGAGAAATTTTATGCAACTAAAATTCTAAAATCAAACTTGGAACGTAGAAAAGAAGATGATCATGATTTCTCACCTTGGTTAGCTTTGATTTGTTAAAGTTCTTATTAAGGTTGATGCAGAGAGAATTTCCTTTTTGTTAATATGAAGTTTTGGTGTAGAGATTTGTAAATGGTGTACATAAGATGAATTAACATATATATATGATAGGTTGGATGGTGAGGATTTAATTGAGCTTAATCCAATGGCTAAGATTTGATCTTAATGAATGGCGATGATCTACTTCATTTAGATGGCCAAGATTTCATCTACATTTGTGATGTTCATCATGTAGTGCTGGAATGCTAAAAAAGAACCCAGACTTGTATATAGGGAAGATAGGAATTCAATTTGCTTTAAGATTTAACTTAGGTTAATTTTTATGGCTATCTCTATAACATCAAATTTCTATTTGTCTTGGGCCAACTATTCTAACTTATAAATTTTGAATGTTCACTCACTTTTAGGCCTATAGGCTAGCCACCCCCTATTAGGCTTGGGCCTTTGATGTTCCAAGGCCCATTATTAAGCCCACTAGCACATTAATATACTTATAAATTTTCCTTTTAAATTCCTTTCTTTCCTTTCTCTTTAACGTTCAAATTTTCATTCTCTGACCTTTTTATATACATCATTAGTCATCATATAAATTCTATTTAATTCATTAGAGTACAATTAATCATAATAGAATCATAAACTAGACAAACATTGTATATTAAGTCACAAGATTCCTACTTAATTCCTTATCATTTCTATACTATAACATTCAAAAATCTAATCTTTTAGTATCATTATAACTAAAATGAGCTATGAAATCCTTGAGTATTACAGGTGGCCATAAGGGCACCAACCACATTTAGAAACTATGAGCACTAGCAAACAAACAAAAAACTAGCAGCATAATAGTTGCAATTATAAACGTTCCTTAGAATCTCAACCTGTAAATAAAAACACTTGCAACACAAGCCTTATTTCTTACTATAGTGTCACATCCCAACCTTATGAGATACGACGGTCCTAGAACATGGGGAGACATAAGGTCACCCATGCTCGTAGAACCCATTAACATATAACAATCATGCCTAGGATCTTACCGAACCTTCTTTATTACTCATTAAAACATTTAGATAAACACCATAATTTGCAGAAGACTTAAAGTAAATCGTTACATATAAAATCCATAAGGAAAATAATATAAATCTCTATAAGTATCAATTAATATTCCCGGAGCATCTAAAGACAAGACTTCATAAACATAGTATTATTGATAACTCGGACAAGGAATTCCCCAAGCGAAGTAGAATGCTTGAGCCATCACCTTGCCTCCTCACATTTGCTCACCTGGAACCACACAAGGAAAAAGGGGTGAGATAGATGATCTCAATGAGTAAACGTAAAGGCACATACATTATCACATATTCCTTTGAAAGGAAACACATAGCTTATACACATAGTTCATGGTTTATAACTCATGAATCAGGTTGTAATTTAGCAAGGGTTCAATTTAGCAAGTTTGCAGAAATCACACGTATAACACTTATAGAGTGAAGACTATACTCAATTCACTCAAAACACATTGAGGAGAGGTGGCCTTTGCCAAATTCCAACTCCTATAACATGGAAAGCGTGAAGCTGATTAGGCTCCACGACTAGAACCGCCCCTTCTAGCTGAGGTGGATACACTACCCTTATCCATCGGGTTCAGACCATGTGCACAGGTTCCGATGATTACCCGCATCAGCATGAGGATTCTACATAAAGGGTAAAGGTACCATAGCTAGAGCTATTGGTAAACACAATTAATGATATCATATATGGCAACAATAACATGTATTTCAATAACAATAGTAGCTTGGCTTTCAACAATAATACAATGAAAGTGTAGTTTTAGAAAGAATACAAGTTAGGGTGTTTATCACAAAAAAAAGTTCTCATTGGATAAGCAAAATAGTTTTGGACCCAATGTCCTTTGGAAACCCAAGCTTGACAAAGAAATTATATAATAATATTTAAAAATGGAAAGAACTTGGGTTTCAAAGATCACAAAGGTTCACATATCAAAATATCACATTCTTTTAACACAACAAAATGTTGTTTACAATTATAACATGAATACTATGTTTACTCACGCTTGCAGCATGAATATAGTGTTTACTCACCTTAGGGTTCCTTTGTTCCTATTACACGTAGTCCCCTTTGCACTTTTAAAGCTCCTCAAACTCTAACATAATATTTGATTTAACACTTAGTATTTATTTACTCATGATGTTCCTATCACATAACTACCCATGTACATATAGCATACACATGCACTTAGAGTCCACACATAGGTGTACTCATCACTTGCATATAGCTCGTTGACCTACTGGTCTTGCATACTTAGGCCTTATAGGCTCACATGAAAACACATTTCAATCATATCAATACCTTTTTAAGGTCATCACAATATTGTTACCTCAATATCAATTCACTTATCACTTATCTTAATTCACTTTACACTTCCATACATGTCAACTTAATAATTAATCCTTCAAACATCATGCTTAACTCTTATGATCCCTTTCACTTCATTAACTTATAATCATATGTTCATCATCAATTCATCATAACATCTAGTTCCATATTTCTCAATCACATTTGCATTCTAATCACAATACAAGGTTAAGATACCTTAAGTATACTATAATACATTTAAGCTTATCTAGGATCATACCTTCAACCAATATGCAATTTCATCATCTGTTATACATACATACATGTCAACAATCACCAAGACACATCACATAAAATTTATAAAAATTTGGACAAAATTGTTCATGTAGGCCGAATGCATTCATTAAGGTAAAACCAAATTCTTCTTCTTTTCGTGCTTTCCATCTATTTCAGAAATATGTAAAAACATGGTTTCAACCAAGATTTTTCATGTAAACATAACAAAAATCATTCTAGAATATAAATTCATAGGAATTAGCCACTATTGGTGTCATTAATATATAAAAATTCAATCTTTTACATTATAGTGCACAAAACCATAAGTTTTCTTGTTTTTGGTATTTTCCGGTCATTTCGGAAATGTGCAAACAGGTTGTTTAAACCATTATTTTTTCATTCAATCATTGCAAATATTAGTTTAGAACACATTCCTTCATGAATCAGCAGCCATAGGTAAGGTTTATACAAAAAAAATTCTAAGTTCAAAGACTTAGGTGAAAAATCATGAGTTTTCGCGCTTTCCGCACATTTCGTTTATTTCAGCGATAAACAGACACATGATTCAAGTCATTATTTTTCATCTACACAAAACAAATATCATATTGGAATACCAATTCACACAAATTGGCAGCCATGTATTCATGAAAGAATAAAATTTTCCAATTTCCAAGTCCTAACACGAAAACCTTGAATTCCTTTGTTTTTCGAAACTTTTCGGTCATCACAGAAATATGCAGAAATATTATTTCATGCAATATTTTTCATCAAAACAAATCAAAAATCAGTTTAGAATACAAAAAAGTACAAATCGCCTCCCTTTATGATGTTTATGCAATAAAATTGTGATTTTAAATTATAGAATTCACCTTTGGAGAAATCTTGCGGAAAGAATCGTGTTTTTGGTAGAAAATAAATTTTCTCTCCCAAAAATTCACTCAAACAGAATTAAATTTGTAGAAATCAGTAATCAAACAGTTCAAAATAATTTTCCCATAATTTATTTCATAGAAAACAGTTTAAAAATCGAAAGAGAATAAAAACTTACGATTATGGTCACGAAATCGTGAAATGGTAAAGTGTTTTCGATATTTCAGTAGAGACAATTATTTTGAGAGGTTTTTCTACCAGAATACAGAAAGAATAAGGGAATGGCTGCTGGAAACTCTTGTTTGGCCGCAAATTAGAATATATATTAGGGTTGGAGTGGAATTTCCACTTTTACCCTTAATGAATTAGGTTAGGAGCTTTTTTGTGTAGTGGGCTTTTATGTAATTGGGCTATTTCTTTAAAAATTTTGGCTGAAAGGATTTAAAAATGAAAATAATATTTTTCTTTTTAATTTTGGAATATTTTCCTCAAAAATATTTATTTAAAAATATTTTAAAAATTATCCATAAGATTATTTTATGCTTAAAAATTGTTTTAAGCATGAAAATTCATTTTATTTAAAATAAATTCTTTTATGCAAATGCACTTTATGTAAATCATTTATTTCACAATGGTAACACATATTATGCATATTAAAATTAATTTAGTATGCCACATACTCATTAATCACCTAGATCACAGATTTTCACACAAGCACACACTTAGCCTTATTAGTTCTAAGTCAAGCAATTTATCACGAAAATTCCTAGGGTGGGTGTGGGTTGTTACATACAGTCATTCAAATGTCAACACATATACATAAGCTTAACTCATATTTAATAAATTTCATTCCATATGTAAGTTTATAAAATTCTTTCATAATTCTTATATACATATAATAATATCTCAATAATCCAATTTACACCCATTGAGCTCCAAAATGACCTAAAACTACATATATATCAAAAATGAAACACTACTTATCTTAACTACAACATATACAAATCAAATAAGTTTTATTATGATGACAAAGACCTCAAGGAAGAATAAACTGGAGGATAGTATAATAGAGCTCTACTGTATTAAATCATTTACCTTCTTATCTTAGCTTAAAATCATAGTTCCAATATATACCTGCAAACATTAGTGAGTGAAAGGGGGTGAGTTTTGGAGAAAATTTTCATGAGTAAAGAATACACTACCATAATTTTGAGGCCAAGTATTCAAAGTCAGCTCACAAAAATAGTACTTATAGATTCATATATGAAAAATGTAGGTGTAACAATAATGTAGTTATCAAGTCAAGTAAGAAATACAATAACAAAATCAAATATTGATTTAGAATGGAAATTAACTTCTAATATCATAATATTAGAATAAAGGCATAAATGCATACACCCTTTGCAATCTCATAATGATATGTGACGCGTAAGTTCTTATGACTACGATCAATACCCTTCCTAGTTAAGGTTCAGATATTATACCCTATCTATGATTATACTATTCACACAGTTTGATGTTTTACCCTATATCAACAAAGGAGATTTCTATTCATAACTTATTATATCTTGTAATCAAACAAAATCATATGGTTCAATGAACAAATGGTAATAATAATGAATGAAAGAAAATCAATAACAAGTAGCTCTCAAAAGATCAATTTCAAGTAAATAATATGTCAAAGCAATTAGGAATATTTCAAATGTCAAATATTAGGTTTACACTAAACAAATTTTATGCAAGCAAAATTCAAAAGCATAATAGTACATTTTTCATTCACCTCAGTTGAGATGCACTATTGTATGCTTCACTTCTTTACAATAGCAAAATGGTTGATAGTTCATACCTTAATCATCCTTTTTCCTCATATTAAGTATACAAAGAAACAATCATTAAGAATTTACAAAATACTTCAATTAACTACTTTAACTACTAAATCATTAAATTTTCTAATTATACTCAAAACATTATTCTTTGATATTACAAAGAATTTATATACTTAACCTTAAAACCAAGTTAATAAGTTTCTAATTAATCTTTACTTCTTATTTCACATCACTAAATCTAGTTATATTGATTACTTCTTGAAACAATAACTACATGTCTTTCATCTTGTATGACTGAATGATGAGAATTAAGATGCTTTAGAAGAATCCTACAAATATTTGCAAGTTAAAGATTTCAAGAAGATTCTTCAAGGTTATTCTTCCAATCAAGATAGCTCATAAGTAAGAGAATTCCAACCAATTTACTTATTTGTTGGATCATTCAAGAGGAAAAGAAGGTCACATGAAGTTTCTTACAAGCTAATCAAGGATATTTAGATCATGAGCTTTGCATATGGATCCAATTGCATCCAAGGAAACTCCAACATTGATGAATTGCATAAAGGGGGTTGGAAAAAGGCAAAATATGGAAGGTCAAGCTTCATACAATGTAAAATGGGAGAGAAATTGAAAAGGGGCAGAAGCCAACATGCTCAGGTACACAGGCATGTCCTTAGGTGTGTAGCATTCTATGTGTTCATTTTTATTTTCAAAATTTTATTATTTACTTTAGTTTTTGATGTTTTTAGGCCCCAATCATTATGATATAAGCTATATTCAATTAAATTAAGTTTGGATATATAATTAGTGAGTTTTGGGCCTATTCATATTAGGTTTAAAGCCCAAAACGAGTTTAGGTTTATTTCTTGTTTAGAAATCATTTTAGGAATCAATTTCCAACTAGGAAACTTCAAATCCTTGTTTAGGAAGATTTCTTAGTCCATGTTTACTTCTAATTTAGGGTTGAGTCTCTATATAAACTCAATCATTTATGTAAAATTAAGTTAAGTTTTGATCAATAAAAAATTTAGTTTTCTTAAGAGTGTTATCTCTTGGTTTTGATTCTTGCTTGAAACAAGTTCATACAATCAAAGTTGATTACTTTGTACATATTATTCTAAGGTTCTCTTTCACGAGTTGGTATTGTGTCACGAAGATCATCATCCAAAGGTGATCATATTTTAAGGTGCTGTATCACGAGTTGGATTTGGGTCGTGGACTTAGAGAAAACATAGTTTAGCTTTCTAAGAAGTTGCTTCCAAGTGTAAAGATAATTGGGTCTCAAGTTTAATATACTTGGGGTTCGTATCATGAATCAACCCAATAACCCTAATAAATCTATTTTGACCTTACATGACTAATTTTGCAATATCTTTTAATTTACTAATCCAAATGATTAGATTCATTTTTCTTACAAAACTAGACATAAGAGGCTATAATATATATAAAATTCAGATTGCAATGTACATTAGAAAATTTATAAAGACTTTTCAAAATTTATCCTATTTTTGTACAAGGACAGATAAAGTATATTTCACAATCTTGACTATATCTCAAAATGTACTTGTCCAAATGAAAACATATTTATAGAAAGTTAGCTAAGACATAGATGAACATTTTGTATGTTTTATACTTTATCAATTTAGCTTCTAAAGTCATCAAATCAAATGGTGAATATTAGATTGCCTATGAAAAATCATATTCTAAGCCAATCCAAATTTAATAGCAATATTTCTTACATGCATCAAATCTTGAAAAACCCTTTAATAGAATTATATTTTAAACTTAAATATACTATTTACATGTTTTGACCTTTTCCAAATTTAGTAGCTAAGATCTTCAAACTGAGGGTACAATTTTCTTCTCTAACCTTTGTTCAATCTCTTATAACCCTAGTACAAGACACTAACCAATTTCTTAGTCCATTAAAGAATTCTAAGCACAATTTGATCATTTACATACCTTTATATGCATATGTATATGTATATGTACATTTAGAATTTGGGGTATTATATTCTCCCTCTTATTAAAATTCATTCTCCAATTGTCTCACACTTTATTTAATCGACTTATATGCCTTTGTTTTATTCAGCAAAAAGTAATTTCTTGATTCATATAATCTATCACATCTAACCATGCAATATATTCACACTTATGTTGAGTCAAAATAATACTTGACACATTTGGTGGCTGAATCTTTTAGTGATTAATGGAAAACACTTTACCTTACTCCCTACCATCCATTACTTGTTTTGACCCTTGTACTTGATCATGTCCTCTGTTCCTACATTTAAGACCTCCTATGTTTGTTCTACCCATCTCTATTGTGGGTTATGAGGTAGTGGGTACACTTTGTTGTTCTTCCTAGTATAAATAATTTTTATTATAATGGTTAGGTTGCCTACATCTAAAATAGGTCTAGGCGAAAACCCTATAGACTCCCTCATGTTCTCTCCGATAAATGGAACAAATAGTGGGAGCATAATTTTATTATTTAATTCTAAATGTGGTCTATATAAGCCTTGAAGTAAGCTACTGAAACACTCTAATGGGACCTTAACTTTAACCTCCTATTCCTTTAAACTAACTCTAAACTAGGGTTGAAGATAGATATCTAGATTCTCTCACCTATGAACCACTTCCTCCTCCTTGACTATAACTTACTTAGCCCTTAGTTTTGCTCTTCTCCCTTTGATCTCTCTCTACTCTATCATCATTTTGTTTAGCCCCTATCTATTTAGCCTTGTCTATTAGCTTTGATAAAGATTTGAACTCTATGGCTGTGAACCTTTAATTTTGCACCCTTATGATTTGACCATAGCTTAACATCTACTAGGATTAGTGGGCTATGTAAAGCCGATATGATAGTCCCGATAGTCAGTTAGTGGACAATGGTTAAGGGGGCAGTGCCCTATCAAAAAAAGGATTTCCTTAACTTTGCACTCTCTAGCACAAAGCTTGATAAATAGACCTCTAGAAATTGAAATTGTAAAAATCAAAAAATTGGAAAATGGAGACCCAGGAACCAAAACTTATCCTTCTGACCTCTAAATCACCTTCAAATCATCTAAGACTGAATGCAACTAGAATAGCAAAAATGGATGAGAAATAAGTGAGAATGGGCAAAAATGAGTCAAACGGCAAACTCAGGGTCCATGACTGCACATGCACGTGCGGTTGCAGTTTGATGACCATACGTGCCATGTGCAACACTATAAGGCCTATGTGCAGTCACTGCTTTGTTTTGCGATTGCACATTGAAAATTTAGCTTTTTCACCTCCAACTTTCAACTTGTATAAACTAACCCCCAACTTATTTTCATACTCAACGTTGCTTAATCAAACCCTCTAATCTCAATGAAAATAGTTATTTTTAGCTTGGTTCAAAAGGAATGAGCTTTTTAGTTTAAAGTTTTATTTTTTTTTGCTTTTCTATTGCTCCTTGCTTTGCAAAGCAAGTTGGATTGCGACTTCCCAAGTCGACCCATCAAGTTAAAAGTTTCTTACTGTCCTAGGCAAACTGCCGCCCACTATTTGAGGCAAGCTATTGCTTGTCGCCTGAGGCAAGTTATCACCCATCGTTCGAGGTAAGTTTCCTTTCCCTTTTCTTTTTCCTTTTATTTATTTATTTATTTCATTTTAGTTTCCCTACTTAGGATTTTTGGTTCTAAGGCTCCTTGCCTAATGTTTGGTTTGCTAAGGTAGTTAATTAAAACCTGACTCAATTAACTCCACTTGGTAATAAATTAAAATCAATCAAATCAACCCTCTTTTAATAAATCAATTAAAATATGATAAAAAGGCAAGACTAAAAAAACCCTTTCACAAGAAAGGCGAACTATAGATTTTGATTCCCATTCGAAGGGATATATAGGTATGCATTTTCCAAGCATCAAATCCAATTAAAATAAACAACCTTCCTTCTATTTTAGCTTTTTCATATAGATTAGGTTTTGTCCTCTTTTCTTTGTTTTAATATGATGTTTTAGGATTAGTTTACGGAATATGTGGCTCCCCTATAATCCCATAAGTGACTAGAGGGAGTATCTCCTAATTTGATTTGTGTTGTAAATTTAATTCTTTTATTTGTTTTCTTCATTTAATTCTTTATTGCTTTTATTATTTTCTTCTTATTGCTTTCTTCTTTATTAAGTGAATTGTTCATACATCCTAAATCGTTCATGCATTTGTAATTCTTCATGAAATTAATTTTTTAAGTCATTATGTATTAAACTTGCCAAACTATTTTTCTTAAATAAACTGAAAACCTAGTCCCCAAATCCTCTTTGGTAATCGAGGACTAGGGTAGTTTGTTTCTATTGGGATAAAATTGAAGTCATTAATTGGGTTTTTACCTTAACTTTTTTCCAAATAAAAATAAAATTAAGGTGATGACTCTAACATCTTTTTAAAATTAACTTATCTGAACCCGAGGGTTCTATTATGAGCTCAAACCCAAATGAACACTCGATCCCACATGGCGGACCGGATCGGTGCTTAGGCTAGGCTTTATAGTGGCACATAAGGCATTATGTAGTGAAGCAACAACCTTTTTTAAAATCTTTTAATTCAAATTGCCTCAATTTGAACTATCTTTTAAGTAATCTTGTTCAACCTATGAAATTCCTTGACATATTTAGTGGTTGTCGTACATTTCTACTTTAATTTGTCAAACTAGGCTATCCTATTTTCTCTCTCACCTTTACTTAGAAATTCATCCATCATAACTTGTTTAAATTGTTCCAAGTATGTGGTTTATCACCATACAACTACTTCTCACCATGCTTTTGGAACCAATTTAGGCATTATTCTTCATAATAACATTACTAACTCAATTGCTCTTGTATTTGAGCATGGTAGCCTTCTCACTACCTTCTTCACTATCTTTAAAATCCATTAGGTTTGTTCCTTCTTCACCATGGAAATCTAGTAATCCTATTTTTAATAAATTATACATTATGACACCACTATCATCAATTACTCTTATGGCCACTTGCTTAGGAACTAGAGCATCAACTAGACTAGATGGTAGTGGAGCTATATCAGGCTATCATAGCCTTGCCTGTCTAACATCATGAATCTCGTCTTAGTTTTTTAAGCTAAAAAATATTTTTCCTTAACTCTTATAACTCTTGTCTCATATCATCCACATTCTCTTATGGAACATACTCATTTTCTTCCTGAACTCTTCTTTTTACTCTTGGTCATTCATCTTGAATGGATGCCTGATATGGAATGTCCATGAATAAGCTTGAGAACCCCTTTGTATATACAAACCCCCAACACATTAACATGAAAACCCAAGACTAATTTTGATTCAACCCTTAAGGAAGGTTAGAAATAAGATTACTTAGATAAATTGATCAAGAATTAGAATAAAGAAAACTCAGTTTCTTGATTCAAATTTTGAAACACTCCACAAGCAGGTGATCAATCTACTTAAATGTTTCTTCAAGCATGTATTCTATACAAGAACACAAAGATAAAAGCTAATAGTTTTTGTTTTATCAATAACAAATCTAATCTCCCTTTCCATTACAAAATTTGCCTATTTTAATCTTGGAACATCCCTCCAAGAATAGGAAAAGCCAAAAGTCAAATAAGATAATTAAAGTCCATCAACACCTAACAATTAATCTTGGAACCTCCCTCCAAGAATAGGAAAAGCCAAAAGCTAAATAGAATTAATTAAATTTCATCAATACTTATCAATTAAAGGTAATCAATACCTTTAATGGTGTATATTAATGACAATAACTTAGTTTATCTAGAAAACTTAACAAACTAAATTTTGGGCTTAATAACAAACATGGGCAACCCAAATACATAATAAACTAAACAAACTAATGGAATCTAAGTGAAATTCAACCAACCTATTAAGAAACCCATTAAGCATACCTAACTAAGTCCATTAGTAATAATGACTTGACTTAAATTATATTGGACTTGATATGAACTTATTCCAAAACTTTGGTGGCCTTGTAAACCTCCACTAGCTGAATTCACCAAGCTTTGTAGATGATGGATTAAGGCTTGTTGAAGGTTTTTGGACTCAAACCTTATTATGAGTCCTTGAGGCATGCTAAGTGGACTAGAAGCCTTTTGAACTTGAACCCTTGGAACTTGATGTGTAGGTTGCTCTATAACATTCACCCTCTCCTCAAAAGGATCCATCCTCAAATCCAAAGCATCACAGTGATTCAATTAATGGCTTTGCAGTCCACACACATCCTTTTTTGGCATGAGAATAATAGGATCTGAACAAGGACTTAGACTTTCCTTCATATATCCCTTGGATAGTAACTTCTCTACTTATCTATGGATTTCCTTTTCCTCAATTGGATTTGTCCTATATGATGGCCTATTGGGTATGGTAGCCCTAGGGATAAAGTCAATTTAGTGCTTTATGCCTCTAATTAGTGGTAAACCACTTGGCATCTCCTTGGGAAATATATCTTCAAATTCTTGCAAAAGTTCAACAAACACACTAGGCAAAGATGTGTTAAGCTCATTAGTAGCAAAACAAACCCCTTTGTACAAGAGTACAAATATAGGCTTTTTGGAATACAAAGCATGCCGAATCTCACTTGACTTAGCTATCAAATTCACATTTTTCTCTCTAGGCTGAATCTATCCTCCTTTTTCCTTTCCCTCATGCTTTTCACTCTTCTTACTTTCACTCTCTAAAACACTCCTCTCACTCTTTTTCTCCCTCTTTTCGACCTTGACTCTCATCCTTTCCATTTTACATTGGTCTTCATACACTTCTTTTGAGGAAAGTGGTGTTAGGATTGTCTTTCTACCATCCTTGGTAAATGAATACCTATTGAGGTACCCATCATATATAGCCCTTCTGTCAAATTGCCATTGTCGCCCAAGCAATATTTATCCAACATGCATAGGCACGACATCACATAACACCTCGTTATGATATTTTCCAATTGTAAATGAAATCATGGCTTATTTACTCACCTTTACCTCGCCATAATCATTAAGCCATTGAAGCTTGTATGGACATGGGTGTGGTATAGTAGGCAGCCCTAATCTACTAATCAAAAGTGTACTCACTGCATTGGTGCAACTCCCACTATCAATTATCACACTACAAGCCTTGCCTTGACATGACACCTTGTATGAAACAAGTTGTCCTTTTGTTCCTTATGGCACTCTTCCTTTAATTGAGTGCTAAGCATGCCTTATGACTAACAAATCACCTTTTATTAGCTCCTCTATACTCCCTTTGCTACAATCCTCTAATTCGGGCATCTCTTCCTCATCATTATCATTGCTGCCTCTTTCATCATCTATCACTATTTCTCTATTCCTAGTGACCATAGTTCATCTATTAGGACTGCCACATCCCAACCTTGGAGACATGATGGTCCTAGAACATGGGGAGACATAAGGTTACCCACACTCGTAGAACCCATTAACATATAACAATCATGCCTAGGATCTTACCAAACCTCTTACGATAACTCATTCAAACATTTAGATGAATACCTTAAATTGCGGAAGTCTAAAATAAATCATTTCATATAAAATCCATGAGGAAAATAATATATATCAATAAGTATTAATCAACATTCCCGGAGCATCTAATGACAAGACTTCATAAAAATAGTATTATTGATAACTTCGATAAGGAATTCCCCAAGCGAAGTAGGATGCTTGAGCCATCACCTTGCCTCCTCATAATGCTCATCTGGAACCACACAAGGAAAAAGGGTGAGATAGATGATCTCAATGAGTAAACAATAGTGATTGTACAATGACACATATCCCTTACAAAGGGCCCATAGCTCATAACTTATAGCTTATGATTCATGGTTTGCAATTTAGAAAGGTTTGCAGAAATCACACTTATAACACATAGAGTGAAGGCTACTGCCATAATCACTCGAACACATAGAGTGAAGGCTATTGCCATAATCACTCGAACACATAACACATAGAGTGAAGGCTATTGCCATAATCACTTGAACACATAGTCGATGATTACTCGCATCGGTACGAGTAGCACATAGCCAATGATTACTCGCATCGGTATGAGAAGCACATAGCTGATGATTACTCGCATCGGTATGAGGATTTTTGCATAAAGGGTAAAAGGTACCATAGCTAGAGCTATTGGTAAACATAATTTAACAATATCACATAAGGCAACAATAACATGTAATTCAATATCAATAGTAGTTTGGCTTTCAACAATGATACAATGAAAGGGTAGTTCCAGAAAGAATACAAGTTAGGGTGTTAATTCACAAGAAAATTCTCATTGGATAATAAAATAGTTTTGGACCAAATGTCCCTTGGCAACCCAAGCTTGACAAAGAAATCATAAAATTTAAAATAGAAAGAACTTGGGTTTCAAAGATAACAAAGGTTCACATAACAATATATCACAATCTTGTAACACAACAAAATGTTGTTTACACTTATAACATGAATACGATGTTTACTCACCTTGGGGTTCCTTTGCTCCTAGTACACGTAGTCCCTTTTGCACTTCTAAAGCTCCTCAAACTCTAACATAATATTTGATTTAATACTTAGTATTTATTTACTCATGATGCTCCTATCCCATAACTACCCATGTACATATAGCATACACATACACTTAGAGTCCACATATAGGTGTACTCATCACTTGCACATAGCTCGTTGACCTACTGGTCTTGCATACTTAGGCCTTATAGGCTCACATGAAAGCACATTGCAATCATATCAATATCTTTTTAAGGTCATCACAATATCATTACCTCAATATCAATTCACTTATCAATTATCTTAGTTCACTTTACACTTCCATACATGTCAACTTAACAATTAATCCTTCAAACATCATGCTTAACTCTTATGATCCCTTTCACTTCATTAACTCATAACTATATATTCATCATCAAGTCATCATGATATCTAGTTCCAAATTCCTCAATCACATTTGCATTCTAATCACAATACAAGGTTAAGATACCTTAAGTATACCTTAAATATACCATAATGCATTTAAGCTCATCTAGGACCATACCTTCAATTAACATGCAATTTTATCATTTATTATACATACATACATGTCAACAATCATCAAAACACATCATATAAAATCTATAAAAATTTGGACAAAATTGTTCATGTAGGCCGAATGCATCATTAAGGTAAAAACCAAATTCTTCTCCTTTTTGTGCTTTCCGTCTATTTCAGAAATATGTAAAAACATGGTTTGAACTAAGATCTTTCATGTAATTATAACAAAAATCATTCTAGAATATAAATTCATAGGAATCAGCCACTAATGGTGTTATTAATATATAAAAATTCAATCTTTTGCATTAGAGTGCACAAAACCACAAGTTTTCTTATTTTCGGTATTTTTTGGTCATTTCAAAAACATGAAAACAGGTTGTTTAAACCATTATTTTTCATTCAATCATTGAAAATATCAGTTTAGAACACATTCCTTCATGAATTAGCAGCCATAGGTGGGGTTTATACAAAAAAATTCCAAGTTCAAAAGCTTAGGTGAAAAATCATGAGTTTCCGCAATTTTCGCACATTTCGTTCATTTCAGCAATAAACAGACACATGATTTAAATCATTATTTTTCATCTAAACAAAACAAATATCATATTAGAACACTCATACATACAAATTGGTAGCCATATATTCATGAAAGAATAAAATTTTCTAACTTCCAAGTTCTAACACGAAAACCTTGAATTCCTTTGTTTTTCAAAACTTTTCGGTCATCGCATAAATATGAAAAAATATTATTTAATCCAATATTTTCCATCAAAACAAATCAAAAATCAGTTTAGAAATCAATCATACAAAACTACCCCCCCACCCCCCCCCCCCCCCTTATGATGTTTATGCAATAAAATTGTGATTTTAAGTTATAGAATTCACCTTTGGAGAAATCTTGCAGAAAGAATCGTGTTTTCGGTAGAAAATAAATTTTCTCTCCCAAAAATTCACTCAAACAGAATTAAATCTGTAGAAATCAATAATCAAACAGTTCAAAATAATTTTCCCATAATTTATTTCATAGAAATCAGTTTAGAAATCAAAAGGGAAGAAAAACTTACGATTACGGTCAAGAAATCGCGAAACGGAAAGGTGTTTTCTTAATTTCGGTAGAGAGAATTATTTTGGGAGAATTTTTCTATGAAAATACTGGAATAACAGACTGTGGCTGCTGTCTAAACTGATGGGGGCTGAAATTTTGCTTATATATTAGGGTTTGGGGTGCAATTTCCAAGTTTGCCCTTAATGAGCTAGGTTAGGAGTGTTTTTATGTAGTGGGCTTTTGGGTATTTGGGCTTTTTAATTAATTTAGAGCTGATTATAGGTAATTAAAAATACAATATTTTTCTTATTATTTTCATCAAAATTTTCCCAAAAAAATTAATTTAAAAATATTTTAAAAAATACTCATAAAATTATTTTATACTTAAAAATCGTCTTTTTACATGAAAATTTATTTTACGAAAAATAAATTATTTCATGCTAATGCATTTTATTCAAATCATTTATTTCACAATTATAATTCATATTAGGCATATTAAAATTAATTTAACATGCCTCAAACTCATAAATCACATCACACATGAATTTTCATATAGTCACACAATTTGTCATAATAAGCCTAAATTCAAATAATTTGTCACTAAAACTCCTAGGGTAGATGTAGGTTGTTACAAGGACACTCCCTGCTTACATGACCTACTCCTTGGCATTTTCAACACTTAATATCTCTATTTCTCCTCTTAGGCTCTTTAGGTTTGGATTTTTCTTTGGAAACCGAATCTGCGCTTACTTTTGCAACATTATTGTCACATCCCAACTTTAGAGACATGACGGTCCTAGAACATGGGGAGACATAAGGTCACCCACGCCTATAGAACCCACTTATACATATACAAATACTACTTAGGATCATACCAAAACCTCTTACATTAACTTAAATAAACCCCGCCCTTTTTTTTTTTTTTTTTGAAAACCTTAAGTTACGGAAGCATAGTTAAAATATACTTTAATATAGTTCATAATAAAATAATAATAAGACTCTAAGTAAATTATCCAACATAGCATTCTAAAATAAAGATCCCATAATAATTCCTGGGGCATCTAAGGACTCATCATAGCATGGTATTATTAAAGACTTGGACAAGGAGTTCCCTCAAACAAAGTAGAATGCTTGAGCTATCACCTTGCCTCCTCATATTGCTCACCTAGAACCACACAAGGAAAAAGGGGTGAGATAGATGATCTTAATGAGTAAATGATAAAGCATATGCATTAACATATATTCCATTGAAAAGGAGAATATGAAGGCTATTGCTCTATCCCAGGAACACGTAAAGGAGAGATGGCCTTATACCAAATTTCAACTCCTATCATATAGAAGGCGTGAAGCTGATCAGGGCCCACGGCTGTAACTGCCCCTTCTAGCTGAGGTGGATACACAAACCCTATCCATTGGGTTAAGACCGTGTGCACAGGTTCTGATGATTACCCACATCGGCACGAGAACTTCTGCATAAAAGGTTAAAGGTACAATAGCTAGAGTTATTAGTATTCACATATAACAATAACATTTAAGGCAGTAATAACATGTATCACAATAATAATAACAATTTAATTTTTGAGCAAAAGATACAAAAATAGTGTGGTTCCAGAAAGAATATGAGTTAGGGCAATAATCATAAGGAATTATCATTGGATAAACAAAAAATGATTTTTGGACCAAGAGTCCTTTGGCAACCCAAGCTTTACCAAGAAATCACTTAATCATATTTGAGGATAGGATGAACTTGGGTTTCAAGATCTCAAAGGCTCACATAACATGATATCACATATTTGCAACATAATATAAGGTTACTCACACTTGAAGCAAGATTACAGTGTTTACTCACCTTGTGGTTTCTTTACTCCTATTTCACGTAACCCTTTTTAACCTCTAAAGCTCCTCAAGCTCTAATATAATATTTAATTCAATACTTAGTATTTATTTAATCATGATGCTATCCTATCCCATAGCTACCCCATGCGCATTCACATATACTTAGAGTTGCACATATAAATGCACCTCTTTCATTTGCATATATCATGTTGACTTTAAAAGTCTTGCACACTTAGCCTTTATAGGCCCAAATGAAAACACATTATAATCATGTCAATACCTTTCTAAGGTCAACATAATATCATTATCTTAATAATAATTCACCTTAACAATCATCTTCGTACACTTAATACATCCATACATGTCAATTTATCGATAGCCTTTCAAGTGTCATGCTTAACTCTTATGATCCATTCATTTGATCAATCTCTTCATCAATTCAAGACCATTAATTCATTATGAAGTCATCATAACATCTATTTGTATATTTCCCTATCACATTCATATTCTAATCACAACATAAGGTTAATATACCTTAAGTATACCAAAGTGCCTTTAAGCTAGTCTATAGTCATTTTTTCAACCAACATGCAATGTAACTATTTATCATAATACATACATGTCAATAATCATTAAAATATATCACATAAAAATTATAGACATTAGGATAAAAATATCAATGTAGGCCTAATGCCCTATTCAAAGAAAAAGCTAAATTTTCTTATTCTTTGCAGTTTCATCAATTATAGTTATATGTAAAAACATGGTTTGAACCAAGATTTTTCATGTAATCAAAACAAAAATCATTTTAGAACATAGACATGTAAGAATTGGCTCACATATACATTCATATGCATGAAAATTTCTAACTTTAAGTTTTAGGATGAAAAACCATGAGTTTTCTTGTTTTCAATATTTTTAGGTCATTATAGTAATATGTAAATATATGGTCTAAACCATTATTTTTCATTCAATCATACAAAATATCAGTTTAGAACATCCTCATGTATGAATCAGCAGTCTTTGATCATAATTATGCATGAAAATTCTAAGCTTCAAGGTTTAGGATGAAAATAATGAGTTTTTGCGCTTTCTGCGCTTTCCGTTCATTACAGTAATATATAAACACATGATTTAAATTATTATTTTTCATCCAAACAAAACAAAAATCAGTTTAGAATATTAAACATCACAAATTTGTAGCCATTGAGTTGTCAAATCATAGAATTTTCTAACTTTCAAGTTCTAGAGCGAAAACGTTGAATTTTCTTATTTTCTGAAACTTTTTGATCATTACAGTAATATGTAGAAATATGACTTAATCCAATATTTTTCATCAAAACACATCAAAAGTCCATTTAGAAATCAATTATGCAGGAATTGCCCCCCCTCCCCCACCCTGAAGTGTTTATGCATAAAAATTAAATTTTGAGTTGTAGGATTTACCTTTGGAGAAATCGCGTGGAAAGATTTGTATTTTCGGTAGAGAATTAAATTTCTCTTTCAAAAACTCACCCAAATGAAATTAAATCTATAAAAATTAGTAAATAACCAGTTTAAAATAATTTTCTCATAATTTATTTCATAGAAATCAAATGAAAATTTGAAAAGAAAGAAAAACTTACGAATATGGGTGAGAAATCGCAAAGGTGAAAGGTGTTTTCTTAATTTCGGTAGAGAGACTTATTTTGAGAGAGTTTTTTTTTCAAAATATAGAAAAATAGAGTGGTGACTACTGGGAATAGAGTGCTGGCTGAAATTTTAATATTTAAAGGTAGGGTTTTAGGCAATTTCCACTAATACCCTTAATGAGCTAGGTTATAAGAGTTTTTGGGTAGTGGGCTTTTAGGTATTTGGGCTTTTTATTTAATTTAGGGCTAATTATGGATAATTTAAAATAAAAATATTTTTCTTATTATTTTCATTAAAATTTCCTACAAAACATTTATTTAAAAATACTCATAAAATTATTTTATGCTTAAAAATCGCCTTTTTACATGAAAATTCATTTTACGAAAAATAAATTATTTCATGCTAATGCATTTTATTTAAATCATTTATTTCACAATAATAATTCATATTAGACATACTAAAATTAATCTAACATGTCCCAAAATCATAAATCATGTCACACATGAATTTTCTTATAGTCATACAATTTGTCACAATAACCCTAAATTCAAATAATTTGTCATTAAAACTCCTAGGGTAGATGTGGGTTGTTACAATCATAGGCAGCCTTGTTTCCACCTTTAAATTCACCCTTTTAATCCTTTTTCCAAGTAGAATTAGAGTTGGGAAAAGGCTTAGAAACATACCTTACTGTACCTCTTCTTTGGAGTTGTTTTTCCACCTTGATGGCAATGTGCACCATCTTCTCTAACTCCACATATGGATGCAAATCAACTCAGTCAGCTATGTCTTTGTTCAAACCAACCAAGAGATGTGCCATGGTAATCTCCCTATTCTCCTCTATATCAGCCCTAATCATAAGCATTTCCATCTCCTTGTAGTAATCATCTACACTTTTACTACCTTGTCTAAGAACTTAAATTTTTTGCACAAGTTCCTTATGAAAGTTTCTAGGTACAAACCTCTTTCTCATTGGAGACTTAAGGTCATACCAAGTCTCAATTGGGTACTCCAAGTTTCTCCTTTGACTAGTCACTAATTGTTCCTACCAAGCTATGGCATAATCTATAAATTAGGAAATTGCAAGCTTGACCTTCTTTTCCTCACTAAAATGTGACAATCAAATATAAGCTCCACCTTCTTTTCCCATTGTAATAAGCCTTTGGATCTGTTTTACCTTGATAGGTAGGTATTATATGTTTAATGCTCCCTAAATTTCTATCTACAAAATCTTCATTGCGTTGGTTTCAACCATAGTATGGATTCTCTTGCTTTCTCCTTCTACCCCTACCTAAACCTCGGCCTCCTCTACCTCTATTTTTGCCCATCCCAATAATAGGAACATCTTGTCATCATTGTAGCCAAGGTCTTCATCTTCCAAGTTATGTTGAGGTATTTGGTTTTAACCTCCCCTTTGCACCTCATTACAGTTTGGAGTTGCGGTTTGGAATGCTTGCAACCTTATGTCCATACGTTCTAAGGTATCCCTCATAGCCTCTATAGTCCTGCTAAAATGTGCAAACTCTCCTTGTTGAGCCTTACATAGCCTAGCTTCATCAATATGACCACTAGTTTCTCCACTTTCATGTGACATTGCTGCAATAGAAAGGTTAGAAAAAAAAAAATAATAATATGTATTAGAAACCTCACAAGCACTCCCTTATATGTTTGCACTCGAAAGATGGGATTGGTCACTCGTGTATAACTTAAGTAATGAATTCACTCAAGGTATTCCTCACACCACTCTAGCTAATAATCACACTTAAAAAAAAAAATTCAAATAGCTTGCAATGTGTGGGATTCCAAAACTGAAATTTTCAAAACCAAGTTTGATGCAATTTGGTCAAAAAGAAAATTTAATAGTTAAGAAGCAATAAATTAAGAAAACTCAAATAGATGCAAAAGATGTATAAAAGAAACACAAGAATTACTTAGAGCATAAGAAGTTTTTGAAATTGGAAGGGTGTTTTGGATAAGGAATTCAAATTTGCAACGAATATCCTTAATGAACAATGATTGTAATGATTCCAGTATGAGTAGGATTCATAATTACACAAGAAATCAAATTAGAAACATGAATCCTTTAACACTTAAAAATTTTGAATTCTGTCTTTTTTTTATTTTTTTAATATATATACTCTTTTTTTTTAAACACAAATTCGAATATGAATTTTGATGAAATTTAGAATTCAGAACAAGAAATTTAGAATTAAAGAACATTAATTTAACTTAGATAAAACATGATCTAGAGCTAAGGCTTTGATACCAAATGATATGGAACCTCCATGAATAAGCTTGAGAACCCCTTTGTATATGCGAACCCCTAACACATTAACATGAAAACCCCAAGACCAATTTGGATTCAACCCCTAAGGAAGGTTAGAAATAAGATTACTTAGATAAATTGATCAAGAATTAGAATAAAGAAAATTCAGTTTCTAGATTCCAATTTTGAAACACTCCACAAGCAGGTGATCAATCCACTTGAATGTTTCTTCAAGCATGTATTCTGTGCAAGAACATAAAGATAAAAGCTAACAACTTTTTGGTTTATGAATAACAAATCTAATCTCCCTTTCCATTACAAAATCTACCTATTTTAATCTTGGAACATCCCTCCAAGAATAGGAAAAGCCAAAAGTCAAATAAGATAATTAAAGTCCATCAGTACTTAACAATTAATCTTGGAATATCCCTCCAAGAATAGGAAAAGCCAAAAACCAAATAAGATTAATTAAAGTTCATCAATACCTATCAATTAAAGGTAATCAATACCTTTAATGGTGTATATTAAAGATAATTAACTTAGTTTATCTAGAGAACTTAACAAACTGAATTTTGGGCTTAATAACAAACATAGACAGCCCAAATACATAATAAACTAAACAAAACTAATGGACTCTAATTGAAATTCGGCCAACCCATTAGGAAACCTATTAAACATACCTAACTAAGTCCATTAGTAATATTGACTTGGCTTAAATTATATTGGACTTGATTTGAACTTATTCCAAAACATTAGTGGCCTTGTAAACTTCCACTAGCTGAATTCACTAAGCCTTGTAGATGATGGATTAAGGCTTGTTGAAGCTTTTTGGACCTAGACCTTATTATGGGTCCTTGAGGCATGCTAATTAGACTAGAAGCCTTTTGAACTTGAACCCTTGGAACTTGATGTGTAGGCTTCTCCATAACAATGCCACATCAAGTGCTACTCTCCTTTTGGGAAAAGGCAATACCCTTGTAACATTTCCTCTCTGCCCTCTTTTAGGTAGTATCTATAAAATAAACATATACAATGAGATTTAAGACGTAAGGATAATGCAGATCTAAACTAAATGAAGACTTCAATTGACATGAAATGAGTATCCTATGGTCCATGGTGTTCACATATTTTATAACTCATCTTATATATTCCAACTTATTCAATAATCTTAAGTTTTATATCTTTTGTTCTGATACCACCATTGTCATGACCCAACTTCTGAGTTGTGATAATCCTAAGGCATGAGTAGTCATAATGGCACCAACCAATTGTAGTATATATGTGCACTAGAAAATAAATAAAAAACTTGCAACATAAGAGCTGCAACTACACACATTCTCTAGAATCTCAATATGTAAATAAAAACTGTTCTAATATCGGCTTCATTCCCTACTATATCAACCAAATCTCAATGCAATACATAAGCTTAACTCATATTCAATAAATTTAATTTCATACATAAGTTTATACAATTCTATCATGAGCCTTCTTTGAGCCATTACTGTCCTAAGGCGTAGGGAGACATAAGGTCATCTAAACCCATAGAACTTATTTATAACCTATTAAGAGCCAATAAATATCACATTACCCTTATCCCAAGATCGAAACCCAAATTACTATTCTTTATTAATGATTACCATATTAATTATCTATGTGATAAACATTTATCATTCTAAATCAATTTTCATGCCTATTGCTTTTGAACTCTATTTTCCAGTACTTAATTTCAACTCACCCATCTATTACTTAAGTATCTCGACTGTGATAATGTCATACCAAATCAAACATAACTAATAATATTCTAAATTATACCATTATTACAGACTTTAACAATCCATGGAGCTCTAGAGTGAAACTTCCAAAATACAACATAATATATACATCATAATACCAAAAATAACAATGCAATTTCCAAGCCAAGATGTGGAACTTGGAATTTACCTTGGTGATCTGCCAACTGGTCCTGAAAAATAAACAATAACTATGGGATGAGATAATGCTCAGTGAGTATAGAATAATATTATAAAGGTTAAATAATGTTGTTTGATCAATGGTGATTTCTTATAGCAATAAAGTAAAGTGGATTAGAAATTATTCTTATGGAACAATTTTCTATATACATATCAGGTATTATATCTTTAGCAGAAAATTTCCTTTCTTGGAAACAGTGTGTTTCCCCCATAATCAATCGAGTGGCAGCCTATGCCTTGCTCACTCCCACATGCCTAGTCACACATATAACTAATCAGGTCATACGTATTGGAGACCTTAAACCCTTCCCAACTAAGGTTAGGATAATCTTTACCCTATCCACAGGTCCATTACCATTGTGCAGAACACATTAGAGGGGTGTTCTGCTTATCATGGTATTAATGTAACATTTTACCTTTGTATCGATGAATGATTCAATGGATAATAGATCAATAAACAATTAGGTTCCCATCATTGATCACATTATAAGATCAAAGCAATATAAGCCATTTGGCCAAGTGCCATAAAGGAATATTTTTATTCAATTCGGCTAAATAATCAATAAGGCAGGTAATGCTTGCCAAAGAATTGCAATGCATTTCAGATAGGAAACGATTGAACATTAATACTCATATTTAAGGCACAAGTTGTATTACATTATTAAGTACTCACCTCTTACTCCTTAGCTCCTATACTGATAAACTCAGCATAATTATAGTGAGGCTCCTCGGTATCCGAAGCAATGTTCTTGCCTTTTAATTCTATAATTACACCAAAATAAGTGTACATCAAACTCTATTCCTTTAACTTTCTAACCAAACTCTAACTATTTCATATAAACATATCATTCATCAATTCTCATATCTTTTACCCCTTGCTTACACATGTCATAAACCAATTCAAAATCTTTTAAATATCCCCCTTAACATAGTTAAGGGAATACATGAAATACTAACATCTAATTACATTCTCAATGAGCTTATTCCAAGATCACGAATGAGGAAATTCATGAAAACATTAAATGAAATAATCTAGCAATAAGTCACAAACACTAGAATAAACTATTCCAATATGGCTAGGAACATAATTGCCTATGGGTGAAATCCCAACTGTGCCTCCACCTATGGGAGGCTATTAGATGAATTTCTAAATTTTTCCTTATCACACAGCTGGAATCCTAGCTGTGTGGTCACCTGTGGTGTCCAACTTCCATTGATTTTCTCATGCTTCCTTTATTATTTCTCACTTATTAGACCCCAATTTTTTTCAACTCCCATCCTCATATTCCATCAATTAACATGCAAAACTAGTCCTTCCTTAAATCCCTCCCCCAAAATCAACATAGAAATCAAAAGAAAGCATATACTTTTTAGCAATCCATCACTTTTAGTTTAGGAACAAGGAAAGAATCACTTAAACATAAAATCTTACCTTGAAATGCTTTAAATTTGGTTCTATGTTGAAGAACAAGTTGAGAGGTTTTAGTCTTTGGTGAGAATGTGATTTTGGTGCTAGGTTACAAATGAAAAGAATTAACATATTTTCACTTTATATGTAATTGAAATCAATGGTGGTGATTTAATCTTACAAGATCAATGGTCACATTTTTGCCAAAGATGGATGGCTAAGATTGATCAAGATGGATGGTTAAGATTACCCTTAGGTGTATGGTGACTTAGCATCATAATGATGAGTTCAATAATCACCAAAATGCATATGGACATGGTGATGGGAAAGTGAATTAGCATAGGTGTTAAAGTTGACAAAAGTCAATAATGGTAACTAATCTAACCTAACCTCACCCTAACCCTTGGTTAGTCTATTCTAACCTTTTAGTCAAGCTCCCTAATTTATGGGCCTTAGTGGGCCGGCCATTCTATGGACTTGGGCCTTGAGTCCAAAAGCCTATTAACAAGCCCATTGAACACGTTTTCCGAACTCAAAATTTTTTTGTAACTTTTTTTTTCCCTTCCACTTGGCATTTTAAATCCTACCTTTCCATAACATAATAAACTCAAACAAAGACATATTGCCTTAAATTAATTCAATAAAATATGCATGAACATTCATATTTCATAAAAATACACAATCATATACTTAGCACCAAAAAGGGTTCCTTTCATCCCATCATTATATCATTGGTACTATATTCATAAAAAAAAAATTTATATTCTATGGTATTATTATAACTGTAATGAGCTATGGAAACCTTGGGTATTACATTTGGTATCATAGCAAAGATTTAAATCTTTATACCTATTTTGAGTTATAAGTTAAGTCGGGAGCATAGGATTCATTGTTATCAGTAAAGTATCTTGTTAAGTCAGATATGTATTAATGTTATAAATTAAGTTATCATCCTTCTGTGATATTTGTGGGATTTTATATGTTGTTAATATATGATATTATTGAGTTGTGAAATGTTGTTTATGATTGGTAATGTGTAGATGCCGAGGATTAGTAATCCTATTGAGGAGAGGGATGTATCTAATGCAGCCTTAGTTACTTATCCTGACCTAGAGGAGACTAATCCAGAATAGGATCCTGATCCTGTTTGGGTAGTTAGGATGAAGACTAAGAATGAAGAGATTACGAGAGAGCTTCATATGTTATGGAATAAGGTACTTAACCTGAGGTGAACAGTAAGGTATTTGAAGTAGGAGCTGGCAAGGGTTAGTAATATGTATAGGAATCGAGAGGCGTAACTGATTCCACCTCTTAGGGATTTGATGCTGGGATTTTTTGAGCATCTGTGTGCTAGATGTGGGAGATTTGACCATTTTGAGGAGAGTTGTCCTATAAGGGGACGCTTGTGATCTTCATCTATGATGTCTACGGGTCATAGGCAAGTGGGGCTGGGAGAGAGAGGCCTCCAATGATGAGAGGGACTTTAAGGATTAGTGGGATAGATCATAGATGGGTAGACCATGATCACATTTTGGGTATAGTATAGTTTATATGTATAAAAATGTTATGGATTATCTAAACTTAGGGTGACTAGAAGAATAGTATAGTTATGTAGTACTTGTGCATAAGTGTGTATGTTTATAGAATAAAGGAACAATGATGAGTACATTATAATGTTTATATGGAAATGGTTATATGTGATAATGATTTTGCTTTATGGGTTCTATGCAACAGTTAAATGGTACATGTATAATTAATGAGATGATATGAGTAAGGTAAATTGGTGATTAATATATATTTGTATATATAAATTTTTTTTTGCATATGTTGAATGTCAAAATTGTGATCTGTGAATGACACTATATATGTTGTTTTTGGCATAGATGTTGCCCTATAGGATTGCTTAGCCAGAGGGACAGGGGTCTCAGGAAGCTGATAGCATCATTTTAGATGTAGCATTTGATGCTGCGTCTGTTCGGAATACCGATCAAGAATCTTCCTGATCAGGGCAGTGTATTGCAAATGGTGGAGAACAAAGACCACCAGGGGATATGGAAGCATTATGATAAGAATATAAAGCGATGAGGCAAGAACTTTTGGAACTAAGGCGTCAGCGTCAGGAAATCCCACCACCACCTATAGTGCCACTTGTACCACAAGTGGATGATATGCCTCCCATCTTACCACAAACACCATGTAGGGTGAGGAGATGGATGTTATCAGGAGAAGGAGTTACAGTGCATGATTTGAAGAAGTTCAAACTACTAGAATTTTTTGGGGAAGAAGGGGAGGATCCCTAGAAAATTTTGTTGGAGATGGATAAGATAGCCCAGAGGATGACATGCTCTGATGAGAAACTGATCGAGTTAATAGGAGTTCAACTATAGAGTGAAGCATGGAGTTAGTTTCAGAGAAATATAGAAGAACAATTGTACAGAGATGATCCACCTACCTGGAAAAAGTTCAAACAAGAATTGATGAATGAATTTCTGTCTAAAGGGGAGAGATAAAATCAGGCACTTCAGTTTGAACAATTGAAGTAGAGGCCTGGAATGTCAATTTCAAAGTATGCCTAGGAGTTCAAAAGGTTAAACAAGTATACCACTCATATTGTTCCAACGAAAGCAAGTAGAGTTGATCGATTCTGCTGAGGATTGGTAGCTCTGTTATATCATGTTTTGGTGGCTACTGAGTTTTCCACTATGGCATACTGATTGATAAGGCTAAGCTCATAGAGGTAAGGCACAAGGCAAAAAGAGCGGAAAGGATGGAAAGGGATCAAAAATAGAATAGTAAGAATAAGGGACGGGGTAGTCGGTAGCATAGCAATTTAGTTAGAATAGGGGTTTGGAGCAGACTTTCACTCTTTCCACCCCCTATCAGTCATGAGGAAGTGGATAGAATCAGTTCCAGGTTGGTAGTGGTATAGTGGCATCTACGTCGGATAATGGGAGTAATTTTCGATCTAGAAAGCAGAGCCAAGCTATTCCCATATGTGTTTTATGTGGAAGGCCACATAAGGGAGAATGTAGGAGAGCCTCGGGAATATGTTTGAAATGTGGTCAGATGGGGCATTTCATTAAAGATTGTCCATAGATAGTTAATCAAAGGGTAGTGATAGCGATGTCACAACCTACTATGCAGATGTATCGACCTAAAAACTACAGCCAAAGAGGATGAGGAAGAGGAGCAGGGCAATCCTTGAATAATGTCAAAGCCACAGAGAGTAGGGGTCGAGGGAGAGTGTACGCTCTCAATTAGCAAGAAGCATAAACTTCAAAAAATCTTATTATAGGTACTGTTTCTGTTCAATCTGTAAGTGCTAGTTGCTTGTTTGATTTGGGTGCGACGCACTCTTTTGTTTCACCTTATTTTGCTAGGAAGTTAGGAAGAGATAAGGAAGTTATGCATGAACCTTTGATTATAAGCACTCCATTAGAAGATAATGTGATAGTAGATCAAATGTATATAGACTGTGTTGTTGAAATTGAGGGTAGAAAACATCTTGTGAATTTGATTGAGCTAGAGATATTAGGATTTGATGTTTTATTAGGTATGGATTGGTTGTCTAAGCATAATGCTAGTATAGACTATTAGGGTAAAAGAATTGATTTTAAAGGAGGATATAGGTAGGAGTTTAGATTTTAGGGGAATTGGAGTAATTTTCCTATAAATCTTATTTCGACTGGAGGAGCAAAACGAATGCTAAGGAAGGGATGCCAAGCATTTTTGGCACAGGCAGTGGATGTTAATAAGGAGGGCAGTGATCTTAAGAAGATACCTATCATAGAGGATTTTCCTGATGTCTTTCCTGAGGATTTGCTTGGAATGCCACCAGATAGGGAAATTGAGTTTTTGATTGAGCTTGTACTTGGAACTCAATTGATATCAATACCGCCTTACCAGATGGCACCTTCAGAGTTAAAGGAGTTAAAGGTCCAACTGCAAGATTTACTTGACAAAGGTTTTATTAGACTGAGTAGTTCTCCATGGGGCACTTTGATTTTGCTTGTCGAAAAGGAAGATGGATCTCTTAGATTGTGTATTGACTATAGACAGTTGAATAAGGTGACTGTGAAGCATAGATATCCTTTGCCAAGGATTAATGATTTATTCCACTAGCTACAAGGGGTTAATTACTTCTCAAAAATTGATTTACGATCAGGATATCATCAGCTAAAGATTTGGGGGGAGGAGGTTTGTAAAACTGCATTTAAAACAAGATATGGTCATTATGAGTTTACTGTGTTGCCATTTGGGTTGATTAATGCACCAGCAGCTTTTATAGACCTGATGAATTGAGTATTCAAACCTTTCTTAGATAGATTTGTGATCATATTTATTAATGTTATCTTAATTTACTCGAAAAGTAAGGAGGACCATGAAGAGCATTTGAAAATGGTGTTACAGACTTTAAGGGAACATAAGCTTTACACCAAGTTTTTGGCAAGTCTATTTCCTTAGACATGTGGTAAGTAAAGAAGGAATTAAAGTAGATCCTAAAAAAGTGGAAGTGGTAGTGAATTGGCCTTAACCCACAACAGTCACAAAGGTGAGGAGTTTCTTAAGGTTGGCAGGTTACTACCATCGATTCATAAAAGACTTCTCAAAAGTAGCTGCACTGTTAACGAAGCTTACTAAGAAGCAGGCCAGATATAAGTGGGATGAAGCTTGTGAGGACAGTTTCCAAAAGCTTAAAGATTTCTTGATTTTAGCTCCAGTATTAGCTTTACCTGATGGAAATGAAGGTTTTGCTATATATTGTGATGCTTTGAGAGTTGGTTTAGGGTGTGTATTAATGTAAAGTGGGAAAGTTATTGCCTATGCATCTAGGCAATTAAAGAGACATGAAGTAAATTATCCTACTTATGATCTAGAAATGGCAGTGGTTGTCTTTGCTTTAAAAATATGGAGACATTATTTGTATGGGGAGAAATGTGAAATCGATATTGATCATAAGAGCCTTCAGTATATTTTAAAGCAAAGGGATTTAAATTTGAGACAGTGATGATGGATAGAATTACTTAAGGACTATAATTGTCTAATCTTTTATCATGTTGGTAAAGCTAACATTGTTGTAGATGCTCTTAGTTGAAAATCGATGGGTAGTCTTTCTCACATAGCGGGACGAAGGAGGCCTGTAATGAAAGAGTTAAAGTAGATGTTCAATGAGGGCTTACGGCTGGAGGTAAGTGATTCATAAGTATTGTTAGCTTACTTCCAAATGAAGCCAAAACTTATTAATGAAATCAAGACTTTTCAAAGTTGAGATCCTCATTTCGAGAAGATTAAGGAAGACTTAGAAAAGGGACAAGCTCCAGAGTACAGGGTTGAAGAAGACATTCTAAAGTGTCGCGATCAGCTTTGTGTGTCGAATGTAGAAGGTTTAAGAGAGAGGATTCCGAAGGAAGCACACCAGACTCTTTATAGTGTACATCCAGGTGCCACCAAAATGTATCATGATGTAAAAGATTTGTATTGGTGGCTGGGATTAAAGAAGGACATAGCGAATTTTGTTACTTTTTGTCTTACTTGTCAGCAGGTGAAATTTGAGCTTCAACAACCTTCTAGAATACTTTAAGAGATAAAATTGCAAGAGTGGAAGTGGGAACATATTACTATGGATTTTGTAGTGGGACTGCCTAAGATGATGAAAGGTTATGACTCTATCTAGGTCATAGTGGACCGATTGACAAAATTGGCACACTTTATTAAAGTGAAGACCACAAATATAGTGATTGATTATACTCATATTTATGTAGATGATATCATGAGATTGCATGGAGTTCCACTTTCGATTATTTCAGATTGAGGTACCTAGTTTACTGTCACATCCCAACCTTATGAGATACAACAGTCCTAGAACATAGGGAGACATAAGGTCACCCATGCCCGTAGAACCCATTAACATATAACAATCATACCTAGGATCTTACCGAACCTCTTTCATTAACTCATTTAAAACATTTAGATAAATGCCATAATTTGCGGAAGACTTAAAGTAAATCGTTACATATAAATTCCATAAGGAAAATAATATAAATCTCTATAAGTATCAATTAACATTCCCGGAGCATCTAAAGACAAGATTTCATAACATAGTATTATTGATAACTCGGACAAGGAATTCCCCAAGCGAAGTAGGATGCTTGAGCCATCACCTTTCCTCCTCACATTTGCTCACCTGGAACCACACAAGGGAAAGGGGTGAGATAGATGATCTCAATGAGTAAACAAAAAGGCTCATACATTATCACATATTCCTTTGAAAGGAAACACATAGCTTATACACATAGTTCATGGTTTATAACTCATGAATCAGGTTGCAATTTAAGCAAGGTTCAATTTAGCAAGTTTGTAGAAATCATACTTATAACACTTATAGAGTGGAGACACTACTCAATCCACTCTAAACACATCGAGGAGAGGTGGCCTTTGCCAAATTCCAACTCCCATCACTTATAAAGTGTGAAGCTGATCAGGCTCCATGGCTAGAACCGCCCCTTCTAGCTGAGGTGGATACACTACCCCTATCCATCGGGTTAAGACCATGTGCACAGGTTTTGATGATTACCCGCATCAGCACGAGGATTCTGCATAAAGGGTAAAGGTACCATAGCTAGAGCTATTGGTAAACACAATTAACAATATCACATATGGCAATAATAATATGTATTTCAATAACAATAGTAGTTTGGCTTACAACAATAATACAATAAAAGTGTAGTTCTAGAAAGAACACAAGTTAGGGTGTTTATCATAAAAAAATGTTCTCATTGGATAAGCAAAATAGTTTTGGACCAAATGTTCTTTGGCAACCCAAGCTTAACAAAGAAATCATGTTATAAAATGAAAATGGAAAGAACTTGGGTTTCAAAGCTCACAAAGCTTCACATATCAATATATCACACTCTTAAAGCACAACATGATGTTGTTCACATTTGTAACAAGAACATTGCGTTTACTCACGCATGTAGCATGGTCATAGTGTTTACTCACACTTGAAGAATGAAAATAATGTTTACTCACCTTGGGGTTCCTTTGCTCCTAGTACTTGTAGTCCTCTTTGCACTTCTAAGGCTCCTCAAACTCTAACATAATATTTGATTTAATATTTAGTATTTATTTACTCATGATGTTCCTATCCCATAACTACCCATACACATATAGCATACACATTAGAGTTCACTCATAGGTGTACTCATCACTTGCACATATCACGTTGACTTAAAAGTCTTGCATACTTAGGCCTTATAGGCTCACATGAAAACACATTGCAATCATATCAATATCTTTTTAAGGTCATCACATTATCATTACCTCAATATCAATTCACTTATCAATTATCTTAGTTCACTTTACACTTCTATACATGTCAATTTGACAATTAATCCTTCAAACATCATGCTTAACTCTTATGATCCCCTTCGCTTCATTAACTCATAACCATATATTCACCATCAATTCATCATGACATCTAGTTCCAAATTCTTCAATCACATTTGCATTCTAACCACAATATGATATCAAGATACCTTAAGTATACCAAAACACATTTAAGCTTATCTAGGATCATACCTTCAATTAACATGCAATTTTCATCATCTACTTTACATACATACATGTCAACAATCATCAAAACACATCACATTAAATTTATAAACATTTGGACACAATGGTTCATGTAGGCCGAATGCATTTTTAAGGTGAAAACCAAATTCTTCTTCTTTTCGTGTTTTCCGTCTATTTCAGAAATATGCAAAAACATGGTTTAAACTAAGATTTTTCATGTAAACATAACAAAAATCATTTTAGAACTCAAATCCATAAGAATCAGCTACTATTGGTGCCATTGATATATAAAAATTCAATCTTTTGCATTATAGTGCACAAAACATGAGTTTTCTTGTTTTTGGTATTTTCTGGTCATTTCAGAAATATGCAAACAGGTTGTTTAAACCATTATTTTTCATTCAATCATTGAAAATATCAGTTTAGAACACATTATCTCACAAATCAGCAGCCATAGGTAAGGTTTGTACAAAAAAATTCCAAGTTCAAAGGCTTAGGTGAAAAATCATGAGTTTCCACGCTTTCCGCGCATTTCGTTTATTTTAGCGATAAACAGACACATGATTCAAGTCATTATTTTTTGTCTAAATAAAAAAAATATCACATTAGAACACCAATTCACACAAATCAACAGTCATGTATTCATGAAAGAATAGAATTTTCCTATTTCCAAATCCTAACATGAAAACCTTGAATTCCTTTGTTTTTCGAAACTTTTCGGTCATCACAGAAATATACAGAAATATTATTTCATGCAATATTTTTCATCAAAACAAATCAAAAATCAGTTTAGAATGCAAATAAACACAAATCACCCCCCCCCTTATGATGTATATGCAATAAAATTGTGATTTTAAGTTATAGAATTCACCTTTGGAGAAATCTTGCGAAAAGAATCGTGTTTTTGGTAGAAAATAAATTTTCTCTCCCAAAAATTCACTCAAATAGAATTAAATCTGTAGAAATCAGTAATCAAATAGTTCAAAATAATTTTCCCATAATTTATTTTATAGAAAACAGTTTAGAAATCGAAAGAGATTAAAAACTTACGATTACGGTCACGAAATCGCGAAATGGTAAGGTGTTTTCGATATTTCAGTAGAGAGAATTATTTTGAGAGGTTTTTCTGCCAGAATACAGAAAGAATGAGGGAGTGGCTGCTGGAAGACCCTTGCTGGCTAAAAATTTGAATATATATTAGGGTTGGAGTGGAATTTCCACTATTAATCTTAATGAAATAAGTTAGGAGCATTTTTGTGTAGTGGCCTTTTGGGTATTGGGCCTTTTTCTTTAAAAATTTCGGCTAAAGTGTTTAGAAATAAAAATAATATTTTTCTTTTTTTTTTAATTCTAGAATATTTCCCTCAAAATATTTATTTAAAAATATTTTAAAAATACCCATAAAATTATTTTATGCTTAAAAATTGTTTTATGCATGAAAATTTATTTTATTGAAAATAAATTCTTTTATGCAAATGCACTTCATGTAAGTCATTTATTTCATAATAGCAACACATATTATGCATATTAAAATTAATTTAATATGCCACATACTCATTAATCACTTAGATCACAAACATTCACACAAGCACACACTTAACCTTATAGATTCTAATTCAAGCAATTTATCACGAAAATTCCTAGGGTGGGTGTGGGTTGTTACATTTACTTTGAGATTTTGGAAAATGTTACAAGAGGCACTATGAACATAACTCAACTTCAGCACTGCTTTCCATCTATAGATGGATGGACAGTCTAAAAGAACAATTCAAACTCTAGAGGATATGCTTCGTATGTGTATTATGGACTTTGGAGGTGGTTGGGATAAGCACTTTCCACTTATTGAATTTGCACACAACAATAGTTACCATTCTTTTATAGGAATGGTGCCTTATGAAGCATTGTATGATAGAAAGTGTCGATCTCTAATATGTTGGATGGAGGTTGGCGATAAATATTTTAAAGCCCTTGACATGGTAAGGGAAGCCATAGAAAAAGGTGAAGGTTATTTAGGAGAGACTACAAGCTGCTTTTAGTCATCACAAGAGGTATGCTAATCTTCAAAGGAAGGATATTCAATTTGTGATGGGGGACCATGTATTCTTGAAGGTTTCACTAATGAAGGGAGTGATAAGATTTGGCAAGAAGCGAAAGTTATCTTCTCGATTTGTTGGACCTTTCAAGATTCTCGGTAGGGTCAAAGAGGTTTCATATAAGTTAGCACTACCACCTACACTGGAACATGTATATCCAGTTTTCCATATGTTGATGTTGAGGAAGTACATATCTAATCCGTCGCACATATTGCAACCCTAGAATATTGAGATTGATAGAGACCTTTCGTATGAAGAAGTTCCAATTGCCATTTTGGATCGACCAGTAAAGAAGCTGAGAAACAAAAAAGTACCAACTGTGAGGGTGTAATGGCGTGACTATAATATGGAGGAATGCACGTGGGAAAGTGAGAACGATATGCTACAGCAATACCCATACTTGTTTAAGATATAACAAGTAAGTTTTTAAAATTCGTGGATGAATTTTTCTAAGGGGGTAAAATGTAATACCCAAGGTTTCCATAGCTCATTAAAGTTATAATAATGCCATAGAATATAAATTTTTTTATGAATATAATGCCAATGATATAGTGATGGGATTAAAGGAATCCTTTTTGGTGCTAAGTGTATGGTTGTATATTTTTATGAAGTATGAATGTTTATGTATATTTTATTGAATTAATTTAAGGCAATATATCTTTGTTCGAGTTTATTATGTTATAGGAAGGTAGGATTTAAAATACCAAGTGGAAGGGAAAAGAAAAAATTTATATTCTAGTGTATTATTATAACTTTAATAAGCTATAGAAACCTTGGGTATTACAAATTCATTATATAATTTTGATATACAAATAATATCACAATAGCCTATTTTATGCCTACGGTGCTCTAGAATAACTTAAAACTCTATACATATCAAAATGAAACATTACTTATCTTAAGTACAACATATACAAATCAAACAAGTTTTATTATGATGAAAAAGACCTCAAGGAAGAATGTAATACTTAAGGTTCTTCTAACTTATTAAAGTTAGCAATAGTGCTATAGGAGATTGATTTCAAAAGGTATTGTGATTGTAAATTAAATTTAAATTGGAAGAGAGTCAATGTGACCAAGTGACCTACCTACTCAAATTATGACACTATAATTGATACGAACCCCAAATGACTTGCTTTGAGACCTAATACCTTTATGCTTAGAAGCGACTCCCTTAGAAAGCCAAATCAAGTTTGCAAGAAAAAACCTCAACTCAATGACTGATGAGAATCCATATACCTTGCAAGAAGCTCATAAATACATACATGATAAAGATTTCAAGAAGGTTCTTTAAGGTTGTCATTTCTATTAAGTTAGCTTACAAAGGCATACAATATAACCATTGTGCATGATTAATGGATCATTCAAGAAGAAAATAAGGTTGTATGAAGTTTCCTATAAACCAATCAAGGATATTTGGATCATAAACTTTGCATATGGATCCAATTGTATTTAAGGAAGCTTCAAGGGCTTAATCAATCTATTCAAGCCCAATGTCAAGATGAAGAGGCCAAATTACATTCCTATTTGCTTGGGCCTAATCTATTCAAGTGTTTACAAGGCTGCCATTCTTCATTCAAATTGGACCCTCTATATTTGGGCTTTTCAAATTCAATTTATCATATTTTATTTAGTGTTCGGGCTGCTTATGTTATGTATATAGCCTAAGAGTTGTTTAAACTACTTTATTTTCATGTTTTCATTAGTTTTGGGCCTATTTTTGTTAGGTTAAAGGCCCATCCGAATTTTATGGTTTAATTAATTAGATTTTAGTTTCTAGTTAGGAAATAGCTTCTCTTGTATAGGAAGGATTCCTAACTTGTTTTAGAATTCAATTCTAACTTAGTTATTATTTAGGAATTAGTTTCTAATTAGGAATCTTCAATCCTTGTATTGGAAGATTTCCTAGTCCTTAATTGATTCTAATTTAAGGTTGAGCCTCTATATAAGCTCAACCATTCATGTAAAATTAAGTTAAGTTTTGACAAATAAAATTTAGTTTTCTTAAGAGTGTTATCTCTTATTTTTTATTCTTGCTTGAATAAGTTCATACAATCAAAGCTAATTACTTTGTGCGTATTTATTCCAAGGTTCTCTTTCATGAATTGGTATTGTGTCGCGGAGATCATCATCCAAAGGTGATCATATTCGAAGTTGCGTTATCACGAGTTGGATTTGGGTCGCGGACTTGGGGAAAACTTGGTTTAGCTTTCCAAGGAGTTACTTCTAAGCATAAAGATAATTGGGTATCAAGTTATATACTTGGGGGTTTGTATAAGTTTGGTATCAAAGCTTAGGCTCTAAATTAGGTTATATCTTTTCGTTTTGCTTGTGTTTCCTATTTTTGTTTGTTTTTCTTATTTTTGTCTATTTTTGTTTTTGTTAAATTCCTTTGTTTTTGATTTGTTAGTTTTTTTTGTTATTGTCTCAAGTCTAAAATTCAAAAAAAAAAATCATAAAATCGTCTATCTTTGTTAGTGTCTTGTTATCATCTTTTTTAGTTTGTCTCTTTGTTTCCTACCTTTTATTATTATTTTTGTTCCTTTTCTATTCTTTGTGTTTCATAAGAAATCAAACGTTAGAAGGTCATATCTATTTCAATCATTCAAATTCAAGAAGTTAAGAAGGAATGAATCAACTCCTAAATTGTCAACTTCAATTCAGTTCGATTTTTGTACTTGATCTTCAATTTAACTTGTTGATCTTCAGTATTTGTCCTTAAAATTACTTGCTGTAATTGAACTTTAAAAAAAAGAAGAGTAAAGAAAATTAGAATTTAAAAGAGGAAAAGCAAAAAAAAGAATAAAAAAAAGTTATGATCAATAAAATTCAGTTTTCTTAAGAGTGTTATCTCTTGGTTTTAATTCTTGCTTGAATTAAGTTCATACAATCAAAGCTAATTACTTTGTGTGTATTATTCCATGGTTCTCTTCCATGAGTTTGGTATTGTGTCATGGAGATCATCATCCAAATGTAATCATATTCCAGGGTGCTCTATCATGGGTTGTATTTGGGCTGTGGACTTGGGGAAAACCTGATTTAGCTTTCTAAGGAGTTGCTTCCAAGCATAAAGATAATTGGATCTCAAGTTTAATATACTTGGGGTTCATATTAATGATGAACCTATGTCAAAAACCTTGGTATATTGTGAACAAGCAAAGTAATTAGTTTTGAAAGTTTAAGTTTTGATTCTAATCCTAGAACTAGATTTAAGAAAACTTTCATAAGCTTAAGGCTTAAAATTTGGGGAAAATCAACTTATGTATTCTTTATTAAATGAATAGCTAAGTATTTATAGTATCTTAGCTAGGTTACAAAACCCTAAATTAGAATCAACTAAGGAATAGGAAACTTTCCTGTTAAGGATTCCTAAACAAGAAAGAAAACTGATTTCTAAACAGGAAATAAATTTAAACTTATTTTGGGCTTTAAACCTAACATAAATAGGCCCAAAACTCACTAATTACATATCCAAACTTAATTTCATTGAACATTGGCTTATATCATAATGATAGGGTGATGCAATCCAGGGATCTAACAAAATCAAGCCAAGCAAGGATCCATTGACATTACCAATGGGACCAATTACATGATCCAAAGCTAAGAAATTCAAAGGTGCAATTCAAGGCTTAATACAAGAATTGTGGAATAATTTGTCCATAATTGAAGGTTGCAAAGATGAATTAAGTAACCAATTGGGATTCCAAGATTTGAATCAAGCATTGGTTAACTTATCTCAAGTGCTTGTGGAAGAAAACATAAAGATCTAAATTCATGGGAATTAATATGGGGCTGTCCAGATTTTGGGTTTAATTTTATAATTAGAAAGAATTACTTTAATGTGATTTTGTATGAGTTTAGTCCTTTAAACTTAGTATTAAGCCCATACTTAATTAATTTTATGTTTAGACATCATATTAAATAGAATTGGGCCTGTTTTACATATAACTAAGCCCAAATCCAAATTAAAGTTACTTTAGCTTTCTAGAGAAGTTATCTTTAGTGGTTTTCATATAAAAAGACCACTTAACATTGTAATCAAAACTTTTTGATGAATTTACGAATTTTCTTTCTGAGTTTTACTCTCAAATTTAGTTCTTAATAAGAGTCAGCCTAGACCTTCCAAAGCTAATTACTTTGTGAGTTCAAATCATACCAAGGTTCTTTGACACGGGTTTGTCAAAGGGTTGAGGTTTTTTGGGTTTAGATCTGATTTGGCTTTCCTCGAGGCTATTGGCAAGCATAATGGTGTGTGGGTCTCAAGGTAGGTCTATTGAGGTTTTGCATCATAGGGGCCTAAAAACATCAAAAACTAAAGTAAAAATAAAAATTTGAACATAAAATAAATCAAATGAATTGCCACAAGTCTAAGGACATGTCCACGTACTCGAGTGTGTTGGCTTCTACCAGTTTTCAATTTCTCTCCAATTTTACATTGTATGAAGCTTGAACTTCCATGTTTTGCCTTTTTCCAACCCCTTTTATATAATTCATCAGTGTTGAAGCTTTCTTAAATGCAATGATTTTCAAAAGTGATGCTTATTATGCAAGTCTTCTTGATAACAATGTAGAAATCTTTACATTACTTTGGATTCCTCTTGAAAAAGCCATTAAACATGAATTGAATCTTATTGATTCTCTTTCCATTCTAGCTTGATGAAAAAGACAACCTTGAAGAACCTTTTTGGAATCTTTATCACACATACATTGGAGATTATAACAACCCACACCCACCCTAGGAATTTTCGTGATAAATTGCTTAATTTAGAACTATTAAGGTTAAGTGTGTGCTTGTGTGGAAATTTATGATTCTAAGTGATTGATGAGTATGTGGCATATTAAATTAATTTTAATATGCATAATATGTGCTGTTATTGTGAAATAAATGATTTACATGAAGTGCATTTGCATAAAAGAATTTATTTTAAATAAAATGAATTTTCATACATTAGATAATTTTTAAGCATAAAATAATTTTATGAGTATTTTTAAAATATTTTAAAATAAATATTTTTGGGGGAAATGTTATAGAATAATAAGAAAAATATTCTTTTTATTTTAATTTTTATTCAGTCAAAAATTTAAAGGAAAAGCCCAAATACCCAAAAGCCTACTACACCAAAATCCTCCTAACCTAGTTCATTAAGGGTATTAGTGGAAATTTCACCCAAACCCTAATATATAACCTAAATTTCAGCCAAAACAAAGTTCTAGCAGCCATTCTCTTATTCTTTCTGTATCTTGGTAGAAAATTCTCTCAAAATATTTCTCTCTACCGAAATATTGAAAACACCTTTTCATTTTGTGATTTCTTGACCGTAATCATAAGTTTTTCTTCTCTTTCAATTTCTAAAATGATTTCTATGAAATAAATTATGGAAAAATTATTTTGAACTGGTTGATTACTGATTTCTACAGATTTAATTCTGTTTGGGTGAGTTTTTGGGAGAAAATCTATTTTCTACCGAAAACACAACTCTTTCCATGAGATTTCTCCACAGGTGAATTCTATAACTAAAAATCACAATTTTTATGTGTAAACATCATAAAAAGGGGGGGGGGGGGGGTGGGGGGGGGGGGGGCCGCGGGCGATTTGTGTATGATTGATTTCTAAACTGATGTTTGATTTTTTTGATGAAAAATATTAGATTAAATAAAATTTCTGCATATTTCTGTGATGACCGGAAAGTTTCGAAGAACAAAGGAGTTCAAGGTTTTCGTGTTAGAACTTGGAAGTTAGAAAATTTTATTCTTAAATGGACATATGGCTGCCAATTTGTATGAATAAGTGCTCTAGTATGATATTTGTTTTGTTTAGATGAAAAATAATGATTTGAATCATGTGTCTGTTCATCGCTGAAATGAATGAAATGCACAGAAAGCGTGAAAACTCATGATTTTTCACCTAAGCCTTTAAACTTGGAAATTTTTTTGTATAAACCCTACCTATGGCTGCCAAATCATATAGGGATGTGTTATAAACTGATATTTTTTTATGATTGAATGAAAAATAATAGTTTAAACAACCTGTTTACATATTTCTGAAATGACCGGAAAATATCAAAAACAAGAAAACTTATGGTTTTGTGCTCTATAATCCAAAAGTTGAATTTTTGTGTATAAATAACACCAAGAGTGGCTGATTCTTATGAATTTAAATTCTAAGATGATTTTTGTTGCATTTACATGAAAAATCTTGATTTGAACCATGTTTTTACATATTTCTGAAATAGACGAAAAGTGCGAAAAGAAGAAGAATTTGGTTTTTACCTTGATGATGCATTCGGCCTATATAAAAATTTTTGTCCCAATGTTTATAAATTTTATGTGATGTGTTTTGATGATTGTTGACTTGCATGTAGGTATAATAAATGATAAAATTGCATGTTAGTTGAAGGTATGATCCTAGACAAGCTTAAATGCATTTTGGTATACTTAAGGTATCTTAACCTTATATTGTGATTAGAGTGCAAATGTGATTGGGGAATTTGGAACTAGATGTTATGATGACTTGATGATGAACATATGGTTATGAGTTAATGAAGTGAAAGGGATCATAAGAGTTAAGCATGACGCTTGAAAGGTAAATTGTTAAGTTGACATGTATAGAAGTGTAAAGTGAACTAAGATAATTATTAAAGTGAATTGATATTGAGGTAAAAACATTGTGATGACCTTAAAAAGGTATTGATATGATTATAATGTGTTGTCATGAGAGCTTATAAGGCCTAAGTATGCAAGACTTTTAAAGTCAACGTGCTATGTGCAAGTGATGAGTACACCTATATGTGAACTCTAATGTGTATGCTATATGTGCATGGGTAGTTATGGGATAGGAGCATCATGAGTAAATAAATACTAAGTATTAAATCAAATATTATGTTAGAGTTTGAGGAGCTTTAGAAGTGTAAAAGGGACTATGTGTACTAGGAGCAAAGGAACCCCAAGGTGAGTAAACATCGTATTCATTCTTCAAATGTGGGGAAACGCCATATTCATGTTATAAGTATGATTAACAACATGTTGTGTTATAAGAATGTGATATATTGTTATATGAGCCTTTGTGATCTTTGAAACCCAAGTTCTTTCTATTCTAAATATTATTACATGAATTCTTTGACAAGCTTGGGTTGCCAAAGGACATTTGGTCCAAAACCATTTTGTTTATCCAATGCGAATTTCTTGTGATTAACACCTTAACTTATATTCTTTCTGGAACTATATTATCATTGTATCATTGTTTAAAAGCTAAACCACTATTGCTATTGAAATACATGTTATTGTTGCCATATGTGATATTGTTAATTGTGATTACCATTAGCTCTAGCTATGGTACCTTTTACCTTTTATATAGAATCCTCGTGCTGATGCAGGTAATTATCGAAACCTGTGCATATGGTCTTAACCCGATGGATAGGGGTAGTGTGTCTACCTCTGCTAGAAGGGGCGGTTCTAGCCGTGGAGCCTAATAAGCTTCATGCCTTATAAGTGATAAGAGTTGGAATTTGGTATAAGGCCACCTCTCCTTAATGTGTTCAAGTGATAGAGTAATAGCCTTCACTCTTTATAAGTGATAAGTGTGATTTCTGCAAAATTGCTAGATTGAACCCTTGCTAAATTGCAACCTGATTCATGAACTATAAATCATGAACTATGTGTATAAGTTATGTGTTTCCTTTTCAAAGGAATATGTGATAATGTATGTGCCTTTTCGTTTACTCATTGAGATCATCTATCTCATCCTTTTTCCTTGTGTGGTTCCAGGTGAGCAAATGTGAGGAGGCAAGGTGATGGCTCAAGCATTCCACTTCGCTTGAGGAATTTCTTGTCCAAGTTATCAATAATACAATTTTTATGAAGTCTTGTCATTAGATGCTCTGGGAATGTTGATTGATACTTATTGATACATATTATTTTTCCTTATGGATTTTATATGTAATGATTTATTTTAGTCTTCTGCAAATTTATGGTATTTATCTAAATGTTTTAAATGAGTTAATGTAAGAGGTCTGGTAAGATCCTAGGCATGATTTGTTTATATGTAAGTGGGTTCTATGGGCGTGGGTGACCTTATGTCTCCCCATGTTCTAGGATCGTCATATCTCTAAGGTTGGGATGTGACAGAGATCTTCTTATAAGGCATCTTGAGTCTCATCAAATGATGAGAGTAGAAATTAGTTTAGATTTATGCATACATTAGGTTTAAAGCCCAAAATGAGTTTAGATTTATTTCTTGTTTAGAAATCAATTTCCTTTCTTATTTAGGAATCCTCAATAGGAAGATTCCCTATTCCTTAGTTGATTCTAATTTAGGATTTTGTAACCTAGGTAAGATACTATAAATACTTAGCTATTCATTGAATAAAGAATACATAAGTTGATTTTCCCCAATTTTAAGCTTTAAACTTGTGAAAGTGTTCTCAAATATGGTTCTAGGATTAGAATTAAAACCTAAACTTTCAAAGCTAATTACTTTGCTTATTCACAATATACTAAGGTTCCTTGACACAAGTTCATCATTGAGTTGAGGTTTTCCCTTAAAAACTTGATTTGGCTTTCTAAGGGAGTTGATTCCAAGCATAAAGGTATTGGGTCTCAAAGCAGGTCGTTTGGGGTTCGTATAAGTTTAGTATCAGAGCTTAGGCTTTAAATCAAGTTATATCATTCCATTTTGTTTATGCTTTTCTTATTTCCATTTTTTTTTGTTTTCATTGAATTCCTTTATTTTCATTTTGTTAATTCTGTCTTCCTTTGTTTCATGTTTGAAAATTAAAAAAAAAATCAAATTTGTCTATCCATTCTGTTTGGTTCTCTGTCTTTTATCTGTTCGTATTTCTGTTTCTTTTATTCCTTATGTTTTCATTAGAAGGTCAAATTCATCTGTACTTAATTAGAAATCAATTCGAATTTAAGAAGAAGGAAGGGAGGATTCGTCCAAGCTTGAAGAATTCAAATTCAGTTTGGCTTCTTGTATTTGATCTTCAATTTGTTTATTTTCCTTTTGAATTGTTGCTGTAATTATAAAAAAAAAAAAAGAAGGAAAGAAAGAAAGAATCGGCAAAGAATAGAAAAGAAAAAAAAAGAGGAAAGAATCTTAGCAAAATCAGAATATATAGTGTTAGTTTCCACTTCTAGAGTGGAAAAAAAAAAGGAAGATTGTGAGAATCCAAGCAAATCAAGGACAATCCAAGATTTTTTCCGATAAACAAGGAGTTGACCAAATCAAGCTTACCTTCCAAAATAAGCAGGATTTGCTTCCAATTTCTATTTGATTTTCCATCTTTCATTTTGATTTGTTTTTTATTTCCTTTCTTTTATTGTTTCCTTTTTCCCTTTTTCAACCTTAATCCTATAGTTGTCTATTCGTTCGTATTTTCAACTTGGAAATTCAAAATTTTTTGTTAGTATTGCAAAAGTAGTGTTTTTAACCCTTCTGAGTACATAGTTCCAAGGGAAGCAGGCCAATGATCGAAACTCACCATCTTTGCTCATGACGTCTGCCATTTTTCGGACAAATTCCATCATTTAGGCCTTAAAATTTGTATTTTTTGGTAAGTTTCATTTCATTATAACTTGTCACATCCCAACTTCGGAGACATGATAGTCTTAGAATATAGGAGACATAGGGTCACCCACACCCATAGAACCCACTTATACTTATACAAATACTGCCTAGGATTGTACCAAAAGCTCTTATATTAACTTAAATAAACTTTTTTTTTTAAAACCTTAAGTTATGGAAGCATAGTTAAAATATACTTTAAACATAATCCATAAGGAAATAACATTTAGAATCCAATTAAAATCTCAAAAGATAACATTTCAAAATAAACATCCAAAAATAAATATTTTCGGAGCATCTAAGGATAACTCTTCATAATATATTAAACTAAATCTTGGACAAGGAGTTCCCCCAAGCGAAGTAAGGTGCTTGAGCTATCACCTTGCCTCCTCATATTGCTCACCTAAAACCACACAAGAAAATGGGATGAGACAGATGATCTCAATAAGTAAACAATATAGCATAAACGTTATTATATGTCCCGTTTTTAATAAAAGCCCATTACACATAACACATAGTTCATGATTTACAAATCATGGTTTCACAGTTTTCAATTTGGCAAGGTAGCAGCTTTCATTGTATATTTATATTATGAGTAGATAAGGCAACAACCTTCACTCTATATGTTACAAGTTATAAGTATGATATCTGTGAACCTTATTGATTTGCAAAATTAAGAACCATGATCTATGAACCCTTATAAAGGGATATGTGTTATTGTTCGAGTCTAATTATTTACTCATTGAGATTATCTATCTCACTCCTTTTTCCTTGTGTTGTTCCAGGTGAACAATATGAGGAGGCAAGGTGATTGCTTAAGCTACCTACACCACTTGAGAAACTCCTTTGTCAAAATTATAATAATACCATACTATGTTGAGTCCTTGGGAGCTCCAGGAGTTATTATGGGAACTTTATTTTGGAATATTATGTTGGAGACTTTATTTGGAATCTTATTGTTATTTTCTTATAGATTGTATTAAAGTATATTTTTAGCTTCTGCAACTTAAGGTTTTTCCTTTATAAAAGGTTTTATTAAGTTAATATATGATGTTAGATATGATCCTAGGTAATTTTTGCATATGTATGAGTGGGTTCTACAGGCATGGGTAACCTTCTATTTACTTATCTTCTAGGATCATTATATCTCCAAGAATGGGAAATAACAAAGATGGTATCAGAGCTATAGTTTTTATAGCCTAGTTTAGACTTGTCTATATATTGGGTTGGTTAAGTATAATCCTCGAGTATAGGAATTTTCCTGTTATGTCACTTGTAGTCCATCGCTAGTTTAGTTCTGCGAAATCCTAATAAGCTATAATACTCTTTGTTATTGTTTGCTTGTGTGCCTCAAGATTCCTTTACCAGATGACCAAGAAGATGACCCCTACTTCAGGACAGTGAACTAGATCACCGCGTGTGGCATGCAAAAGGACATGGGCAAAGATGTTCAAAAAGGCCGTGCCTATGATCCATCTCAAGAAAAAGAAGACTCCTAATGAGGAGGATGCTATAGAGTGTCTAGGATATAATTGGATTTAGAGTAAAATGCAGAGGTTTGAAAGGTACTGCTCGGACTTGATAAAGGAAAATCAACGTCTAAGGTCCCTAGTGCATGCTATAAGAAAAGACATGGAATAGATTAAGGCTAGAGATGTTAAACAGATGGGAGACTATACAATAGATGGGAGACTATACAACCGATGTTCGCCATGATAAGGGACACAACTGAGATTCAAGCTAGTAGCTTGTAACTATTGGGCTAGTGGCATAGGGCTTATATGATATGAATGATATTATATGACTATTTACCTATTTGGCTTAGGTTTGATCTTTTATTGCCTAGAAGATGATTGACTTTTAAAATGATAAGAGAGCCTATTATACTATAGGTTATGTGTTACATGATTAGAATACATGAGACATGCCATGATATATGATATATGCTAGGTGATATATGTCCTGTGATGAGATATTATATGATAGGTGCTCATGTTAAATGTATGATAAGTATGATAATTTGATAGTGGGGTTAAGTGGATTAGAAAGAGATGTTGACTAAGTTTTGATCCAATTTAGATTAATGATTGATAGGTATAATGTTATGACATATGAAATTCTTACATGTTACAATGGTTTGATATATGAATTATATAGAGTTATTAAATGATAATGGTGATTGATGCCATAAGAAGAGAAATGATATCTAGTAATGATCAATAGGATAATTAAATAAATCAGTTACATTAGATATACAAAAGTATACGATATGAAGTACATGAATTATATTAAGAAATTTATGGCTTAGATGTTACCATACATACTAGAACAACAAGAAAGGTAGGGATTTCTCTATCACTTAGGTAAATATCAAGTATAGTCAAAGGAGGAATATTAATCTAGTGTGATTTAAAAAAAGGAGGTATCATTCCCATTCAAACCTCTAGTGTAAGATGCTTGATTGATTTAGATTCTACGCATTTGTTGGTGTCTGCATGTTTTGCTGAGAATTTGGGGAGAGATAATGAATTAGTGAATGAACCTTTAATAGTGTCGACTCCTTTAGGGGAGGTTATGGAAGTGAAATTTGTGTTTAAGAACTGTGAGGTAGACATTGATAGGCAAGAACTTCTTGTGGAGTTATAGAACTTGATGTATTAGAATTGAAAGTGATCTTAGAAATAGATTAGCTATGTGAGCATGGAGCTCATATTGATTATAAAGAGAAGCAAGTAGAAATTTGAACCAAGGATGGAGAGAAATTTGCGTATCAAGGAGATACTTATGATTAAGGTCGACTAGAATAATCATGGAATGGATGAGTGTAGTTGAGAAGCTGAGGATGGGATGCGACAAAAGCATCCTCAATTTTTTGAGAGTGAATCAGTAAGTATTGAAATTCAAGGACAAATTTCTTTTAAGGGGGGAGAATGTAACAACTCACACCCACACTAGGAGTTTTCACAACCATTTATTTGAATTTAGAGCTATTAAGACAAAATGTGTGCTTTTATGAGAATTCATGTGTTATGTGATTGATGAGTATGTGACATATTAGATGAGTTCTAATACACATAATATGAATTATTATTGTAGAATAAGTGATTTATATGAAGTGCATATGCATAAAACAATTTATTACACATAAATTGAATTTTCATGCACAAAGCGATTTTTAAGTATAAAATAATTTTTATGAGCATTTTTAAATAAATATTTTGGGGAAATTTTAATAAAAATAAAAAGAAAATATTTTATTTTTAATTACCTATAATTAGCCCATAAAATAAATAAAAGGCCTAAATTCCCAAAAGCCCACTACACCAAAACACTCCTCACCTAGCTTATTAAGGGTAAACTTGGAAAATTATCCAAAACCCTAAATATTTAAAGGGAAATTCTACCAGCCCTAGTATTAGTAGCCACCCTTCTATTATTCTTCATATTTCTAGCAGAAATTTGCCTCAAAAAAATTCTCTCAGCTAAAATTCACAAGGTGCCTTCAAACCTTGTGATTTCGTGACCATTTTCGTAAGTTTTTCTCTACTTTCAATTTGCTATTTGATTTTTATGAAAATAATCATGAGAAAATTATTTGGAACTAAGTATTTACTGAATTTCATTGATTAAATTTATACTAGGTCAACTCTTGAGAGAAAAATCAATTTTTCTACCGAAAACACAAACCTCTCTACGTGAATCCTCCAAAGGTGAACCCTAAAACTCAAAGTTGGAATGTTCACACATAAACATGAGGGGGGGGCTATTGATTCTTGCATTATTGTATTTTAAACTGATTTTTTTTATGTTTAGATGAAAAATATTAAATTAAATCATATTTTCTGTATGTTGCTGTAATGATCAGAAAACACTGAAAAGCAATAAAATTCATGATTTTCGCTCTAAACCATAAAATTGGAATTTTCCTGCATATGGATTGTCTATAGCTACTAATTTGTACAAACATGGATTCTAAACTAAATTTTGATATGTTTGGAAGAAAAATAATGGTTTAAATCATGTGTTTAAATATTACTGTAATGACCGGAAAGTACCGAAAAAGAGAAAGATCCATGGTTTTCATCATAGAATATAAAGTTAGAAAATTTTCATGCATATATATTTATATAGGTGCTAATTCATATATAAAAATATTCTAAAATGATTCTTGTTTTGATTACATGAAAAATCTTGGTTTAAACTATGTTTTGCATATTATTGTAATAAACAGAAAGTGCGAAAGGAAAGAAAATTCATGTTTGTTCTTGAATGTGTAATTCGGCCAACAATTGGAATTCAAACCCAATGTCCATAATTTTTATGTGATATATTTCAATGATTGTTGACATGTATACATGAATGATAAAATATTGAATTGCATGTTGGTTGAAGGAATAACTCTAGACACTACAGGCAATTAGGTATATCTAGGGTTTCCTAACCCTATTTCTATGATGTGATTAATATGTTTATGTGATTAAGTGATATGGATAATAAGTTTTATGATGAGTTAATAATGAATTAATGATCTTAAATAGATGATGAGATTGATTGTATGAATTGGTCTTAAGAGATAAGCATGACACCTGATAGGCTACTTGATAAGTTAAGGGTGTTAGTATGTTATGTTGAATGTTAAATTGAGTTGATAATAAGATCATGATATATTGTGTATGACTTGAGAAGAGTCTTAGCATGAGTCATTATGTGATTCCATATGGGACTATAAAGGCTAAGTGTACAAGACTTTAAAAGTTAACATGTTATGTACAAGTGATGTGTGCACTTTTAAGTGCACCTCCAAGCATATGTGAATGTTATATGTGCATGGAATATTTATAGGATAGGATAGAATGAAGATTAAGCAAATGCTAAGCATGGAAGTGTAATGTATGTTAGAGCTTAAGGGATATTAGAAGTTCAAGGGCTATAAGTACTAGGAGCAAAGGAACCATAAGGTGAGTAAATATTATGTTATGTTACAAGTATGTGATATCATGTCATGTGAGTCTTTGAGATCCTTGAAATGCAAGTTCTTTCCTTTCCTAAATTATGATTATATGATTTCATTATTAAGCTTGGGTTATTTAAAGATAATTGGTTTAAAACCATGTTGTTTATTGAATGATAAGAAAGAACCTTTGTGATTGTTGCCATGCCTTACTTTTTTTCTCAAGCCACACTATTGCCTATCTTTTGGTCAATAAGCTAAACATCTATTGTTAATATATTACTTGTGATTGCATTCTTCAATGCTATTGTTAGCTCTCCTTTATGTTAAAACTAAGTAAGGTAGCAGCCTTTATATCTCCTTTATGTTACGAGTGGACAAAGCAACGACCTTCACTTTATATTTATGTTACGAGTGGCTAAGGTAGCGGCCTTCACTCTATATTATGTTACAAGTGGACAAGGCAATGGCCTTCACTCTATATTATGTTATGAGTGGATAAGGCAATACCTTTCACTCTATATTTATATTATGAATGGACAAGGCAGGAGCCTTCACTCTATATGTTACAAGTTATAAGTTTGATATCTATGAACCTTGTTAATTTGCAAAGCTAAGAACCATGATCCATGAACCCTTTTAAAGGGATATGTGTTATTGTTTAAGTCCTATTGTTTACTCATTAAAATCATCTATTTTACTCCTTTTTCCTTATGTTGTTCTAGGTGAGCATTATGAAGAGGCAAGGTGATCGCTCAAGCTACCTACTCCACTTGAGAAACTCCTTTGTGAAAGTTATAATAATACCATATTAAGTTGATTCCTTAGATGCTCAAGGAGTTATTATGGGACCTTTATTTTGGAATATTATGTTAGAGATTTTATTTGGAGTCTCATTATTATTTTCTTATGGATTGTATTAAAGTATATTTTTAGCTTCTGCAACTTAAGGTTTCTCAATTATAAAAGACTTTTGTAAGTTAATGTATGAGGTTCGGTATGATCCTAGGCAATTTTTTTGCATATGTATGAGGGGGTTCTAAAGGCGTGGGTGACCTTCTATCTCCCCATATTCTAGGATCATCATATCTCTGAAAATGGGATGTGATGAAGATGGTATCAGAGCTATAGTTTTAAAGTCTATTTTAGACTTATCTATATATTGGGTTGGTTAACTATAATCCTAGAGCATAGGAATTTTCCTGTCATGTCACTTGCAGTACATCGCTAGTTTAGTTCTGCAAAATCCTAATAAGTTATAGTTCACTTTCCTATTGTTTGCTTGTGTGCCTCACAATTCCTTTACTAGATGACCAATAAGATGACACATGCTCGAGGGCCGCAATCCAAAGCACCACATATTGCATGCAAGAGGACATAGGTAGAGATGTTCAAGAAGGCCATGCCTGTGATGCACTTCAAGTAAAAGAAGACTCCTAATGAGGAGGACCCTATAGAGCGTATAGGTTATAACTGGATTCAGAGTAAATGCAAAGGTTTGAAAGGGATTGCTCAGACTTGATGAAGGAAAATCAACGTCTGAGGTCACAGATTAAGTCCAAAGATGTTGAACAGATGGGAGAGTATACACTTGAAGTTTGCCCTGATGATGGACACAATTGAGATTCGAGCTAGTAGTTACTAACCTAATGGCAAAAGACTTATATGATATGAATGATATTATATGACTACTTAGTTATTTGGCTTGGGTTTGATCTTTTATTACCTAGGAGATGATGAACTATTAAAATGATAAGAGAGCCTATTATACTATAGGTTATGTGTTACATGATTAGGATACATGATACATGCCGTGATGTATGATATATGCTAGGTGATATGTGTCCAGTGATGAGATATTATATGATGGGTGCTCATGTTAAATGCATGATAAGTATGATAATTTGATGGTGGGGTTAAGTGGATTAGAAAGAGAAGTTGACTAAGTTTTGATCCAATTTAGATTAATGAGTGATAGGTATAATGTTATGATGTATGAAATGCTTACATGTTATAATGGTTTGATATACGAAGTATATGGTGTTATTAAATGATAATGATGATTGATGCCATAAGAAGAGAAATGATATCTAGTAATGATTAGTAAGAAAATGAAATAAATCAGTTACATTATATATACAAAAGTATACAGTATGAAGAAAGTGAATTATATTAAGAAACTTGTGGCTTAGATGCTAGCATATAGACTCGAACAACAAGAAAGGTAGGGATTTCTCTATCACTTAGGTAAATATCAAGAATAGTCAAAGGAGGAATATTAATCTAGTGTGATTTAAAAGAAGAAGGTATCATTCCCATTCAAACCTCTCATGTAAGATGCTTGATTGATTTTGGTGCTACACATTTGTTGGTGTCTACATATTTTGCTAAAAGTTTGGGCAGAGAAAAGGTATTAATGAATGAACCCTCAATAGTGTCGACTCCTTTAGAGAGATTATGGAAGTGAAATGTGTGTTTAATAACTATGAGGTAGATATTGATGGGCAGAAACTTCTTGTGGAGTTGTAGAACTTGATGTAATAGAATTAGAAGTGATCTTAGAAATGGATAGCATGGAGCTCGTATTGACTGTAAAGAGAAGTAAGTCAAAATTTAAACCAAAGATGGAGAGAAATTTGTGTATCAAGGAGATACCTATGATTAAGGTCCATTAGCATAATCATAGAATGGATGAGTGTACTTAGGAAGCTGAGGAGGGGATACGGCATAAGCATCCCCAATTTTTGAGAGCGTATGAGTATGTATTGAAATTCAAGGACAAATTTCTTTTAAGGGGGGTGGGGGGGGGGGGGGGGGTGGGGGGAGGAAGAATGTAACAATCCACACCCACCCTAGGAGTTTTCATGACAATTTATTTGATTTTAGCGCTATTAAGACAAAATATGTGCTGTTATGAAAATTTATGTGTTATGTGATTGATGAGTAGGTTGCATATTAGATGTGTTCTAATATGCATAATATGAATTATTATTATGGAATAAGTGATTTATATGAAGTGCATATGCATAAAATAATTTATTTCACATAAATTGAATTTTCATGCACAAAGAGATTTTTAAGCATAAAATAATTTTTATGAGCATTTTTAAATAAATATTTTGGAGGAAATTTTAATAAAAATAATTAGAAAATATTTTATTTTTAATTACCTATAATTAGCACAAAAAATAAATAAAAAACCCAAATTTTCAAAAGCCCACTACACTAAAACACTCATCATCCAGCTTTTTAAGGGTAAACTTGGAAAATTGTCCAAAACGCTTAATATATAATGGGAAATTTGGCCAGACCTAGTAGTAGCAGCCACCATTCTATTATTCTTCATATTTCCAATAGAAAATTCTCTCAAAAATATTTTCTCAGGCAAAATTCAAAAGGTGCCTTCGAACCTTCCAATTTCGCGACCATTTTAGTAAGTTTTTCTCTTCTTTCAATTTTCTATTTGATTTTTATGAAACTAACCATGGAAAAATTATTTTGAGCTGAATATTTATTGAATTTCATTGATTAAATTCTGCCTAGGTGAACTCTTGTGAGAGAAATTAATTTTTCTACTGAAAATACAATCCTCTCTACGCGAATCCTCCAAAGGTGAACCTTAAAACTCAAATTTAGAATTTTCATGCATAAACACAAGGGGGGCTGCCAATTCTTGCATTATTGTATTCTAAACTGATTTTTGTTATGTTTAGATGAAAAATATTGAATCAAATCATATTTCTCTACATTACTATAATGATCGAAAAACACCAAAAAGCAAGAGAATTCATGATTTTCGCTCTAAACCCTAAAATTAGAATTTTCATGCATATGGATTGTCTATAGCTGCTGATTTGTACATACATGGATTCTAAATTGATTTTTGATATGTTTGGTTGAAAAATAATGGTTTAAATAATGTGTTTACATATTACTATAAAGACCGGAAAGTACTGAAAAAGAGAAAGATTCATGGTTTTCATCCTAGAATATAAAGTTGAAAAATTTTCACAAATATATATTTATACAAGTGCCGATTCATGTATATAAATATTCTAAAATTATTCTTATTTTTATTAAATGAAAAATCTTGGTTTAAACCATGTTTTTGCATATTACTATAATAAATGGAAAGTGCGAAAAGGAAGAAAATTCATGTTTATTCTTGAATGTGTAATTCAACCTACATTTGGAATTAAGTCCCAATGTCTATAATTTTTATATGATATATTTCAATGATTATTGACATGTGTACATGAATAACAAATAATTAAATTGCATATTGGTTGAAGAAATAACTCTAGACAAGTCAAGAGGCAATTAGGTATATATAGGGTTTCCTAATCCTATTTCTATGATGTGATTTATATGTTTATGTGATTAAGTGATCTAGAAAATAAGTTTTGATGAGTTAATAATGAATTAATGATCTTAAATAGATGTTGTGTTTGACTTGAAAAGAGTCTTAGTATGAGTTATTGTGTGATTCCATATGAGCCTATAAAGGCTAAGTGTACAAGACTTTAATAAAAGTCAATATGTTACATGCAAGTGATGAGTGCACTTTTAAGTGCAACTCCAAGTATATGTGAATGTTATATGTGCATGTGGTAGTGTATGTTACAAGTGAGCAAGGTAGCAGACTTCACATCTCCTTATGTTACATATGGACAAGGCAGTGGCCTTCACTTTATATTTATGTTACGAGTAGGAAAGGCATCAATCTTCACTCTATATTATGTTACGAGTGGACATAGTAGTGGCCTTCACTCTATATTATGTTACGTGTGGACAAGGCAACAACTTTCACTCTATATTTATGTTACGAGAGGACAAGGCAGCAGCCTTCACTCTATATGTTACAAGTTTCTATATTTATGTTATGAGAGGACAAGACAGCAGCCTTCACTCTATATGTTACAAGTTATAAGTTTGATATTTGTGAACCTTGTTCATTTGCAAAACTCAGGACCATGATCTATGAACCTTTATAAAGGGATATGTGTTATTGTTCAATTCCTATTATTTACTCATTAAGATCATCTATCTCACTCCTTTTTCCTTGTATGGTTCCAGGTGAGTATTATGAGGAGGCAAGGTGATTGTTCAAGTACCTACTCCACTTGAGAAGCTCATTTGTCCAAGTTATAATAATATCATACTATGTTGAGTCCTTAGACACTCTAGGAGTTATTATAGGAACTTTATTTCTGAATATTATGTTGGAGACTTTTTATTATTATTTTCTTATGGATTGTATTAAAGTATATTTTTAGCTTTTGCAACTTAAGATTTTTCCTTTATAAAAGGTTTTATTAAGTTAATGTGTGAGGTTCGGTACAATCCTAGGCAATTTTTGCATATATATGAGTGAGTTTTATGGGCGTGGGTGACCTTATGTCTTCCCATGTTCTAGGATTGTTATATCTTTGAAAATGGGATTTGAAACATTCACTTAAGAGAGAGGTAGTATCACACCAAATTCTAATTCTCAACTTTTAAAGAAGTGTGAGGCTAATTAGGTTCCACAGCTAGAATCACCCCTTCTAACTGAGGTGGATACACCACCCCTGTCTATCGGGTTAAGACCATGTGCTCAAGTTTCAATGATTTCCCACATGGGCATGTGGATTTCTGTATAAAAGGGTTTATTGGTACCATAGCCAAAGCTAATGGTAATCACTTATAACAATAGCATTGAAGAATGTAATCACATGCAACATAATAGTAATAGAAGTTTAGTTTATTGAACATATGATAAACAATAGTATGGTTCCAGAAAGAATATAAGGTAAGGCAATAATCACAAAGGTTCTTTCTTATCATTGAAAAATCAAAATGGTTTTTGACCAATTTTCCTTTGGAAACCCAAGCTTAATAAAGAAATCAAATAATTATAATTGAAAATAAAAAGAAACTTGAGTTTTAAGAATCTCAAAGGTTCACATATCATGATAACTCGTACTTGTAACATGAACATAATGTTTACTCACCTTGTGGTTCCTTAGCTCCTAATGCTTGTAGCCCTTATACTTCTAACAATCCTCAAGCTCTAACATAACGTTATAATTCAATACTTAGCATTTTTTTAACATCATTCTATCCTATCCCATAACTACCCTATGCATATATATCATTCACATATACTTGGAGTTTCACTTAGCAGTGCACTCATCACTTTTACATAAAATGTTGACTTTTAAGTCTTGCACACCTTGCCTTCTTAGGCTCATATGAAATTACATAATAACTCATACCAAGACTTTTCTAAAGCCAAACACAACAAATCATAATCTTAATGTCAATTTAATTTGACTTCCAACTTGGCACACTCAATACTTTCCATATACATCAACTTAACAAGTAAACCTTGAAAGACTCATACTTTTCTCCTTTGACCAATTCATACAATCAATCCTATAGTCAATTTAAGATCATTAATTCACTATTAAAACATTATAAAACCTAATTCATATGTCATTTAATCAAGTACACATATTAATCAATCATAACACTGAGGGTTTTGGAAAGCCTAGGTACGCCGAAACACTCTAGGTGTTTTCTTGAGCTACTCCTTCAACCAACATGCAATTAAATCATGTATTATTCATATACACTGTCAATAATCATTAAAAATATATCTTACAAAAATTATAGGTGGCCGAATCTATGTTGCCATGGAAAACTATGGATTTTCTTGCTTTTCACACTTTTTGATCATTATAGTAATATGTAAACACATGATTTAAATCAATGTTTTTCTTGTAGTCATAACAAAAATCATTTTAGAACATAAAAATTTAAAAATCCCCCCCCCCTCCCTTATGTTCATATGCATGAAAATTTCAACTTTTAGATTTTAATATTCACCTTTGATGGATTTGCGAAGAAAGAGATACGTTTACAATTAGAAAATCAATTTCTCCTTCAAAAACACAACCTAGTCCACATTTAATAAGAAGAAAAATTGTAAATATAAAGTTCCATATGAATTACTCATGATTAGTTTCATAAAAATCAAATCGTAGCTTGAAAGAAGAGAAAAATTTACAAAGATGTTCACAAAATCACAAGGTTTGGAGGCACCTTGTGAATTTAGGTTGAGAGAGAAATTTTAAGAGAAAATTCAATAAAAATTTGATAGAAAAATATAATGGAGGCTGCCACATCAAGGGAGGCCAAAATTTAGCTTAGGTTAAGGGTTTTTGGTGCAAAATTACAAGTTTGCCATTAATGACCTAGGTAAGAAGTGTTTTAGTGTGTTGGGCTTTTGGTGAGTTGCCCTTTTAATCTAATTTATGGGCTGATTATAGACAATTAAAAATAAAATATTTTGCTTCTTATTTTCATTAAAATCCCCCCAAAAATATTTAATTTAAAATATTTTAAAAAAGCTCATAAAAATTATTTTATATTTAAAAAAATCGCTTTGTGCATGAAAATTCACTTTGTATGCAATAAATCATTTTATGCATTTACATTTCACATAAATCACTTATTTCATATTCAAAATTCATATTATGCATATTAGAACTAGTCTAACATGCCACTTGCACATAAATCACATAGCATGTGAAATTTCATGAAAGCACACACTTTATCACAATAGCCCTAAAATCAAGTAATTTGTCACGAAACCCCTAGCCCAGGTATAGGTTGTTACATTCTCCCCCTTTCAAAGAAATTCATCTTTGAATTTTGATACTTACTCATACATTCTCAAAAAGCTAGGGATGCTTTTGCCACGTCCCTTTCTCGACTTCCCAAGGCTGATATTAGACTTAGAGGGTTCTCATTCCTATCTCCTTGATATCTAAACTTCTCTCCCCCCCCCCCCCCCCCTTGGTTTGAAATTTTACTTGCTTCTTTCTACATTCAATATGAGCTCCATGGTCATATAGTCAATTTATTCCTAACATTACATTGAATTCTAGTACATCAAGTTCTAACAACTCCACTAGAATTTTTCATCCATTAATGTCTACCTCACAGTCCTTAAATACATATTTTACTTCCATCATCTCTCTAAAAGGAGTCAACACTACTAGGGGTTCATTCATTAATTCCTTATCTCTACCAAGACTCTTAGCAAAACATGGAGACACAAATGAGTGCACAATACCAGGATTTATCAAACATCTTACACTAGAAGTTTGAATGGGAAAGATCCCAGTGATAACAGCATGCAAAGCACGGGCCTCTTGCTGATTCAAGGCGAAGACACAAACTTGGCTCCTGTTATCTGCATCAGTGCTTTTTTGGCAGCTGGTCCCTTGTTCTCAACTTCTTGCCCTTAAGGTTGATATGGTCTAGATCGTGGAAGTGTCGAGGACACATTTTCTAAATTTCCCATTTGTGGGCAGTTTTTAATGAAGTGACCCATCTGACCACATTTCAGGCATGTGCTAGAGACCTTCTAGAAAACTCTAGAATGCTTTTTACCATAATGGTCATAAGTTGTTGGCAAAGATTCCTTCTCTAGTTCTCCTCCTCCTTCTCTGTGCTGGCCTCCATGACCCTTGACCTTATGCTTACTCTTTTATTCATGTTTAGCATGCTCGGCTCTCTCAATATCTTAGCCTTATCTATTAGTTTGGCCAAGGTCAAGAACTTAGTTATCGCAAAAGAGTTGAACAAAGGTGTAACCAATCCCCTCAAGAAATGGTTAATGCAACTAGCTTCAGTAGGGACAATGTTAGCAATGAACCTGCTGAGTCAATTAAACTCTTTAGCATACTTTGACACTGACATTCTAGGTTTCTATCTTAACTGTTCAAACTATTGTGCCCTATCCTGCCTTTCACCTTTTGGCAAGAATTAATCCATCATCTCTTGCTTAAACTCTGCCTAAGTAGGTAGGTCTACCCCATACAGTCAGTCCTTAATATTCCTCTCATATTAGTACCATACCTCCTTCTTAAGTTAGAGTCCTACCAACTCAATCACTCGAACGTTAGAGCAGGATAGTTGATAGACTAGCTTGTCCATCTCGTCCAAAAATTCATGAGGGTCATTACCCTCCTCACCACAAAAGGTAGGTGGTTGTAGTTTCTTAAATTCTATGATGGTCATTCCCTTATCGGGTAGCTGCTTCCTTTCTTTTCATGCATATGTCCCTACTATAGGAGGTGGAACTCCATTCTCCTCTTGTGTTGGTGGCACTTCCCACCTTTGAACTCATAACTCATCCAATTCTTTACACAAGTCCCACATCTCTTCGCGCATAGCTTGAACCTCTTATGAAGAGGCTTGCTCACTAGAGCCCATGGTTGGTACTCTCGAGTTAAACCTCTCTCTTGATCTCATTGGTGCAAAGGCAACATCCAAAACGGTGTCCGATACCACATTCTCACTAGCCCAAACAGGTTGAGCAGCTTTGTGGATCTTCTTCTTAGGAGGCATTTTGCTATAATGGGTAAGGGTATTCAGCTAACTCCTTTCTAACCCACTTAACCCCACTATCATATCATACTTACCATACATTTAATATGAGTACACATTATATCATATCACATCATAGGACATATATCACATAGCATTTATCACATATCATGACATATATCATGTATCATTATCATGCAACACACAATCTTATAGTGAAATGAACTCTCCTATCATATAAAAATCAATCATCTCATAAGTAATGAAGGAAATCAAATCCAAACCAATTAACTAAGTAGTCATATAATATCATTCATATTATATAAGTCCTATATCGCTAGGCTAATAGTTACCAACTACTAGCTTGAATCTTAGTTGTATCCCTCATCAGGACAAATATCAGGTGCATAGTCTCCCATCTGTTCAGCATCTCTGGCCTTAATTTACTCCTCATCCTCTCCCAAAGCATATACTAGGGACTTAAGATGTTGATTTTCTTTTTTCAGGTCAGAGTAGTCTCTTTTGAACCTCTGCATCTTTCTCTGAATCTAGTTATAACCTAGACACTCCATAGGGTCCTCCTTATCAGGAGTCTTCTCTCTCTTAAGTTGGATCACAGGCACAACCTTTTTGAACATCACTGGCTAAGTCCTCTTACATGACACGTAAGGTGCTCTAGGTTGGGGTCCTCTAGTAGGGTTACTCTTCTTAGTCATATGGTAAAAGAATCATAAGGCATACAGAATAATAACAAGGAGTGCTATAACTTATTAGGATTTAGCAAAACTATACTAGCAATAGACTGCAATTGACATGAAAGAAAAATTCTTATGCTCTAGGATTATACTTAATCAACCCAAATAACTAGACAAGTCTAAACTAGACTTAAAACTATAGCTTTGATACCAACATTGTCATAGCCTAATTTTGGAGATATGATGGTTCTAGAACATGGGGAGACATAAGGTCATCCACGCCTGTAGAACCCACTCATGCACATATAAATACTGCCTAGGGTCATACCAAACCTTATGCATTAACTTAATTTGAACATTTATAAAGAAAACCCTAATTTGCAGAATAATAGTTTAAAAAATACTTTAAATAAAATCCATAAGAAAATAACATTTTAAGACTTCAAATAAATCATCAAAGCATAGTGTTCCAAAAATAAAACTCCCAAAGCATCTAAGAGTGACTCTTCATATCACAATATGATAATAGACTTGGACAAGGAAATACCCTAAGTAGAGTAGATTGCTTGAGCTATCACTTTGCGTCCTCACCATGCTCACCTAAAACCACACAAGGAAAAGGGGTTAGATAGATGATCTCAATGAGTAAACAATAAAACTTGTACAATAACACATATCCCTTTATAAGGGTTCATGATTCATAATTCATGGTTTGCAATTTAGCAAGGTTCATACAAATCAAATTTGTAACTTGTAGAGTGACGGCTTTTGCCTTATTCACTCAAGGGAAAAGTGGCATCATACCAAATTTCAACTCCCAACTTGTAAAGAAGGGTGAGGCTAATTAGGCTCCATGGCTTAAACTACCCCTTCTAGCTGAGGTGGATACACTACCCTTATACATCGGGTTAAGACCATGTGCACAGGTTCCGATGATTTCCTGCATCAGCACAAGGATTTTTGCATAAAAGGGTTTATTGATACCATTGCTAGAGCTAATGGCAATCACTTATAACAATAGCATTAAAGAATGCAATCACATGGAACATAATAGCAATAGAAGTTTAGCTTATTGAACATAAGATAAACAATAGTGTGGTTCCAGAAAGAATATAAGGTAGGGTAACAATCACAAAGGTTATTTCTTATCATTCAATAATCAAAATGGTTTTTGATCAATTTTCCTTTGGCAATCTAAACTTAAGAAAGTAATCATATAATTATAATTGAAAATAAAAAGGAACTTGAGTTTCAAGAATCTCAAAGGTTTACATATCATGATAAATCATACTTGTCACATGAACATAATATTCACTCACCTTGTGGTTCCTTAGCTTCTAATGCCTATAGCCCTTGCACTTTTAACAATCCTTAAGCTCTAACAAAAAATTATAATTCAATACTTAGCATTTGCTTAACATCATGATATCCTATTTTATAACTACCCCATGCACATATATCATTCATATATACTTAGAGTTGCACTTAGAAGTGCACTCATCTCTTATACATAACATGTTGACTTTTAAGTCTTGCACACTTTGCCTTCTTAAGCTCACATGAAATCACATAATAACTCATACCAAGAATTTTTAAAGCTAAACACAATAAATCATAATCTTAATGTCAATTTAATTTGACTTCCAACTTGGCACACTCAATAATTTCCATATATATCAACTTAACAAGTAAACCTTGAAAGACTCATACTTTTCTCCTTTGACCGATTCATACAATCAATCCCATAGCTAACTTAAGATCATTAATTCACTATTAACACATCATAAAACCTAATTCATGTATCACTTAATCAAGTACACATATTAATCAATCATAACAATTAGGGTTTTGGAAACACTAGGTAGGCCGAAACACTTTAGGTGTTTTCCTGAACTAATCCTTCAACCAATGTATAGTTAAATCATGTATCATTCATATACACATTTCAAGAATTATTAAAATATATCTTACAAAAATTATAGGCCTTGGGATCAAAATCCCAAGGTAGGTTGAATCTATATTGCCATAGAAAACCATGGATTTTCTTGCTTTGCACACTTTTCGATCATTACAATAATATGTAAATGCATGATTTAAACTAATATTTTTTATGTAATCATAACAAAAATCATTTTAAAACATCAAAATGCAGAAGTCACCCCCCTTACATTTATATGCATGAAAATTCTAACTTTTAGGTTTTAGGGTTCACCTTTAATGGATTTGTGAAGAACTATTTACAGTTGGAAATTGGTTTCTCCTTCAAAAACATAGCCTAGGCTGAATTTAAAAAGAAAATAAATAGTAAATATACAGCCTCATATGGATTGCTTAAGATTAGTTTCATAAAAATCATATAGTAGCTTGAAAGAAGAGAAAAACTTACAAAGAAGCTCACAAAATTGCAAGGTTTGGAGGCACCTTGTGAATTTCAGTTGAGAGAGAATTTTTGAGAGAAAATTCTAGAAAAATCTGATGGAAAAACACAATGGAGGTTGCCACATCAAGGGAGGCTGAAATTTAGCTTAGGTTCAGGATTTTTAGTGTAAAATTACAAGTTTGCCATTAATGAGCTAGGTTATGAGTGTTTTAGTGTGTTGGGCTTTTGGTGAATTGGGCTTTTAATCTAATTTATAGGCTTATTATAAACAATTAAAAATAAAATATTTCATTCTTATTTTCATTAAAATCTCCCCAAAAGTATTTAATTTTAAAGTATTTTAAAAATACTTATAAAAATTATTTTATGCTTAAAAAATTGCTTTATACATGAAAATTCACTTTGTATGCAATAAGTCATTTGCACTTCACATAAATCACTTATTTCATATTCAAAATTCATATTATACATATTAGTACTAGTCTAACATGCCACTTATTCATAAATCACATAGCAAATGAAATTTCATGAAACCACACACTTTGTCGTAATAGCCCTAAAATCAAGCAACTTGTCACGAAACTCCTAGCCTGGGTATGGGTTGTTACTACCATAGAGCTCTAGATTGATTATCTTTAGAGTAACACAAGCAAAACTCAAAACATAATAACTTAGCAGAGTAAGTCCCAAATGGAGAAGCATAGCTCAGAAATTACATTGCTAATAAGTCACCCTGACTTGAAAAATTTTAAATAACTATGGAATGAGACAAGCTCAGTAAGTATATAATAATATAGCATAATATGAAGGCAATATAAGATGTTATCACTTGGATAGGTTCAAGATAGCAATTGAGTGATGTTAATCAAAATTGGTCATTTTGAATTTTAGAATACATTTTAGCAAAATAGTAATGTCTTAGAAGTGGAAAGCTTCCCACACAAGAATATTAAAAAGCGGTGGCCTAAGCCTTACTCACTCATATGCATCATATTATGCAAGAGTGATCAAGCCTTATAATTAGGCGTTCTCGCCTAACAGAGGTTGGGTACTCTCGCCCTACCTGGGGGCTTATACCAAGTGCATAAGGTCTAGTGTATTTCCTCACACTAAAGAGGATTCTACTTAATCATCGGTATCAATAAAATACACATACAAGGTCTATAGTAAGACTTCAATGGAAAATAGTTTGGTATATCAATCATTCTCATCATTGAGCACAACATAGAACTAATATTGGAGACTCATTATGGTCAATATCATATAAGAAAGATATGGATTTCCAAGGGCTCAATAATCAATAGGCGACCACATATTCAATGTCACTTCAAGTACATATCAAAGGATGGAAATTCAAATAATGGTTGCAAGCAATAAGGTATAATTACATCATATTATTAAGTACTCTCCTTGAAGACCTTTGCTCCTATTAATGTTCACTCTTGGTTAATTTAGTGTCCTTCATGGTCTTAAGCAATTTCCTTGCCATTACCTTGATGTTCTACACCCATATCATTTTAATTATATATTAATTAGTAACTAATGATGTTACCAATTATAACTCATCTATCTCATATTTATTTTATTATTTTAACTTACAATAGGGGTGTATCAATAGTATCCTATTCATACTTATTCTTATTTCTAATCATTTCCAAGCTAAATTCCTTATTCAATTTCAAGAATTCAAGTTTAGATCTCAAAATTCCCAAATCGATCCATGAACCCTAGAATTTAGGGAAAACTAACAATTTCCCTTTCAAAGCTTAAATTTACCATGGATTAATCAAACTAACACCTAGGCAATCAATTCTCATGAATTATTTTGAATTAATTCACTGTTATTCATAGGAACCCTAACTTATCCCACTTAGGTCAAATTTAGGGAAAACCTATAATTCCTCATCAAATCATCAAATTAATTATAGACTTGTGAAATTAGCATAACATGAAATATACATAATCATTCAATTGTCCAAAATCAACCATTAGATCACTAAGTTCCCCTTTTAACTAATTTATGTTACTAAGAATTTCAAATCTTGAACCAAATTTCCAAGGTACATGATGAGAATCCATATGCCTTTAAAGAATCCCATAAATACATAAAATTTAAAGATTTCAAGAAGGTTCTTCAAGGTTGTCATTTCTATCTAGTTAGCTTACAAAGGCATACAATTCAATCATTGTGCATGATTAATGAATAATTCAAGAAGAAAATAAGGTTGTATGAAGTTTCCTATAAACTAATCAAGGATATTTGGATCATGAGATTTGCATATTGATCCAATTGTATTCAAGGAAGCTTTAAGGGCTTAATCTATCTATTCAAGCTTAATGTCAAGATGAAGAGGCCAAATTTCCAATTTGCTCGGGCCTAATCTATTTATGTGTTTACAAGGCTGCCATTCTTCATTCAAATTGGACCCCTATACTTAGGCTTTTCAAATTCAATTTATCATGTTTCATTTAGTGTTTGGGCTGCACATGTTATGTATACAGCCCAAGAGTTCTTTAAACTACTTTATTTTCATGTTTTAATTAATTTTGGGCCTATTTTATGTTAGGTTAAAGGCCCATTCAAATTTCATAGTTTAATTAATTAGATTTCAGTTTTTAGTTGGGAAATAACTTCTCTTGTATAGGAAGGATTCCTAACTTGTTTTAGAATTCAGTTCTAACTTAGTTATTAATTAGGAATAGCTTTCTAATTAGGAATCTTTAATCATTGTATAGGAAGATTTCCTGGTCCTTAGTTGATTCCAATTTAGGGTTAAGCCTCTATATAAACTCAACCATTCATGTAAAATAAGTTAAGTTTTTATCAATAAAATTTAGTTATCTTAAGAGTGTGATCTCTTGGTTTTGATTCTTGCTTGAATCAAGTTCATACAATTAAAGCTAATTACTTTGTGCGTATTTATTCCAAGGTTCTCTTTCACGAGTTGGTATTGTGTTGCAGAGATCATCATCCAAAGGTGATCATATTCCAAGGTGCTCTATCATAGATTGGATTTGGGTCGCAGACATGGGGAAAACCTTATTTAGCTTTCCAAGGAGTTGTTTCCAAATGTAAAGATAATTGCCTCTCAAGTTTAATATACTTAGGGTTCATATCAGTTTGGTATCAGAGCTTAGGCTCTAAATTAGGTTATATCTTTTCATTTCATTGTTGTTTTCTATTTTTATTTGTTTTCATTTTCCTTAAATTCCTTTGTTTTCATCTCATTAATTCTATTTGTTATTATTTCAGGTCTAAAAATTTTAAAAAAAATTCCTAAATCCTCCACCCAATTCTGTTTGTGTCTTTTTCGTTCTTTATTTTCTATTATATTTATACCTTTGTGTTTCATTGAAATTCAAGTGTTGGAAGGTCAAATTCATCCATACTTACTTAGAAACCAATTTGAATTCAAGAAGAAGGAAGTGGAGGATTCATCAATCACAAGCTTGAAGACTTCAAATTCGATTTGGCTTTTTGTATTTGATCTTTAGTTTATTGTAATTTTCCTTTCGAATTGTTGCTGTAATTATTAAAAAAAAAAAGATAAAAAAAGGGAAAATTCATCCAAAAAGAAAAGAAGAAGCAAAAAGTGTTGAAATCTGACTTTTTGGTGTATTTATAAAGTTATTTAGCTCCTAGAGTGAAGAGGACAAGGAAAGAAGCTAATTTTGAAGATTATATAAGGAGAATCAAAGATTTCAGCTTTCTACAAAGAGTTTGACCAAGTCTAAGCATCCTTCCAAAACAAGATAGGATTGGTTTCCTACTCTTTTCCAAATTTTGGTTTGAATTTTCTAATCTTATTTTCATTCTGATTTCTTGCTCATTTAACTATTTCCTTATTCGTTTTGGTTTTTCTTTTTATTTCAATCCTTGTTTGTGTCTCATTAGGTTTCCTAATCCCATTAAGATTCCTATATTGTTTTTCTAGTTCTATTAGGATTTAAACTTTTGTTTTCTAACTTCAATTAGGATTTTTGATTTATTTTCGAAGTCCAATTCTAACTCTTGTTTCCTAGTCCAATTAGGATTTTGTTTGCATAGTGTCATTAGGATTTCTTGTTTCTTATTTCATTTTGAGTCTTTGGATTTTTATTCACATTGTAATTTAGTAAGATTGTGTTAAATTGATTTTTGCAACTAATGTTGGTAAGAGATTTGAGTGGAAAAAGCTAAATGTGAGCACATCTAAAGCAAAGCCATTGATTGAGTGTAAAACTAAACACGAGTGAACTTAAGTGACAAAAATTACTTGAGTGAAACACATGAGAGAGTGAAGTGAGGAAACTATTCTCTATTTTACTAACTTTATTTGCAGCTTAAAGATGAATGGAATCTAAGGGAATCCACATGGTGAAATAGACAAATTCCAAGCCTTGCATGAGCTGCTCCAAGCTGTGGAGAGAAGGACCATTGATAGATTGGATCAAATAAAGCGAAGACGCAAAGTGTCACACCCCACTCTTAAAGATGTGATAGTCCTAGAACATGGGCAGCCATAAGGGCACCAATAATCTGTAGTCATATTATGAAACTTAATATGATATTAGTAACAAATGTATTAGCCTAAGATCCCAACCTGCATAATAGATACACTTCCAAATACTATATTTGTCATTTATTCTCATTCTCATAGGCAATCTCAATTTCCCATTCAATTTACACAATAATATATTACTTGTCAAATACTTTTGATCACATTAAATTCAATTGGACTATCTTACGCACATGGAGCATCTAAAGAGTTTCAAGCATAGTTACAAATACAAATAATTATGCAAAGCAAAATTATTACTTTGACTTGACAATTCTCAAGGAAGAAATGATTACTTGAGAAATCAACTTGCTACTATCCAATAGACTTTTGAGAACACTCAATCTTTACCTGCAAAACTAGTGAGTGGAGGAGGTGAGCTTTGAGGAAAGCTCAGTGAGCAAAGAACACAATCAATTTTTGGAAAATTAAAAATATAATTCATTGATCATTTATTTATAAATTCATGAAATCTAAATAATTTATTTACTTTATGTTAATTTCAATATTTGAGGAAATTATACAAATAAATCTCCATTTTTAATTAACTATACATGTACAAAATCTTTTGAATCACAACACTTTGATTATCTCAATAGATCATATGAGATGTATTTTTAGAATAATAAAAAATACTTCACTTTTTTGCAATAAATATATTATAGTATATAAAGTTCACATTTGAATTCAATCAGTAATCCATAATTTTTATCTTCATTAAAATGTAACAATCTTTGAAAACACATCTTGGAGTCTTCATTATTTGATTCCAATTTGCATAACACTTAAGGCATATGACTCCTATCTTTATTAAATTATCCATACTTTGTTAAGATTCGAATAGTATAATCATTTTTCACACAGAGTATACAAATGAACATTTAGAACCTTAAGGTTTTAAAAACCTTAACTTATCATTTTATATAAATATATTTTGGAACCTCATATGCTTAGAAATTAAGCTATTTTATACAACATATGTTTAGTTTAAACATATAAATACAGAAATTGAAATCTATTTATTACATACATATAATTTTTTAAAATTTTCATAATTCATTATAAGAAATTTGAAATAATAATTTAGTATACAAATCTTCAAAATTCAAATTTGGTAATAGTATTAAAAATCTTTTAATTTTAGTTGAATACTCATATAAATAATTGTCTCATTGTATCAATACATGTATTTCTTGAAAACATTTTACACTTCATAGGTTATAAAATCAATAATATAAAGTTGCTAATATATTTTATATCTCAAGGAAAAATATATAAATATATTTAAATCTTGCAATTCTCATAATAATTAAAATACAACTTTATAAAACTATATAACTATATAATTTTCAAATATTCAAGTAAAATTTGTATACATACATGTAAAAAGGAAATTTCTGGAATTCAAGAAATCTATAAATAATTAACTTTAGTATCAATGGTTTACTTATTAAATGATAAATTATAACCAAATAGTTTTTATTATATAATGACATATATCATTTATATATTTAAAATAGAACTACATAAAATTACTATGGATTTTCATATAAGAAACATATATTAATTTTATGAACATCATAAATATTTATAATTTAAACATTTTTATCAAATAAACATGTCATTACATAAATTATAATATTATTGATGCTTTATATATTTAAAAAGACATTAACAAATTAAAAGGAAACATTTTGTATGCATATGTATACTTTTTAATTCAAGAGAAACAATATTCAAACTTATAATCATTTCCATTGGAACAAATATTTTACGGTTGTAGTGTCAATTGGTCATTCCATCTTTAGGTCTCATTTGGCAAATAGTGTGACAACATTCTTGGATTTTATAATCAACTTGATTGGGTATCAATGAATAAGAATTTTAATATGTTTAGGTTACAATATCATTAAGGTCAATAGAATCATTCATATAATTGGGGTAGCGGCTCTTTTGAGCATACCCAAAGTAAATGCTCTTGATATGAGCATGCTCCCATATAGTTGGGGTAAAGGCTATTTGTAGCATACCCAAAGCATAAAGCTCCCTTAAATTTATGGTAGAGGCACTTTTGCATACCTGAGGTAGAGGTTCTTTATATAACATACCCCCATATCACTATATACAATCTGATTCTTGTATGCACATAGTCTGATGTCTTACCCACATCAGACAGGGATCTCTGTGTTAAAGTTAATCCTTGATAAAAAGAATTGGAATTTCAATAATTTCAAGGTCCAAATGGCTCAGTTGAGTTCAGGGTTCATATATAATTTATGAAAGATTTAATGAATGTCGGTAGAAAAAGTTACTCTAAGTAACACTTAAAACATATATAAGGTCCTTTCGATATTTAAGGCTCAACAGTTTAACAATAATAATATTACTAATAATTATTCAAGTAATTTTTCTTTAGGAAAGATATTAACTATTAATTTAATTTTACATACAACTTCCCATATTTTTAACTCACTCCTTTAACCATAAGAATTTTTATATAATTACAATTTATATATATATATATATATATATATATATATATATATATATATATATATATATATATATATATATATATATATATATATATATATATATATATATATATATATATATATAAGCAGGATGCTTATATATAACATTACTCATTTTCGGTAGCTTTTCCAATTATTCTCATGAAGCATTTGGAATTTTTCTTAATTAATCCTTTGGGAATATATATACATTTTCTTAACATCTTATGACAGTACCTTGGATATCATATTTATTGGAATGTCAATTAAATTTATAATTTTTTGGAAATCATTAAAAATCAATTATGATATATATTAACATTTAACAATTATTACTTCTCAATAAACAATGGAATTTGATATTATCATAAACATGCCTATTAATACCATAATAACAATATTTTATTAGCTTCGAATATTTTGACCTTAAACATAACATTATGTACTCTTCACTCACCTAGACTATCGATTGCTATCTAGCTAGATATCCACTTCTCATTGTTATCCTTTGAATTCCCCTTTGAAATTCTTCTAAGAAAGTAATATCATCGATTAAATACTATTATACCATTTCTTTATTATCTATCTTTAAACTTTACATTATCTACTGAACATTTGGCAACATCTCCTCTAAACTAAGGTTAACTCCCTATTACCATCAATTCAATTTATCCATAGTAACCATAATATCACAATCAAATGGTCTAACCCGGACCTTCAATTCAGTAATCTCATCCGCCAATTTCATCCTTCATTTCAAACTAATATTCAACCAATTTAATTCAATCAATACCAATCTCCATATCTCGCTTCAATCTTTCAATTAATAACCAATAATACTCTATAATCATATGAATAACAATTATCTCAAATTAATTATCCAATTTAACTAATTAATTGCAATAAACTATTTACCTAAATTCTCACAAATAAATTCATAATTCAATATCTATACATAATTAGGAGTCGAGATTTATAACATATGACTCGGTTTAATGAGCCGGAGGTACTATCCGAAATCATTAGTTTTAGGGTCGCTGGAAAATTCCAACGACTACAAAATTATGATCTAAAAGTACCAACGGTTAGCTTACGACTTGAGGAGTCTAGATATGTACTTCACTTTATAATTCACTAGAAAATAATCAAAAACAGCGTTGGCATTTGTGGGGATCACCAGATTTTGATCAAAATAAAATTTATCTAAAATTAACAAATGATACACTAAATTAAAGCTGGAATCATGAAGAGTTCATCCATATAAATTTCATTGAAAACAGAGGTTGAAAAATGGTTGAATATCAGCCCAAAGGATTTCTGCTAGTGGCACTTTAGACGGAGCGTGTGCTGCCATCTGGTGGTTGCTGGTGATGGGCTTCTACCAGTTGACTAGGCGGTGGGTGGTCTTCCCTTTAGTGTAGAGCGTGTCAGTCGGCGGTGGCTGGAGGGCAGTGGACCAGAGGTGCAGTCGGTTTCTCTCTCTCTCTCTGTCTGGCTCCCCCTTCTGTTAGTTTTGCTTCTTCTTCTGCCCATTCTAGGCTATCCAGATTTTAACCCCTTTTTTTTTTCATATATATATATATACACACACACACACACAAATAATAATAATAATAATAATAATAATAATAATAATAATAATAATAATAATAATAATAATAATAATAATAATAATAATAATAATAAATAATAATAATAATAATAATAATAATAATAATAATTATTATTATTATTATTATTATATTTATTATTATTATTATTATTATTATTATTATTATTACTATTATTATTATTATTATTATTATTATTATTATTATTATTATTATTATTATTATAATTTAGTCACATAATTTCTAAAACAATAATTTTATCCAAAATATTAATTTCATATAATTCACCATATCAGTCAATAATTATAATATAAATCATAATATACAATTTCAAATATTAATTACATAAATTTCTATATTTTACAATAAAATTCAATTTCTTTAATTTAAAATTTCTCATTTAGATAAATAATAAATTTAAAAATGAACAATTCATTTAACAAAATATTCTCTTAAAAATATTAGCATAATAATATAATAAATTAATATCATTTCAAGTATCAATATAAAATATAATAATTAAATTATTCCAAATATCAATATTAAATTAAAAATAATTCAATATCATTTCAAATACTCATATAACAATATTAATAAATCATATAGATAATATCAAATATTAATTTCATATAGATAATATCAAATATTAATAGAAATTTACTTTATCAATATCAATATAAATAAATATTAATATCAATATCAATATTCAAAAATAAATTCATAAATATTTATAACTTTGAATGTCAATATAATTATAATCAATAAGAAAAATATTTCCATATACAACTATTATTTTAAAATAATTAAATTCCAATTATTTGAATATTTGAAAATATTCATTTAAAAATATGCGAGGTCATCCTCCTCTATAATAAACTTAATTTTCATAACACTTGCGTCTCAATCACTAAGATCTTTATAAATCAAATTTTACTTAACAATTTATCTTGTAAAAATGCAAAAAATTCACACATAAAAACAAAATATTTAAACTTCATTTATATATTCATCATTAACTTGGGCACATATTACGGTACTAATAAGATATCTTCACTTATACTTCTATATATACGACTTGTACCAGGTTGAGATATTACACAAAGAAAGAATGGATCAATTGGAGGCTTCTATCACAAGGAGGTAGCAATCAATTGCTCAAAATCTCCCAAGACAACAATATAAAAGACTTTCAAGAAGGCAATAACAAGTAGGAGAAGAACCTCATAGTAATGCTCCTAAAATCTTTCATATGAGGAGACTTTAATGAAAATTAGGGCTAAACATAAAAGAAGAGAGGAATTATCTAAACCACCAGTGGAGGAGAAAAAGAATAAAGGTAATGAAGTTAAGGATATAATCTGTTACCCCGTCCAAGTTACTTGTGAATCTTATTGCGTCGATGCTAATGTTGAAGAGATTAACAAAGTGGTGGAAGTGACTCATGAAGATGACTTAAAACCTTTGGAGCCTACAAGTAAAGAGTCCTCATTAAAGGTTGAAGAAGTTGTTCTAGCCTATAATTCTTCTTAAGAAGTTGTTGTAACAAAATCTAACTTTATTGAAATAAAAGAAAAAGAGTACATAAAGAAAAAGAGTGAGTGTGAAAAGAAAGAATTAGTGGGTAATGAAGAAAATTAAGAACTTTCAAATGAGAGAAAAATATTGGAGAGTTCAAAAGAAGAGATTAAGAGAGAAAAGAGAAAGCAAGTGTGCATGATTGAAAAAGAAAGTGTCAAGAATTTTTTGTTTTCTAACACTAACAAGCTTGAAATTTCTTTGTTTAGTTTTGTTTTTTTTTTTAGGATCATAAAGAAGGATTCCCATGAAATAAAAGAAGTGATAAATTTCCTACTTCCAAGTGTTCAAGTCAAGATTCAAGGACAAATCATCCTGAGGAGGGAGGGAATGATGAGAATCCATATACCTTGAAAGAATCCCACAAATACATACAAGTTAAAGATTTCAAGAAGGTTCTTCAAGGTTGTCATTTCTATGAAGTTAGCTTACAAAGGCATAAAATACAACCATTGTGCATGATTGATGGATCATTCAAGAAGAAAATAAAGTTGTATAAAGTTTCTTATAAACCAATCAAGGATATTTAGATCATATGGATCCAATTGTATTCAACGAAGCTTTAAGGGCTTAATCAATCTATTCAAGCCCAATATCAAAATGAAGAGGCCAAATTACATTCCAATTTGCTTAGGCCTAATCTATTCAAGTGTTTACAAGGCTACCATTCTTCATTCAAATCGACCCTCCATATTTGGGCTTTTCAAATTCTATTTGTAATGTTTTATTTTGTTTGGGCTGCCTATATTATGTATATAGCCCAAGAGTTGTTTAAACTACTTTATTTTCATGTTTTAATTAGTTTTGGGCTCATTTTATGTTAGGTTACAAGCCCATATGAATTTCATAGTTTAATTAATTAGATTTCAGTTTCTAGTTAGGAAATAACTTCTTTTGTATAGGAAGGATTCCTAACTTATTTTAGAATTTAGTTCTAACTTAGTTATTAATTAGGAATAGTTTTCTAATTAGGAATCTTCAATCCTTGTATAGGAAGATTTCCTAGTCCTTAGTTGATTCCAAATTAGGCTTGAGCCTCTATATAAACTCAACCATTCATGTAAAATAAGTTAAGTTTTGATCAATAAAATTCAATTTTCTTAAGAGTGTGATCTCTTGGTTTTGATTCTTGCTTGAATCAAGTAAATACAATTAAAGCTAATTACTTTGTGTGTATCAATTCTAAGGTTTTCTTTCATGAGTTGGTATTGTGTCATGGAGATCATCATTTAAAGGTGATCATCCAAGGTGCTCTATCACGGGTTAGATTTGGGTCATAGGCTTGGGGAAAACCTGATTTGGCTTTCCAAAGAGTTGTTTCCAAGTGTAAAAATAATTGCATCTCAAGTTTAATATACTTGGGGTTCGTATTAATACACTTTGACACTTTAACATCATTTTTGTTCATCTAAAATAACTATAAATGCTTTCAATTAGAATTTATAACACTTCCTTGATTATTTCTCATATTGGCTAAAATATATATATATATGATGAAGGAGAAATTTTCATGCAACAAAAATGCTAAAATCAAACATAGAACATAGAAAAAGAAAAGATGATCATGATTTCTCACCTTGGTTAACTTTGATTTATTAAAGTTCTTGTTAAGGTTGATGTTGAGAGAATTTCCTTTTTGTTAGTGTGAAGTTTTGGCATAAAGATTTGTATTTTGGAGACTCTGAAATAGTTTTAAATGATTGAATTCAAGCCTAAAAGTGGGTAGTTTCAGGTAAACCTAAGCACAAATGTAGATCTTTAAATGAACTTCGAATTGATATATTATAGGCCTCATCACTCATCCATAGCTGAAAGTTATGGCCTTTCAAAGTTGTCCTAAATGAAAGAGCTGTTCTTTTATTAGTTAGACTATCACAGTCATGATTTATCCATTGTAGCTGCAATTTTGGTTTCTCGACCAAGATTACAGTCATGACCCTGATCACGAAAAAAACTAAGTCTCAAGAGCATTTTTTCCCAAAATCAGTCTCGATTGTGACTATTTGGTAGCGGTCGCAACTATCATTTTTTGCCTTTAGTCGCGGTTGTGAAATGCATTATGTATTGAGGTTCAAATTGATGTTTTATTCCTTAAATTAGTCTTAATCCTGACCATTAGGTCACAATTGTCATAGTAGGTCATAGCCGTGAAAATTATGTAGTGATCCAACTTAGAAGTTCAGATAATGACTTTAAGGGATTCTTGTCTATAAGCTTCTTAATGAATGTTGCTTACAAAAAAAGCATCTATTAAAAATGTAAATAACTAAAAATTTGAATTATCAAGAACATAAAGAGAGGTTAACTAAGATTCAACCGAACTAAATCAACAGTTGATATGTATGGCTCTTCACTATATGAAAGTTATTTATGTGACAATGAATTGATTTAAGATGTGTGTAAACAAATTGTTGAATGGTATGTGAAATTGTTGAATGATATATGTATATGAAATTATTAAATGTTATGTTATGTATGATTAATGTCATAAAATGAAAGATAATGCTCGATAGTAGTTAGTGTGACTGCAAATGATTCATATATATTTTATATATTAAGATATATATGAAATGGGCTAAAAGAAAGTATTATTGAATTTGTGGCTTAGATGCTGCATCATAAGATAGAATAATAAGAGATACAAAGATCTCAAAAAGCCAAAAGTATCACTCTAAATGTAGCATCTAATGTTGCATCCATATGGGATAATAATAGAGAGTCATCCTGATCAAGACAAAACACAATAGATACAAGAGAACAAGGATTACTAGGAGATATGGACACATTGATGCAAGAGAATCAAGAGCTAAGCTGACAACTTGAGGAATTAAGACAAAGATAAGAGATGCCTTTGCCACGTCCACCCCCTATAGCACTACCCATTCCTAGAGTTGAGAATATTCCTCCTCTTCTATAGAGGATTCCACACCGTGTATGAATAAGAATGTTACCAGAAGAATGAGCTTTAGTGAGTAACTTTAAGAAGATGAAACCTCCTGAGTTTAAAGGAGAAGCAGGGAAGGATCCCAAGAATTTTTAGAGGAATTAGATAAGATAGCTCAGAGATTGTCATGCTATGACGAAAAGCTAATTGAACTAATAGGACTACAACTCAAGAAGGATACAAGAGAATGGTTCTAAAGGGAGATTAAAGACTAGCTCTATGGAGACAATCCTCCTATATGGGATGAATTTAAGCAAAGGCTAACGGATGACTTCTTAACTGAAAAGGAAAGACAAAATTGTACTCTTCAGTTCAGGCAAATAAAGCAAAAGCTCAAAATGCCTGTATCTAAGTACACTCGAGAATTCAAACATTTGAGCAAATATACCTCTCACATAGTACCTACCAAAGCAAGTAGGGTTGATTGATTCCAATGAGGATTGGTCGTGCTGCTTTATAATGTCTTGGTAGCCACCGATTTCCCCATCGGGGCCATGTTAATTAGTAAAGCCAAGCTTATGAAGGCATGACACAAAGTTGAAAGGGCTAAACTAGCGAAAACATAGTAGAAAAATAAAGGAAAAAGTAAAGGACAAAGAAGCCAACAACTAGAAGGCCCTACCAAAAGTAAAGGTCTTGAATGGGCTTCGACTATATCTATCCCATATCAGCCGATAATGGGAGGATAAAGTCATGTCCAAGCTAGATGTTTCGATAGCCTCAGCTTCAAGCAATATTAACATATATCAAACCAAGCAACAAGGCCAATCTATACCTACTTGCACCATGTGCGGACGATAGCATCAAGGAGCATGTCGGAGAGCTATGGGGGTATGCCTATGCTGTGGACAGATGAGACATTTTATTAAGGATTGTCCAATGACTGTCAATTAGAGGATGACTATAGAGGCTTCACAACCTACTGTACAAATCATAGATAGGGAGGACAAGGCCATGGTACTAGACAATCCTTAGGCAATATGCAAGCTATAAAAGGCAGAGGTTCAATCAATAAGAAGCTTATGCATCCCATAATGTTGTTACAGGTACCATCTTCATCTAGTCTATTAGTGCTCGATGTTTGTTTGGTTCTAGTGTAACTCATTTATTTATTTCACCATGTTTCACTAAGAAATTAAATAAGAATAAGGAGGTGATGAATAAACCTTTGATTATAACTACACTGTTGGGAGAAACTATAGAGGTAGAATAAGTGTATAAAAATTGCATAGTAGAAATTGAAAATAGGAGGTTTCCTGCAAATTTGATTAAACTATAGGTCTTGGAATTTGATATCATACTAGGAATGGATTGGTTATCTATGCATATTACTTATATAGATTGTAAAGGAAAAAAGAATTAATTTCAAAGAGGATAATGGATCTGAATACTTTTCAGGGTGATAGGAGTAGCTTTACCGCGAATTTTATTTTGGTTATTGGAGTAAAATGATTGTTAAGGAAAGGCTATCAATCATATTTAGTGCATGTGGTAGATAGTGAGAAAGTAGATAAAACTATTATAAGGATACCTATAGTAGATGAATTTCTTGATGTGTTTCCTAAGGATATACCATGAATGCCACCAGTAGGGAGATTGAGTTCACAATTGAGCTCTTACCTAGAACTCAACCAATATCAATATCATCTTATCGGATGACACCTCTAGAGTTAAAAGAATTGAAAGTTCAAATATAGGACTTGCTTGATAAAGGTTTTATTAGACCGAGTAGTTCCCCTTGGGGTGCTTTAGTTCTATTTGTCATGAAGAAAGATGGGTCCTTAAGGTTATGTATTGATTATAAATAGTTGAATAAGGTGACTATGAAGAATAAGTATCCTCTACTAAGGATTGACTATTTATTAATTAGTTGTAAGGAGCTAGTTATTTCTCTAAGATAGACTTGCGATCGAGTTATCATTAACTCAAAATCTTATTTGTAAGACTGCTTTTAGAAGAAGATATGGACATTATGAATTCACAGTATTGCCATTTGGTTTAAGGAATGCAATAGCAGCTTTTATAGACTTAATGAATCGAGTGTTTAAGTCATTTCTAGACAAATTTGTGATTGTATTTATTGATGATATTCTAGTCTATTTAAGGAATAAGGAGGAATATAAGGAAAAATTGAGGATATTGTTGCAAACTTTAAAGAGCATAAGCTTTATGCTAAATTTTCTAAATATGATTTCTGGATGGAGTAAATTTGTTTCCATGGCCATATATAGAGCAAAGAAGGAATTAAAGTAGATACTAAGAAAGTAAAAGCAGCAGCAAATTGGCCCTGACCTATAGCTATTATAGAAGTGATGAGTTTCTTGGCTATGGCGAGTTATTATTGCCATTTTATAAAGGATTTTTTAAGAATATTAGTGCTATTAGCGAGGCTTACGAAAAAGCAAGATAAGTTTAAGTGGGATGGGACTTGTGAGGAGAGCTTCCAAAAACTTAAAGATTATTGAATTTCGACTCCTGTATTGGCATTACCTGATGGGAATTAAGGTGTTTGCATATTGTTGTAATGAACAGAAAGCGCAGGAAGTGCGAAAACTCATGATTTTCACCTAAGTCTTAAAACTTGGAATTTTTTTGTATAAATCTTACCTATGGCTGCTGAATCATGCATGAAGATGTTCTAAATTGATATTTGCTATGATTGAATGAAAAATAATGGTTTAAATTACCTATTTACATATTACTGTAATGACTGGAAAATACCAAAAATAAGAAAACTCATGGTTTTGTACCCTAGAACCTAAAAATTGAATTTTCATATATGAAAAATACCATATGTGGCTAATTCATGTGAATTAATATTCCAAAATGATGTTTGTTATGTTTACATGAAAAATCTTGGTTCAAACCATGTTTTTACATATTATTGTAATAGATGGAAAGTGCAAAAAGTAAGAAAAATTCAGTTTTCCCTTTGATGATGCATTCGGCCTACTATGGGATTTTTATCCCAATGTCTATAATTTTTATACAATGTATTTTGATGATTATTGACATATATATATGTATAATAAATGATAAAATTGCGTGTTAGTTGAGGAAATGACCTTAGACAAGCTTAAAGGCACTTGGTATACTTAAGGTATACTTAAGGTATCTTAATCTTATATTGTGATTAGAATGTGAATATGATTGGAAAATATAGAACTAGATGTTATGATGACTTGATGATGAATAAATGGTCTCATTGATTGAATGAATGGATCATAAAAGTTAAGCATGACACTTGAAAGGTTAAGTGATTAGTTGACATATATGGAAGTGTTAAGTGTAATAAGTTGATTGTTAAAGTGAATTATTATTAAGATAATGATATTATGATGACCTTAGAAAGGTATTGACATAATTGTAATGTGTTTTCATGTGAGCCTATCAGGGCTAAGTGTGTAAGACTTTTAAAGTTAACATGTTATGTCCAAGTGATGAGTACACTTATACATGCAACTCTAAGTGTATGTGAATGCTATATTTGCATGGGGTAGTTATGGGATAGGAGCATCATGATTAAATAAATACTAAGTATTAAATTAAATATTATGTTACAGTTTGAAGAGCTTTAAAACTTCAAAAGGGCTACATATACTAGGAGCAAAGGAACGACAAGGTGAGTAAACATCGTATTCATTCTACAAGTGTGAGTAAACTCTATATTCCTACTTTCAGTATGAGTAAACACTGTAATCTTGCTTCAAGTATGAGTAGCATCATGATATGTTACAAATATGTGATATCTTGTTATGTGAGCCTTTGTGATCTTTGAAACCCAAGTTCTTTCTATCCAAAAATTTGATTAAGTGATTTCTTTATAAAGCTTGGGTTGCTGAAGGACAATTGGTCCAAAAACCACTTTTGTTATTTTAATGAGAATTTCATGTGATTATTACCCTAACTTATATTTTTTTTTGGAACTACACTGTTCTTGTATCTTTTGTTCAATAAGTTAAATAGATATTGCCATTGTGAAATATGTGATTTTTGCCTTAAATGTTATTGATATATGTGATTACCATTAGCTCTAGCTATGGTACCATTAATCCTTTATACAGAAGCCTTGTGCCGATGCAGGTAATCATTAGAACTTATGCACACAGTCTTAACCTGATGGATAGGGGTAGTGTATCCACCTCAGCTAGAAAGGGGCGGTTCTAGTCATCGTGCCTGATCAGCTTCATGCCTTCTATGTGATAAGAGTTGGAATTTGGTATAAGGCCACCTCTCCTCTATGTGTTCGAGTGATAGAGCAATAGCCTTCACTCACTATGTGTTATATGTGTGATTTCTACAACCTTGATAATTAAACCCTTGCTAAATTGCAACTTGATTCATGAATTATAAATCATGAGCTATGTGTATAAGCTATGTGTTTCCTTTTCAAAGGAAGATGTGTTAATGTATGAACTATATTGTTTACTCATTGAGATCATCTATCTCACCCCTTTTTCTTATATGGTTCCAGGTGAGCAAATGTGAGGAGGCAAGGTGATGGCTCAAGCATTCTGCTCTGCTTGGGGTTTCCTTGTCAAAGTCATTAATAATACCATGTTATGAAGTGTTGTCATTAGATGTTCTGGGAATATTGGTTGATGCTTATTTTGAGATGTATTATTTTCTTAAGTTTCCAAATGGGATATGAATTTTATTTTCCTCATGGATTTTATGTGAAATGTCTAATTACAGTCTTCTGCAATTGAAGGTATTCATTTGATGATTTAAATGAGTTATTTGCATGAGGTTAGGTACGATCCTAGGTATGATTTGTATACATTTAAGTGGATTCTATGGGTGTGGGTGACCTTATGTCTCCCCATGTTCTAGGACCCTCATATCTCTAAAATTGGGATGTGACCGATGTTTAATGAAAGGTTTATGGTCAGAAGTGGACGAGTCATAAGTGTTGTTGGCTTACTTTCAAGTTAGGACAAACTTATCGATGAGATAAAAATATCACAAAATCAAGACCCCCAGCTAGTGAAAATCTTTGAGGATGTGAAAAAGGGATAAGCTTTAGAATTTTGAATAAAAGAGAAGGTTTTGAAATGTGGAGATTGATTATGTTAACCTAATATAAAGGAGTTGAGAGAAAGAATTTTGAAAGAAGCACATTAAACCTTTTATAGCGTATATTGAGGTGCTACCAAAATGTACCATGATATAAAGAGTACTTATTAGTGGATTGGAATGAAGAAAGATGTGGCAAACTTTGTAACTTCATGTCTTACTTGTTAGCAAATGAATTTTGAACACCAAATACCGTACGCATTACTTTAAGAGATAAGATTACCAGAGTGGAAATTAGAACAAATCACAATAGATTTCGAGGTGCGTCTACCAAAGACTATAAAAGGGTATGACTCAATATTTGTCATAGTGGATCGATTGATGAAATTGGCTCACTTCATTGAGGTAAAGACTACTTATTCAGTAGCCCAATATGCCTAAATTTATGTCAATGAAGTTGTAAGTTGCATGGGATTCCACTTCCCATTATCTCAAATAAAGGGACTCAATTCGCATCGAGGTTCTAGCAAAAATTGCATAAAGCATTGGGTATGCAACTTAACTTTAGCATAACCATTCAAGCACAAATGGATGGAAAATCTAAGAGAATAATATAAACATTGGAGGAGGATATGCTTCGTATGTGTATTATAGATTTCAAAGGAAGATGGGATAGACTTCTCCTACTTATCGAATTTGTCTACAATAATAGTTATCACTCCTCTATAGTAATGGCATTGTACAAGGCACTATGTGGCAAAAAAGGCCAATCTTTAATTTATTAAACTAAGGTGGGTGAAAAGTATCTTGAAGCTCCAGATACAATTGAAGAAGCTACTAAAAAGGTTAAGATCATTCAAGAAAGACTGAAAACTGCCTTTAGCCACCAAAAGAGTTATATCGCATAAGAGGAAGGATGTCCACTTCATGGTAGGTGACTATGTCTTTTTGAAAGTCTCCCCAATGAAAGGAGTAATGAGATTTGGACAAAAGGAAAAATTATCCCAAGGCTTCATTAGACCTTTTGAGATTTTTGACAAAGTTAGAGAAGTTTCGTACCAATTAGCATCGCCTTTAGCAATGGAACATATAAATCCGATTTTTCATGTGTCAATGTTAAGAAAGTACATTCCTGATCCTTTACATGTACTATAATAGCAATTAATAGAAATGGACAAAGACCTCTCTTATGAAGAGGTTCCGATCGCTATAATGGATCGACAAGTGAAGAAGCTTTGAAATAAGGAGATACCAATGGTCAAAGTTCAATGGTGTAACCACAATGTGGAAGAATGCATATGAGAAAATGAAGATAACATGCTCCAAAAATATCCACATTTGTTTCATCATTAACATGTAAGCTCTTTTAAAAATTCAGGGGGGGGGGGTAGAAGGGATTTTGGATATTATGAAAACTTTTATCATGGATGGATAAATTAAGAGTGTTTACTCTTATATTTAATTCTTGCTAGAATCAATGTTATCTTTATATTCTTGCATTAAATACATGCTTAAAGAAACATTCAAGTAGATTGATCACTTATTTGTGGAGTGTTAAAAAATTGGAGTTTAGAAACTAAGTCTTCTTTATTCTAATTCTTGATCATTTTATCTAAGCAATCTGATTTCTAACCTTCCTTAAGGGTTGAATATGAATTGGCCTTGGGGTTTTCATATTAATATGTTAGGGGTTCGAATATACAAAGGGGTTCTCAAGCTTATTCATAGAGGTTCCATATCATTTGGTATCATAGCCTTGGCTCTAGATCAAATTTTATCTTAATTAAATTTGTGTTCTTTTATTCTAAATTTCTTACTTTCTTGTTATGCTTGTGTTCATTATTCTAGTTCTTGAGTCTTGTTCTTACTTCCTTGACTAAATCTAAATTCCTTGTTGATAAAAAAAAAAATCAACATCAGTTATACCTTTTTATCTTATTGTATTTCAATTTAGCAAATTTGTTTCCTTCGTATTGATGTTGGGTTCCATTAGTAAATTAGTGGAGTTCTCATTAGTTGGTATCAAATTTTTGTTAAGCTTTTAGGGTTAGATTTCAACATATTGCTGTCAAATCCCTTTAATATATTATTGGGGTTCACTTCAGTTGCTTTCATTATCCTAAAAATCTGTTTTTGTTTAAGCATGTTAAAAAAAAAAAAGAAAAAAAAAATTCCTATGTTCTTATGTGTCCAAAATTGTTATTTTGATCTTCCTTTTGCCATAAATCAATCCTTTTTTTTTTTTCATCCTCATAATTTTTGAGATATTTTATCTAAGCATAATTACAAAGATTTGAGGACAAATCTTTTATGATGAAAGAGGGGAATGATGGGAAATCAAAGGAGCACAAATATTTGAGTTCGCACTAATAGAACAGTCTATACTATTTGGACCATAAATCTCGCTATGGAACTTGGATTGAGGTGATTCAAGATGTGTTGACATTCATAGCTATAACTTCTATTTTCTAAGCTTTAGTTGATTCTATCATTATCAAGGCCAAATTTGGAATGCAAATATGCTGCTACTAGAATTTAGATTTTTGAATAAAATTTGGGTTTTAGTTAATTATGTATTTGGGCTGTCCATGTTAGTTATTAAGCCCACAATTTAGTTTGTTAAGTTTTCAAGATAAACTAAGTTAATTGTCTGTAATATACATCATTAAAGGTATTTTTAAAATAAATATTTTTTGGGGGGGATTTTAATAAAAATAATAAAAAAAATATTTTATTTTTAATTACCTATAATCAGCACCAAAATTAAATAAAAAACCCAAATACCCAAAAGCCTACTACACCAAAACACTCTTAACCTAACTCATTAAGAGTAATATTGGAAATAGCCCAAAGCCCTACATATTTAATGAAGAATTCAGCTAGCCCTAGCTTCTAGCACCCACAATTATGTTATTTCATTATTTTGGCAGAAAAATTCTCTCAAAATTATTCTCTCTACCAAAATTCATAAAATACCTTCAAACCTTATGATTTCTTGACTGTATTCATAAGTTTTTCTCTTATTTCAATTTATTATTTGATTCCTATGAAACTAATTATGAGAAAATTATTTTGAACTAAATATTTGATGATTTTTATTGATTAAATTTGGCCTATGTGATTTTCTAGAAGAGAAAATGATTTTTTCTACCAAAAACACAAACCTCTCTATGCGAATCCCCCAAAGGTGAATCCCAAAATTTAAAATTTAAATTTTCATGCATAAACTCAAAGGGGGCTGCCAATTTTTACATTCTTGTGTTCTAAATGGATTTTTGATGTGTTTAGATGAAAAATATCAAATTAAATCATATTTCTGCATATTACTGTAATGACTGAAAAGTTTTAGAAAATAGGGAAATTCATGGTTTTCGTCCTAGAACTTAAAAGTTGGAAAATTTCATGTGTACATGCAAGTATGGCTGCCAATTTATACATATTGAAATTCTAAACTGATATTTGTTATGACTAAATAAAAAATAATGATTTAAATCACCTGTTTACATATTACTGTAATGACCAAAAAGTATCGAAAATAAGAAAACTCATGGTTTTTCATCCTATAACCTAAAGTTGGAAATTTTCATGCATATGAATCTATATAGGTGCCAATTCCTACATGTTCATGTTCTAAAATGATTTTTGTTTTGATTACATTAAAAATCTTAGTTCAAACCATATTTCTATATATTACTGTACTAGACGAAAAGTATGAAAAATTTAGGTTTTCTCTTTAATAGTACATTCGGCCATTGTTGGGACTTTCATCCCAATGTCTATAATTTTTATGTAATGTATTTTAATAATTATTGACATGTATGAATGAATAATAAATGGTTAAATTGCATGTTGGTTGAAGGAATGACTCTAGACAAGGCTAGAGGCAATTTGGTATACTTAAGGTATCTTAGTCTTAAGTTGTGATTAGAATGTGAATGTGATTAGGTAATATGGAAATAGGTTTTATGATGAGTTAATAATGAATTAATGATCTTGAATTGATAAAGAGATTGATTGAATGAATTGATCATAAGAGATAGGCATGACACTTGAAAGGCTATTAATAAATTGACATGTATGGAAGCGTTAAGTGTACTAAAATGATTATTAAAGCAAATTAATATTAAGATCATGACATTGTGTTTGACTTGAGAAAAGTATTGGTATGAGTTATAATATGATTTCATATGAGCCTATAAAGGCTAAGTGTGCGAGACTTTCAAGTCAACATGTTATGTGTAAGTGATGAGTGTACATTTATGCGCAACTCTAAGGGGATGTGAATATTATATGTGCATGGGGTAGTTATGGGATAGGATGGCATGATAATCAAATAAATACTAAGTATTAAATTAAATATTATGTTAGAACTTAAGGAGTTTTAGAGGTTTAAGGGCTACAAATACTAAGAGCGAAGGAACCACAAGGCGAGTAAATATTATATTATTGTTACAAGTACAAGTTATCATACTATGTGAACCTTTGATATTCTTGAAACCCAAGTTCTTTTCTACTTTAAAATGAAACTCTATGATTTCTTTGTTAAGTTGCTAAAGGATAATTGGTCTAAGAATCATTTTTGTTTATCCAATGATAATACCTTTGTGATTATTGCCCTAACTTATATTCTTACTAGAACTATACTATTCTTCTATCTTTTGTCCAAAAAGTTAAACTACTATTGCTATTGCGATACATGTTATTGTTGCCTGAAGCGTTATTGTTATATGTGAATACCATTAGCTCTAGCTATGGTACCTCTAACCCTTTATGCAGAAATCCTCATGCCAATACGGGTAATCATCAGAACCTGTGCACAAGGTCTTAACCTAATGGATAGGGGCTGTGTATCCACCTCAGTTAGAAGGGATGGTTCTAGTCGTAGGGCTTGATAAGCTTCATGCTTCTCTATATGATAGAAGTTGGAATTTGGTTTGATGCCCCCACTCCTTTATGTGTTCGAGTGATTATGGCAATAGCATTTACTCTATGTGTTATGTGTTATAAGTGTGATTTCTGCAAACTTGCTAAAATGAAAACCTTGCTAAATTGCAAACTTGGATTCATAAATTGTAAATCATGAACTATGTGTTATAAGCTATGGGTTTCCTTTCTAAAGGAATATATGTTATTGTATGTGCTGTATTGTTTATTCATTGAGATCATCTATCTCACCCTTTTTCCCTTATGTGGTTCTAGGTGAATAATATGAGGAGGTATAGTGATGGCTCAAGCATTCTACTTCGCTTGGGGAATTCCTTGTCAAAGTTATAATAATACCATACTATGATAAGTCCTTAGACACTTTAGGAGTTATTATGGGAACTTTATTTTAGAATATTATGTTGGAGAATCTACTTGGACTCTTATTATTATTTTCTTATGAATTGTATTAAAGTATATTTTTAATTTCCGCAACTTAAGCTTTTTCCTTTACAATGAAAAGGTTTTATTAAGTTAATGCATGAGGTTCGGTATGATCCTAGGTAGTGATAGTGTGTTCATGAGTGGGTTCTATGGGCATGGGTGACCTTATGTCTCCCCATGTTCTAGGACCGTCATGCCTCTTAAATTAGAATGTGACAAAGTTGGTATCAGAGCTGTAGTTTTAAAGTCTAGTTTAGACTTGTCTATTTATTGGGTTGATTAAGTATAATCCTGGAGCATAGGAATTTTCCTATCATGTCACTTGTAGTCTATCACTAGTATAGTTTCACGAAATCCTAATAAGTTATAGTACTCTTTAATATTGTTTGCTTGTGTGCCTTACGATTCTTTTACCAGATGACCATGAACATCAACCCTGTGAGAGGACCCAGACCTAGACCACCCCGTGTGACCAGCAAGAGGACTTGGTCCAAGATGTTCGAGAGAGTTGTGCCTGTGATCCGCTGTAACAACCCACATCTACACTAGGAGTTTTTGTGACAAATTGTTTGAATTTAAGGTTATTGTGATAAAATGTGTGACTTTATGAAAATTCATGTGTGATTTGTTTTATAGGTATGTGGCATGTTAAATTAATTTTAATATGCCTAATATAAATTATTATTGTAAAATAAATTATTTAAATGAAGTACATTAGTATGAAATAATTTATTTTCCATAAAATGAATTTTCATGCAAAAAGGTGATTTTTAAGCATAAATTAATTTCATGAGTATTTTTAAAATATTTTTAAATAAATGTTTTGGGGGAAATTTTAATTAAAATAATAAGAAAAATATTTTTTTTAATTACTTATAATTAGCCCCAAAATTAATTAAAAAACCTAAATACCCAAAAGCCCACTACATTAAAACACTCATAACTTAGCTCATTAAGGGTAATCTTAGAAATTGTCCAAAACCCTACATATAAATACCTAAAATTCAGCCAGCCCTTCATTCCAGCAGCCATCACTTTTTTATTTCATTATTTTGGCAGAAAAATTCTCCCAAAATCATTCTCTCTATCGAAATTCACAAAAAACCTTCAACTTTGCGATTTCTTAACCGTATTCATAAGTTTTTCTTTTCTTTCAATTTCTTATTTGATTTCTATGAAATAAATTCTAAGAAAATTATTTTGAACTGAATGTTTATTGGATTTTACTGATGAAATTTGGCCTAGGTGATTTCTTGAGAGAAAAATGAATTTTCTACTGAAAACACCAACCTCTTTATGCGATTTTTCCAAAGGTAAATCCTACAACTCAAAATTGAAATTTTTATGCATAAACATTACCAAAAGGGGGCGATTTTTACATGCTTCTATTCTAAACTAATTTTTGATGTGTTTATATGAAAAATAATGAATTAAATCATATTTTTACATATTACTGTAATGACCGAAAAGTTTCAGAAAACTAGGAAATTCAAGGTTTTCATTCTAGAACTTGAAAGTTGGAAAATTCTATGGTTCTATATACATGTGGCTGCCAATTTGTGTATGATGGAGTTCTAAACTGATGTTTGTTTTATTTGGATGAAAAATAATGATTTAAATCATGTGTTTACATGTTACTTTATTGAACGGAAAGCACAAAAATTTAGAAACCTAATGATTTTCATTCTAAACCCTAAACTTGGAATTTTCATGCATAAGAAGCATCCATGGCTGCCAATTTGTGTACATTGATGTTCTAAATTGATATTTGCTATGATTGAATGAAAAATAATGGTTTAAATCACATATTTACATATTACTATAATGACCAGAAAGAACCAGATATAAGAAAGGTTTATGGTTTTCACCTTAACGTCTAAAGTTAGAAAGCATATGGATTTATATATGTGCCAATTCCTATGGATTAATATTCTAAAATGATTTTTTTATTGTATGCTCGGAACAAACCATATTTCTACATATTACTATAATAGATGGAAAGTACGAAAAGTAAGAAAATTTAGTGTTTCCCTTTAATGGAGCATTCGCCCTACATTGGGAATCTTATCCCAATGTCTATAATTTTTATGGGATGTATTTTGTTGATTATTGACATGTATGCATGAATGATAAATAGTTAAATTGCTTGTTGGTTGAAGGAATGACTCTAGACAAGGCTAAAGGCAATTTGGTATACATAAGGTATCTTAACCTCAAGTTATGATTTATATGTGAATGTGATTGGATAATATGGAAGTAGGTTGTATGATGACTTGATAATGAATCAATGATCTTGAATTGATGAAGAGATTGATTGAATGAATTAGTCACAAGAGATAAGCTTGACACTTGAAAGGTTATTTGTTAAGTTGACATATATGGAAGTGTTAAGTGTACTAAGATGATTGTTAAAGGGAATTGATATTAAGATAATGATATTGTGTTGACCTTAGAAAGGTATTGACATAAATTATAATGTGTTTTTATATGCACTACAAAAAAAAATGCATAATACCGACTAAGTTTTTTGTCGATAAACATAGAAAATTAGTCAGTATTTAAACTTACCAACCAAATACCGACAAAAATATTTAGTCGGTATTTTCATTGTCGGTAAAAAAAATACCGATGGAATATAATATAGTCGATAAACACCAATGGATATTTTTGTCAGTATGTTGTCTTATTTTTGTCGGTAAATTTGTAAAGAGTAATCGGCTCAACAAATTACTGACTAAAAATATAGTCGGTAAAATATATTTTTGGTCAGTAAATTAGTAATTATTTTGTCATTAAGTTTTTCTGACTATATTTTCCATCAGTAATTGACAATTTTGGGTCAGTAAATATATAAAATATTGGCAGGGAAACACTTTTACTAACTAATATTCAATCGGTAAATTGATAATTTTTTGGAGGGAAAATTTTACTGTCTAAATATTTTTGTCCGTAAATAGTAGGTAAATTTATCAACAACTATATTTGTCAGAATAGATTGTTGGAAAATCAATTGGTAAATTATCTAACAAAACCTTTTAGTTGGTATTTAGTCGGTAATTTTATTCACATATAGTCAATAATTTGTCGGTAAATATTATTACTCTTTTTAGCTAATATTAATCCAATTTTAAATAAAATATAAATAATAAAAACATTTATAATATATATATATATATATATATATATATATATATATATATATATATATATATATATATAACTAATGATATCATAAATATGAAAGTCAACATTCTAATTCATAGATATATATAAAAATTCCATACAAATAATAAAAATAAAGTAATAATTGTATAGTAATTAAAATCCAACAAAAAGTAAAATGTCCAAAATAGATATACTACTGTGTAGATAAGTGATCATCATCTTTGTCACCATCATGTTGAGAATTATGTGAATCCAGAGGAAGCTGAGAATCAGGACGAGCTGGAGGACACTGAGAAGCAATTAGGGTACTCATTTGAGTTGCCAAATCTCGTGTAAAGTCTTGCAACTCTTGAATCACCCTATCCTGCTCTGTCATCCTCTGAGCTTGCTCACTAACCCTCTAAACCTGCTGTGAAAGTTGCTCTTGTAGTTGCTGAATTTCAGCAGTATGTTGTTCACAAGCGTGGCTTGTCCCTGAAGTAGAGGATTAGATGATGGGTAATATTTTGACCCCTGAGATCCAAGATTCTATTTCTTTTTCGTCCACCACCTACATCCAAATACAACCTATTTTCATCTATGGTCTCATTTGACTAGGTCATTTATTGTCGTCTAGTCTCAATAGCATCCTTAAAAAAATATAAAAATGATAACAATATCAATACAAATAGATAAAAAAAAGTGTATATAGATATTATTTAAAGTAATTAAGTTGACGTACATGAACAGCTTTTGATCTCTGGTCGATAAAAGTCTGACCATCCCCTTTCTTTGTATGAATGCGAACAAATAACTCTGTAGCAATGGGTTGTCAGCCTAGTTTTTTAGTCTAAAAAAATAAAGACAATTCAAATCATAAAAAAAAATAATTTCAAATATTAAAAAAAAACAAACTAAAGTTGCATATTACCATATATGAAAATAAAAAAGAAATATATATATATATATATATATATATATATATATATATATATATATATATATATATATATATATATTACTAAAATAAAATTCAATAAACAATTACAAGTCGTTTCCCATGCTCATAATGGGTAGTAGTGCCTTTGGTGTGAGTTGATGGTCTGGATCCATCATTGGATTGTGACATTCTATTTTTCGAATATTGTTTAGACCGTTCGTTCACTTATGGCTTATTCTAATGGCCATGCCATCTATCCCACACTTCTTCATTCATAAATTTTGGCTTCTTCCTAGCTTTTTGGATCTCACACATCATGTCCTTATATTGAACTGCAGCTTTCACCTTCCATGCTACATGGATTAGTGCATCTAATGCTTCATCCCAGATGCATGCTTTTTGCCCAAAATATATGAATAATGGAATTTGTTAAATTATTCAATCTAACATAAAGAATTTGTATGAAAAAAAAATTGAATTAAATACCTGAAATTCCTCCCAATAAAATTTCTTCTTTAACTCACTAACAGTTTTCCATTGGATAGCTTTCACCCCCTCTTCATCAACACCCTCCTCAAAAATCTTCCTAATTTTTCGTGAGCACATCCCAGAAGGCTCCAAACTTAAAACCCATTAAATTACTTATAAGAACATACTAACATGTAATTTTTACATAAATAAACTTGCATACATTAGCAAATAATAAAAAAAATGTTACAAATTAGTAATTAAACACACTTGTGAATCAAACCAAGCATTTTACTAAAAATTCGATAGAGTCTCCGCTATAAAATCAACATATTCCCCCTATAAAATGGTTCAATTTCCTATTAAACACTTCAATTATCACATCAACTCAATCACATATCACCACAATCACACATCACCACAACCACACATCACCATAATCCCACATCATCACATCACACAAAATAATCATCAAGCCTAATGAAGTGAAGTATTTTATTTAATATCTAATATAAACCAATAGCAATTAATAATGACTTGTCCAAATTAATGTATATTACTTACTTTTCACTATGTAAGGTGACATGTAATCGGCCTTGTGTAGAAGTAGAGCTAGAATAAGCAACAAAAGCACCTACTGTTGGTCCTACCGACATCTATCTGTCTGTGAAGGTTGAGATTATGATTGAGGAGCTATATGCTTAGCAGATGGAGATGGCGATGTCGATGGTGATAATGGTGAGGACTGTGTTGTCATAGTAGCAGGTTAAGGTACTTGTTGAGGTGGTGGTACTGATAATTATGTCGTGGTAGTAGCAAGTTGAGGTGGTTGTTGAGATGAAGGTAGTGCTAGTGATAAGGTCGTGGTAGTAGCAGGTTGAGGTGATGGTTGAGGTGGAGGAGGCACCAGTGATAGGATCATAGTAGTAGCAGGTTGAGGCGATGATTGAGGTGGAGGTGGTACCAACGATAGGGTTGTAGTAGTAGCAGGTTGAGGTGGAGTTGGTACAGGTGATAGGATTGTGGCAGTAGCAGGTTGAGGTGGCACCGACTGTGAAGGATGTGTATGTGAATCTAAATGTGTAGACCCATCAAAAGGTCAGGATTTAGTTGAATTATTCCTAACCAATTGTCTCTTATTAGGGTCTGATTTTCTACCCATCTCAATAGTCAACCTATAAGAAATGCAATCATAAATAGTTAGATTATTATTATAAAAGCAAAGTAATAAAATAACACACTATTTATTAAATAAAAGCATATAATAATGAATAAAATCATTAAAATAAATAATAACAAAACATTCATTCATCACTATTAAAATCTAAATAATCCATCAAATGCAATAAATTAAATACAAATTAAATATTGTCCAAACTAATCACTATCACTATCTTCCTCAAATTCATCTTCACTTTCACATTCATCTAACACTTCTGATTCTATCTGTAGTATAGGATCATCTAAAAGCTTAGCTTCATCATCTCCTAAATCAGCAAGTACTCCATCTATATCATGCAATGAACTAGATTCATTGATGCTTATAGATGTTTTTAGTAAGCTGCAAACTGACAGGCTCATCTTCTTAGAATGCTATGGTAGCATCTACTATTTTCTCAATAGTTATAGGAACATCCATAACATGCCTAGCTTTAACTTTGCAAACCGCCCACCAGTCACACTTGTCTCTTCTCAAGCTAGGATAAGGAACATAATATACCTGTGCTGCTTGCATTGCAAGAATGAACGCGTCATACTTATTTAGTTTACACTTGTGATTGACATCCACTAAAGGGTACTGTTTATGAACCTTGATCCCAACATTATTAGTAGGATAAAACTAGTCACACTTGAATAGAATAGTGCGCTTAATTGGAAGCCTTAGATATTCCAACCACAAAATCTTTATTAGGCGTCCGTAGTAATCACTCTCAGACTCGCTATAATGTGTGCCCTTAATACAAACTCGACTATTTGAAGTGGACCTAATCGAACCATGTGATTCTGTATGAAATTTAAAACCATTAACGAAATACATAGGGAATGATTCCACAGTATGTAATGGGCCTTTTGCAAGATCTTTGATGAACTCATTGTCAATGAAGTTATCACGTACATATTATGAAAACAAAAGTTTAGTATGTTATCACATGCCTATTATGAAAACAAAAGTTTAGTACGTATATATGTTTTATTACTTACATATTTCTCAAACTAGATGGCAAAATGCTCATCAAGCATATGATCAAGCTTGGCATCAGTGATGTAAAGTGATGCTTTTTTCACTTCATCAATGTATAGTCTATTTCAAAACAAGATAATAAATATTTTAGATAAATTTTTTAAGGAAAATTGAAATTGTTTTACTTTTCAACACACTTACACAACATATAGATTGAACCTCACAATTTAATAGAATGTAATTATGTGCTACTTTGTATTCAGTTCAGACAATCTCTTTTTTTTTTATCGTCCATATGCTCAACCAGGATGTTTAAATATTGAAAGATTCCCTTCTATCTCTTCAACATCCCACCATCATCATTTCAAGGCACTTTTCGCAATCTTGTGTAAACATAGGCCTCAAAATAATATAAACAAAAATTTGACGCTTCTTCCACTAAATATGCATTACAAATTGAACCTTCCACCTTCGCTTTATTAGTTATATTCCTTTTCAAGCGACAAAGAAATCTATATGAAGTTGCATGAATAAGCTTATATAAGTAATCAGTTTTAAATAAAGAAATATTCATTTTGAGTGTAATTGTTTTACCTTTCAAAAGGATACATCCAGCGATAATGAACCAGACTAGCAATTTTAGCCTTATAAGGCAAGTGTATCGGAAGATGTTCCATAGAGTCAAAAAAACTAGGAGGGAAAATACACTCTAATTTGCAAATAATAATTGGAATATCTCTTTCAAGTCTCTCCATATCCCCCTGTAACAACCCACACCCACCCTAGGAATTTTCGTGATAAATTGCTTGAATTAAAATCTATAAGGTTAAGTGTGTGCTTGTGTGAATGTTGTGATCTAAGTGATTGATGAGTATGTGGCATATTAAATTAATTTTAATATGCATAATATGTGTTGCTATTGTGAAATAAATGATTTACATGAAGTGAATTTTCATAAAAGAATTTATTTTCAATAAAATGAATTTTCATGCATAAAAAAATTTTTAAGCATAAAATAATTTTATGGGTATTTTTAAAATATTTTTAAATAAAAATTTTTGAGGGAAATATTCTAGAATTAAAAAGAAAAATATTATTTTTATTTCTAAACACTTCAGCTGAAATTTTTAAAGAAAAAGGCCCAATACCCAAAAGCCCACTACAAAAAAATGCACCTAACTTATTTCATTAAGGGTAATAGTGGAAATTCCACTCCAACCCTAATATATATTCAAATTTTCAGCCAACAAGGGTTTTCCAGCAGCCACTCCCTCATTCTTTCTATATTTTGGCAGAAAAACCTCTCAAAATAATTCTCCCTACCGAAATATCGAAAACACCTTACCGTTTCGCGATTTCGTGACCGTAATCATAAGTTTTTAATCTCTTTTGATTTCTAAACTGTTTTCTATGAAATAAATTATGGGAAAATTATTTTGAACTGTTTGATTACTGATTTCTACAGATTCAATTCTATTTGAGTGAATTTTTGGGAGAGAAATTTTATTTTCTATCGAAAACACGATTCTTTCCACAAGATTTATCGAAAGGTGAATTCTATAACTTAAAATCACAATTTTATTGCATAGACATCATAAGGAATTCAAGGTTTATTTGTGTTTATTTATATTCTAAACTGATTTTTGATTTGTTTTGATGAAAAATATTGCATGAAATAATATTTCTATATATTTCTGTGATGACCGAAAAGTTTCGAAAAACAAAGGAATTCAAGGTTTTCGTGTTAGGATTTGGAAATTGGAAAATTCTATTCTTTCATGAACACATGGCTGCTGATTTGTGTGAATTGATGTTCTAATGTGATTTTTTTTTTGTTTAGATGAAAAATAATGACTTGAATCATGTGTCTGTTTATCGCAGAAATAAACAAAATGCGCGGAAAGCGTGGAAACTCATGATTTTTCACCTAAGCCTTTGAACTTGGAATTTTTTTGTATAAACCTTACCTATGACTGCTGATTTGTGTGATAATGTGTTCTAAACTAATATTTTCAATGATTGAATGAAAAATAATGGTTTAAACAACCTGTTTGCATATTTCTGAAATGACCGAAAAATACTGAAAACAAGAAAACTCATGTTTTGTGCACTATAATGAAAAAGATTGAATTTTTATATATCAATGGCACCAATAGTGGCCGATTCTTATGGATTTGAGTTCTAAAATGATTTTTGTTATGTTTACATGAAAAATCTTGGTTTAAATCATGTTTTTGCATATTTCTAAAATAGACGGAAAACACAAAAAGAAGAAGAATTTGGTTTTCACCTTAAAGATGCATTCGGCCTACATGGACCATTGTGTCTAAATGTTTATAAATTTAATGTGATGTGTTTTGATGATTGTTGACATGTATGTATGTTTAGTAAATGATGAAATTTGCATGTTTATTGAAGGTATGATCATAGATAAGCTTAAATGTGTTTTGGTATACTTAAGGTATCTTGATATAATATTGTGGTTAGAAAGCAAATGTGATTGAGGAATTTGGAACTAGATGTCATGATGACTTGATGATGAATACATGGTTATGAGTTAATGAAGTGAAAGAGATCATAAGAGTTAAGCATGACGTTTGAAGTATTAATTATTAAGCTGACATGTATGGAAGTGCAAAGTGAATTAAGATAATTGATAAGTGAATTGATATTAAGGTAATGATAATGTGATGACCTTAAAAAGGTATTGATATGATTGCAATGTGTTTTCATGTGAGCCTATAAGGCCTAAGTATGCAAGACTTTTAAGTCAACGTGATATGTGCAAGTGATGAGTACACCTATGAGTGAACTCTAATGTGTATGCTATATGTGTATGGGTAGTTATGGGATAGGAACATCATGAGTAAATAAATACTAAGTATTAAATCAAATATTATGTTAGAGTTTGAGGAGCCTTAAAAGTGCAAAGAGGACTACGAGTACTAGGAGCAAAGGAACCTTAAGGTGAGTAAACATTGTTTTCATTCTTCAAGTGTGAGTAAACACTATGTTCATGCTATAAGCGTAAGTAAACATTGTATTCATGTTATAAGTGTAAACAACATTTTGTTGTATTACAAGAATGTGATATTGATATGTGAACCTTTGTGATCTTTGAAACCCAAGTTCTTTCTATTTTAAATTTTATGATTTCTTTGTTAAGTTTGGGTTGCCAAATGACATTTGGTCCAAAACTATTTTGCTTATCCGATGAGAACATTTTTTGTGATAAACACCCTAACTTGTGTTCTTTCTGGAACTACACTTTCATTGTATTATTGTTGTAAGCCAAACTACTATTGTTATTGAAATACATGTTATTGTTGCCATATGTGATATTGTTAATTGTGTTTACCAATAGCTCTAGCTATGGTACCTTTACCCTTTATGCAGAATCCCCGTGCCAATGTGGGTAATCATCGAAACCTGTGCACATGGTCTTAACCCGATGGATGGGGGTAGTGTATCCACCTCAGCTAGAAGGGGCGGTTCTAGCCATGGAGCCTGATCAGCTTCACACTTTATAAGTGATGGGAGTTGGAATTTGGCAAAGGCCACCTATCCTCGATGTGTTTAGAGTGGATTGAGCAGTGTCTCTACTCTATAAGTGTTATAAGTGTGATTTCTGCAAACTTGCTAAATTGAACCTTGCTTAAAATGCAACCTGATTCATGAGTTATAAACCATGAACTATGTGTATAAGCTATGTGTTTCCTTGCAAAGGAATATGTGATATTGTGTGAGCCCTTTTTGTTTACTAATTGAGATCATCTATCTCACCCCTTTTCCTTGTGTGGTTCCAGGTGAGCAAATGTGAGGAGGCAAGGTGGTGGCTTAAGCATCCTACTTTGCTTGGGAAATTCCTTGTCCGAGTTATCAATAATAGTATGATTATGAAGTCTTGTCTTTAGATGCTCCAGGAATGTTAATTGATACTTATGGAGATTTATATTATTTTCCTTATGAAATTTATATGTAACAATTTACTTTAAGTCTTTCGCAAATTATGGTATTTATCTAAATGTTTTAAATGAGTTAATGAAAGAGGTTCGGTAAGATCCTAGGCATGATTGTTATATGTTAATGGGTTTTACGGGCATGGGTGACCTTATGTCTCCCCATGTTCTAGGACCGTTGTATCTCATAAGGTTGGGATGTGACACCCCTACTGTAATTGTGGTTGAAGATAAATATTTGAAAAAAAGGCTTAATCGGTGAGAGCTGACCACACATTTATAGGCAAGAGCTCACGAAATGCTATAGGAATTATCCTCTGCATAAACATATGGCAATCATGGCTCTTCATCCCAAACATCTTCAATTTTCTCATGTCTACACACCAACCCATATTGGAAGCATAACAATCAGGAAATTTAAGATTTTTAACCCATTTAAAGAAAACTTGTTTCTTAGGTTTATCTAATGTGTAGCATGCTTTTAGATATTTCCCTATAACTTCATTGTTTTCTAATTCAGGCCTTCAGCACAACTTCTTCATGTCTTCCTTTGCCTTCTCATTATCTTTAGTTTTCCCCTCGATATTAAGTATAGTATTAAAAACATTTTCAAATACATTCTTGTCAATATGCATCACATCTAGATTATGTCTAATGAGATTTGAACTCCAGTATGGCAAATCCCATAATATACTTCTTTTCTTCCAGCCACAGTTCTTACAAATTGGATCATTAATCTCTTCAGCATTGAGTTCAATCACTTTCCTCAATCCCAATTCATTTAATTCCTGCAAAATTTGATGACCATTCTTAATGGGTGGTGCTTGTGAATTTTCCATTCTATTTTTCAAGAACCAATTTTTATTACATCTAAAAGGATGATCCTCAGGAAGAAATTTATGGTGATTATTAAACCAAATCATCTTTTGACCATGGCTTAGTGTAAATGATTGTGAATGTTCCATACAATAAGGACAAGCAAGTTTCCTAGCTGTGCTCTAACCTGAAAGCATTGCATTGGCAGGAAAATCACTAATAGTCCACATGAGAGCCACTTTCATTTGGAAATTTTGTTTCCTTGATACATCATATGCTTATGCACCTACATCCCAAATATGTTTCAACTCTTCAATCAATGGTTGAAGGAAAACATCTATGTTGTTTTTTTCGTTGTTAGGCCTAGGAATAATTATAGATAAGAACATGTATGTCTCTTTCATACACATCCATGGCGGCAAATTGTATGGGGTAACTATAACTGGCCATGAAGAATATTATTGTCTAGACTGACCAGACGGTTGACAACCATCAGTACACAAGCCCAAACTCATATTGTGGCTCTCAGAGGCAAATGAAGGATGTGTGCGACTAAAATACTTCCATGCCTCAGAATTAGATGGATGACACATCTCCCTTCTTCATGCAAATGCTCATCATGCCATCGTATATAAGAGTCTGTTGTTTCTGAAGCATAAAGTCGTTGCAACCTAGGAGTTAGAGGAAAAAAATACATAACCTTGTTTGCTATATTTTTACCATGTTCCCTTGGTCCCCTTTTCTTCTTAAATCAACACTCATTACAAAACTTACATCTTGTCAAGTTATCATCAGCACCCCAGTATATCATACATCTATTCTTGCAACAGTATATCTTTTCAACTGAAGACCAAGGCCTTGAACTAATTTCTTAGTTTTGCAAAAATTATCCACCATTTTATTTTTATCAGGTAAAACCTCTTATAAAAATTGTGTGAAATCATCATAACATCTCTCTAAAAAATGGTGCTTCGACTTTATATGTAACAATCGTGCCACATCTAACATTTGGGAATGTTTATTACACCCATCCCACAATTGTTCATTGACTTTATTAAGCATATCGAAGAATTTTTGTGTAGCTGGATTAGGTTCTTCATCCATGTATTTTGTATAAAAATCAGGCCTAGCTACATCAAGAATCATCTGTTGGTATGTATATGGTGCTTGTGTATCCATATCTGCAGATACAAAGTGTTTAAAATGCTCAGATTCTGCACTCCTATATGGTTCCTCATGTCGATTCCATTCATAGTAATCCAGAATGAATCCTTTTTTGAAAAGGTGCAATCTCACGTCTTCAAGCATTTGGTACTTTCGATTGTGACACTTCTTACAAGGACACCTTATCTCAGCCACATCTCACATACTTGAATGATTACAAGCGAAAGTAACAAAGGTTTCAACACCATCAATAAACTCATTGTTAATGATGCCATCAGCATTAAGCCTCTTGTACATCCATTGACGATCAACTCTCATTTTTTGTTCTTGTGTTTACCTAGGGATGCACCAAAGTTGAAAAAGAAAAAAAAACTAAATATCTAGGGATGCACCTAAATTCTCTAAATTTTTATTTGTTATCCATGTATTATAATAATTTCTAATATAATTTACCATCTATAATTATATTCCATTCCTTTGTTATCCATGTATTACTATAATTTCCTTAGTTAGGCAACAACAAAAATTAATAGTTGTCTGAACATGGTGAAGCACATGACATAGGGGATCAAAAGAATTTGATCATAGAATAGAAAAGATAGTAGGTAATTAAGTTAATTAGTCACATATTTTCAAATAAAAATTCAATTAGTTACATGTGTATTAATTGGGCAATTCACCAAAGCAAGAAGGCGAGGAGAAGAACAAATGGGCAATTCATAAAGTCAAATTGCAACAAGTTCTGAAAATCACCATAGAAATATACCATTCATTGTGCATGATAATGCCTACTGCATGTACTATAATAACATTACATGCCCAAATGATCCATACTTGTATCAACATTAGTAGAAAATAAGCCTAGGCAATTATACTTTATAATTACCTGTGTATGAATGCGGGCACAAAGCTCAGCAGTAAGTTTTCTCACATCTTCAAATTCATACTTATTAAATGCCCTACAATAACATAAATAAAATAAAACATCACATTATTTTCCATGTTAATGAAGCTTGAAGCTGCTATGTTCATGGATCAACAAACTGCTGGTAAAGAATGAAGAAATATGCATTGTCATAAATATGAAGAAAGATGCATTGTCATAAAACTGATGCATTATCATAAAAAAGAAAATAAACAAAAAAAATATTTATTATATCTTATCATTTTATTAAAAACAAAAAAATCATTTCATATTCTTAATATATAATATTAAACATAAATCTAACCCTAAAGTCCTTTATCATTAAACCTAACCCTTTATTTTGCCTTTTCATAAGGTGGATAAATGTTTGGTTTGATTTTTTATTTTTTAATTTTTTTCACAATATTATTGTTTTTGCCTTTTCTTATTTTATTTTAAAATAACAAAAATTATAAAAACAAAATTACCAAATGCACCCTAAAATTGTGATTTTGTTTCTCTAAACAATGCTAATTTGCAACGTGTTTGACAATTTAAGTTTTTCTTTTTTTTTTTTTTTGTTGAAACATGTTTTACAATATAAAAAAGAGTGTGTTTAACAATACAACTACAAACACAAAAGCAATCAGCCAAATTCCTAATTTGAAAAGCTATAAAATACGCTTTTATCACACTTTCCTATGGAATTTTTAAGGCCAAATCTTTCCCATTTTATTGATATTGTCATATTCTCTTTCACTACTGTGTAGTAACTTGTTCAAACTTCCTTTGTTTTCTCTATTTCCTCTGCCAAAAAAAAAAAGAAAAAATATCCATAATTCCAATGCCAAACGGACTATAATTTTCACTTGTATCAATGCCTTTTTCAACTCTCTTTCAATTTCCAAATTAACAATCTCTTTCAATCTTTCCCATTTTATTGATATTGTCATATTCTCTTTCACTACTGTGTAGTAACTTGTTCAAACTTCCTTTGTTTTCTCTATTTCCTCTGCCAAAAAAAAAAAGAAAAAATATCCATAATTCCAATGCCAAACGGACTATAATTTTCACTTGTATCAATGCCTTTTTCAACTCTCTTTCAATTTCCAAATTAACAATCTCTTTCAATTTCTCTACATGGGTGTTTCACAAGTTTTGCTTTTCATCACAGCTTCAGTACTTGTTGGAGTTATTGTAGTTTGTTCCAATGGAGATTGCAGGGTTTGTTTTGTGTTTCTTAAATTAACTAAGTTCTAAGAAATAGTCTTTCTTTTGAAATTCTTATATCTAATAATTCTATTTTGTTTTACTGTTTTATTATTAGCTATTGATGAATGTTCATCAGACTAAGATTGTGCAACTAGACTTTATTGTTTCTCTTGTCCATAAGGATTTTCTAGTTCTAGATGTGTAAGATCAACCATCACTAACCAATTCAAGCTTCTGGTATCTTTCCTTCTCCCTCTTTCTATTCTCTCTAGGTTTTTATCAAGAAAATTTTATTTAGTGGAGGAGTGCTTATCATTAATATTTATTATTATCAATCAACAAAAAAGGACATTTAAGCAAATGGGCACTTTTTAAATTTCTTTTCATGGGGTCACTACCAAATATTTTAATAATGTTTTAATTAAACACCAAACTTCTTAGTGATAATCTTGTAGTTCTAAAAACAATTTCAACTATATTACTAAAGCAAAATTTATTTTTTTTTTACTTCTTCTTTATAAATTTAGAATGCTAATATACTTTCACAACTCTAATTCAAAGATATTTATATCCAAGATAGATGGATTCAATATGATGGCTGCTACAAACTCTGATTCAAAGAATCCTTAAGACTTCTCTTGGGTACGCTCTTCAACACTTCAATCTTTATTTTTCTTTTACCTCTATATCTTTAGGACATGCTAATTAATTTCCCCAAAATAATTAATTTTATATATAAGTGCTTTTATTTTGATGTTGCAGGTATACAAAAATCTGTTCTTCGATCATAAATGTTGAAGGTGAAAATCAGTCTAAATTGTTTGCTGAATTTATTCTTTTGGGCAAGATAAAAAAAACACAGTAATGCAAGTTCAAAGGTCTCTTGAGCTCTTATTCTTAAGACCTTACTAAAGTACAATTTATTGATTCTTTGAGATCAATTCAATGACTCTCCGATAAAACAGAACACTTTAATGTACAAGGTACTGCAATGAAGGATAATTGCAGTTGCTATATTTCTTAACATAAATTTTGGAATCACTCACATTGTTTTGTTAAGGAGAGAATATTGCATTATATATCATTTAAGTATCTTGTAATTATAGGTATGAAATTAAATTGAGTCAAAATCATTTGAACAGATAAGACAATAAAAAGTTTATGTTAATAAATTCATGTGTTGTGATTTCTTAGAAGAGTTGGAATCTAAAATTTCTTCCAAAGCTTCTACATATAAAATAATACTTCCTTTTTTTCCTCAAAATTAATAAGATGAAACAAATAATTTCAACTGAAAAACTTGAATATCTGTCACTTTGCATATATCTTTGAATATTAGTTTAGTTTGCCTATTTGTCTATACTTTTTTTTATGAACATGATATAGTATTAACATAATTTCCACTATAATTAGGGAAGTGAGAGAGAAAACAAACCTGTACTGCCTGCAGTTTCAAAAGCAATATAGTTGTGAAAGGATCCTAAGCTTCATCAATTCATTGATGAGTGCAGCATTTTATAGTTCTCTGTCCCACAAATTAAGAAGCAAATTCTTACACTGTTTAACTTTTATATTTACATAGTTGATTCATTCAATGATGATTAATTTCAATTTTATGATTAAAAAACATAGTAATTATTTTTTTTTTGTCATGATAGAATAATTCTCTTCCTTTCAATAAATATTCATTTTTGACAACCCACAGTGCTTATGCTATTGATGGATATCCATCTCATACTAGAGTTCCTAGAATCACTTTTACCAATCAATGAAGCCAAAAGCCCATGTAGAAGCCAAAAGCCAAAGCAACCAAATTTACAAAAAGATAATTCCAACAAAAAAAAAAAAAAAGCACACCAAAACCACCAACAGAAAAGCCATTACAAAGAAGCAAAATGGACAAACCATTATAGAAAAGCATACAAAAATCAATACTCAGAATTAAGAAAAGAAAATGAAAATAAACAATTACCTTAAGGCAAACATGAACAAAATCAACAGGAAATCGAGTACCCAACACCCACCGCCGATGACAACAAAGTAGAAAATCTTTTAAAAAAAAAATCTCAAACACAGATCATTGGCGATGGGAGAAAATCTAGCAACAAAACCAGATATAGATAGGTGAAAAGAAAAATAGAATCAGATGGTGAAATGGGAGTAGAAGATAGAAGAGAACAAGCTAGGGGAGAAGAATAAAATGGGAGGGGAGAGAGAAGAACAGATGTGGAGGGGTATATATATTATGTGTTTATCGACCATTTAAATTGTCACTAAATTGTCGGTATTTTATGAATTATATTTTAATTATTAAATATATTTTAATTATTTTTGTACATTTTTTAGTTATTTATTATATATCTGTTAGATATTATGTTAGTTATTATCTTATTAATTATTTAGTATCTTGTTCAAAATATTTAAATTTTTTAATATAATAATTTATATTTTTTATGTTATTAAATTCATCAATTTGTATTATATTTATATTGTAATTATATGTTTTATAATTAAAATATTATTTAATTATTATTATTTTTAAATTATTAATTAATACTATAATAATATTAGAAAAGGTCGAGGTCATTTATTAACCAATCTTTTTAAATGAGATCTAGGCAAAAAAAGTTCAAAATAACGATACCAAAACTTTTTGAAAGAGAATAATGCTCCCAGCTTCTTTAAGCATTTTGATATCATAGTATTGTAAGCTACGGCGTTAATCTCTTTAAATAAGGTCGAAGTATAGAAAGGTTAAAAATAGCAATACCAAAACTTTTTCAAAGAAAATAATGCTCTTAGCTTTTTTAAGCATTTTGATATCATAGTACTATAAGATACAAAGCTAATCTCTTTAAATGAGGTCGGAGCACAAAAAGGCTGAAAATAGCATTACTAAAACTTTTTGAAAGAGAATAATGCTCTCAGCTTCTATAAATTCAAGAAAACCTTAATGAAATTGCATATAGAAAAAGAAATTCTTCCCTCTTGCAGATTGATGCATAGAAGAATTTCTCCCAGCTAATCAACAACTAACTAGTTAAAGCTCTTTATACTTCAACACTATATTAGAGCTCTTTTATATTTTTCTAAAGCGGAAGAGGCCACCTTCCCATTTGACTCTTAAATACAAGGTCACTCACCACATCCTACTTAATGCGGGGCATAAAATAAAAGAGTAGGTTTTATAATTTTTGGAGTAGAGGGATAAGGCTTTCCGCCTAGTTGAAATTTGAAAGGCCAAACTTTTAATTACAGATGAGTTACGGGGTGCATATTATATCAAATCGAAACTTTTTTCTTTGATGGTTTTTGACAATTTGAATAAATAAACTCTTTTATTTCTATTTTGGTATTTCTTTAAAATCAAGGAATTATAGGCCTAATTCATCGAATTCCTAGAATCAATAGGTTTTGATAGATTACTTTTGGTATTCATGCGTGAATTAACATATTGTAATTAAGTTTTCTCTAAAATTGATTGCTCTACTACATCACTATCTTATTATTTTTTGGATTTTTAATTTTCAATTATAAATTTTTAGAAAAATGAAATAATAAATTGCTATTTTAGTCATTTATGAATACACTGTAATAATTAGCTATATTGAAAGGTCTCTTTATTATTTAATTATTACCATTAACTTTCTAAAATATTGCCTGTAATATGTTGTACATCAACTATTTGATTAGACATCTTTTTTCCTACTTATCATACATGCCGGTACTTATAATAAAGTCTTCCAATATATTTTCAATATTACAAATTAAATATTTTTGTTTCATTTCCTTTTCAAATTGTATAATTTGTTATGATAAAATAATTAATACTTTTATTTATGTATATTTTTAAATTAAAATATTTTTAGTAATATAAATTAAAATGATTGTTAGTTACACTTTCATATATTTTAAAATTATTAATTTTATTTTAGTTAATATTTGAAATTATTATATTGAATTATTTTATAAATCATTTTAAATATTTCATTAAATTTTTAATCATTAATTATTGTAACTATTTTAAATATTTATTTACACATTTATATATTATATTAAATATTTCATTGAATATAATTATTTTAATATATTGTATATCATATATTAAATATTTGGTTATTATGTTGTCATATTCATAAAGAATATATAAAAATATGTATTGCTAAAATATGGAGAGAAAATTTCCCTCCACTTTTTCCCTCCACTTTTGTTTGAGCGGCAATGCATTATGTAATTACCGACTAAATATTTTGTCGGTATTTACCAACAAAATATTTAGTTGGTAAAACTAGAGTAGTGCTGGTAAATACTGACTAAATATTTTGTTGGTATTTACCAATAAAATATTTACTCGATAAAATAGAGTAGTGAACTATTTTTAATTTACCGACTAATATAGTAGTCAGTATTTACAAACAAACATTAGTACTAAAAATTAACTTACCGACGGTATATATAATCGGTAATTACCAACAATATATTCAGTCAATAAGATGGAAAACCAATTATTCTCAAATTTATTTACCAATTGATTTGCAGTCGGTACTTACCGACTGTCGTGATAGTTGGTATTTATTGAGTACATATGTAGTTGGTAAAATTGAGTAGAATACTCCATATATGCTTTATTTGCTTACCAACTGAAAACTATTAGTCGGTATTTACCTACTACACATTTTAGTTGATAAAATGAATCAACATTACTCATATATCTATTTTTTAATTTGCTTACCGACCAAAAACTATTAGTCGGTATTTATCGACTACAAATTTTAGTCGGTATTTACCAAGTATGAATTTTAGTCGGTAAAATGAATCGACATAACTCATATATGTAGTTTTTTTATTTTCTTACAGATTGAAAACTATTAATTGGTATTTGCCGACTATAAAGTTTAGTCAGTATTTACCGACTACAAGTTTTAGTCGGTAAAATGAATCAACTTTACTCGTTTATCCTGGTTTTTTATTTGCTTACCAATCGAAAATTATTTGATGGTATTTAGCAACCAATATATTTGGTCAATAAAGTAGAGAATATAGCTTATTTTTTCTTTAGTTTTTTAAATTTATTTACCGGCACGATATTTGGTCGGTAAATAAATATTACTGACTAAATATTTAGTCGGTAATACTTGAGCATGGAATTATTATTCATACAAATTATTTATTAGGTTAGCGACAGAAGTGTAGTTGATATATATTTGGTAATATATGGCACCACCTTTTGGCGCTTTATTTAGCGACTGAATATTTCTGTCGGTAAATTATAGTCAGTAATTAGTTGGCAATGAGTTTGTAATTGAGAAATTAAAGTAATTTCTGTATTTAGTTAGTATTTCATCAGTAAATATTAAAATTTACCAACTAATATTCTTTTGTCGGTATTTTTTATCGGTAATTCACATTTTTCTTATAGTGATGGGCCTATGAAGGTTAAGTGTACAAGACTTTTAAAGTCAACATGTATGTGCAAGTGATGAAGTGCACTTATATGTGCAACTCTAAGTGTATGTGAAGGTTATATGTGCATGGGATAGTTATGGGATAGGATAGCATCATGATTAAATAAATACTAAGTATTGAATTAAATATTATGTTAGAGCTTGAGGAGTTTTAAAGGTTCAAAAAGGCTATGTGTACTAGGAGCAAAGGAACCATAAGGTGAGTAAACATTATGCTATTGTTACAAGTACAAGCTATTATGATATGTGTACCTTGATATTCTTGAAACCCAAGATCTTCTCTACTTCTAAAATGAAACTCTATGATTTCTTTGTTAAGCTTGGGTTGCAAAAGGACAATTGGTCCAAAACCATTTTTGATTATGCAATGATAATACCTTTATGATTATTGCCCTAACTTGCATTCTTTCTAGAATTACACTATCATTGTATCTTTTGTTCAAAAGTTAAACTGCTATTGTTATTATAATACATGTTATTATTGCCTTAAATGTTATTGTTATATGTGATTACCATTAGCTCTAGCTATGGTACCTTTGACTCTTGATATAGAAATCCTTGTATCGATGTAAGTAATCATCAACTATGTGATCCTCATACTAATATGAGTAATCATTGGCTATGTGATCCTCGTACCGATGTGAGTAATCATTTGCTATGTGTTCGAGTGATTATGGCAGCAACCCTCACTCTATGTGTTATGTGTTTTAAGTGTGATTTTTGCAAACCTTGTTAAATTATAAACCTTGATTCATGGATTGTAAAACATGTACTATGTGTTATAAGCTACGGGTTTCCTTTAAAAAAAAAAAAAGGATATGCGTTATCATATATGCCATATTGTTTACTCATTGAGATCATCTATCTCACCCCTTTTCTTTGTGTGGTTATAGGTAAGCAGTATGAGGAGGTAAGGTGATGGTTCAAGCATTCTACTTCACTTAGGGGAATACCTTGTCCAAGATAATTAGTTTAATATGTTATGAAGAGTTATCCTTAGACGCTCCAAGAATATTTATTTTTGGATGTTTATTTTGAAATGTTATCTTTCAAGGTTTTAATTGGATTCTAAATATTATCTCCTTATGGATTATGTTTAAAGTATATTTTAACTATGCTTCCACAACTTAAGGTTTTCTACAAAAAAGAGTTTATTTAAGTTAATGTAAGAGGTTTTGGTATGATCCTAAGCAGTATTTGTATAAGTATAAGTGGGTTCTACAAGTATGGGTGACTTTATGTCTCCCTATGTTCTAGGATTGTCATGTCTTAGAAGCTGGGATATGACATCCACTCCAAGAGGGAGGAGACCCTGGCGAGGATGACGACCCCGAAGAGTGCCTGGATTACGATTGGGCTTATAACAAGATTCAAAAGTTGAAAGAGGACTGCTTGAACCTAGCAAAAGAAAATCAAAGTCTAAGGTCTTTAGTGCAAACTTTGAGAGAGGATATTAACCATATTAGGGAAAGGATTATTGAGCATAGGGGAGACTACTCACCATCAAGGTCTTTGTCTTTGATTGGATGTTGGCAGGATAGAGATCTTCTTTGTTATCGATGTGGCAGTAGTGGTCATATCGCTCTCGAGTGCTCTCCTATTGACCATTCACCAACTTGAGCTTGGAGCCTACCCGACGACTACCCTAGTGGAGGACACATGAGGGCTAAGACAAGTAATTGGTGATGATCGGCATAATGACATAGTACCTTATATGATATGCATGATATTTCCTCTGATTGCTTAGTTACTTAGTATGGAATGATTTCATATTATTGCTTATAACATGATTGACTTATATAGGATAAGGAAATTTATGATGCTATAAGTTATATGTTACATAATTATGATACATAATGCATGCTTTGGTATATATGCTATGTGATATATGTTGTGTAATATATGATCTGGAATGTGATATGATATGATGGGTATTCATGAAAAATGCATGATAAGTATGACATGATAATGGGGTTAGATGGGTTAGAAGGGAGTTAGCACTAAATTCCCTTATCATGGTAGCAGAAGGCCTCCCAAAAAGAAGGTTCGCACAGCTACTCAACCTGTTAGGGCTAGTGAGGATGCAATCCCAGACACTATATTGAATGTTACCTCTGCACCTACAAGGTTAAGGGAGAGATCCAACTCAAGGACACTGACTATAGGCTCTAACAAGCAAGCCTATTCTTAAGAGATTCACGTTCTGTGTGAGGAAATGAGAGACCTGCGTAAGGAATTGGATGAGCTATGAGCTCAAAGGCGGGAAGTGCCACCAACATAAGAAGTAAATGGAGTTTTGCCACCTACAGTAGTGGCACCTGCTCAGAGGGAGAGGAAGTAGCTACCTGACGAAGGGATGACCATTGCAAAGTTCAAAAAACTACAACCACTTACTTTCTGCGATGAGGAGGGTGACAACCTTCATGAATTCTTAGATGAGTTGGACAAGCTAGTCTATTGATTATTATGCTTCGACGCTAGAGTGATCGAGTTGGTAGGACTCCAACTCAAGAAAGAAGCATGGTATTGGTACTAGAGGAATGTGGAGGAGCAACTTTACAGAGTAGACCCACCAACATGGGCAAAGTTCAAGTAAGAAGTAATAAATCTGTTATTGCCTAAAGGAGAGAGGCAATATAGGGTGCAGTTTGAGCAACTGAAGCAGAAATTGGGAATGTCAGTGTCAGATTATGCAAAAGAGTTTAATTGACTGAGCAGATTCACTGCTAACATTGTTCTTACAGAGGCAAGCTGTGACAACTGATTCTTAAGTGGACTGATCACACCTCTATTCAACTCATTGGCAGCAATGAAATTTCCCACCTTAGCCAAGCTGATAAATAATGCCAAGATAATGGAAAAGAGATATAAGGCTGAGAGAGCTAAACAGGAGTAGAAATGAAAGAATAAGAATAAAGGTCATGAAAGATAGCAAGGAAGAGGAGAAGGCTCAAGGAAGGAATCTTCAACACCTGGACCATGAAATAGTCAAGCTAAGCAGGAACTCCCCACTTTTGGCAAGTGTGGAAATGAGCATTGCAAAATTTGCCGAAGAGTTTCTAGTCCATGCCTAAAGTGCGGGCAAATAAATCACTTTATTAAGGACTGCCTTCAGATAAGGAACTCGAGAAATGTGGCCTCAACGCCTTTACCACCTGGACCGTCTCAACCTCAAAGGCAAGGAGCTAAGAATAACAGACTCAACTAAGACTCCCACTAGTAGTTGGTAACTATTACCCTAATGGCATAGGACTTATATGATATAAATGATATTGTATGACTAATTAGCTATTTGGCTTAGGTTTTATCTTCTATTGCCTAGGAGATTATTGACTTTTAAAAATGATAGGAAAGCTCATTATGCTATAGGTTATGTGTTATGTGATTAGGATATATCATACATGCCATGATAGGTGATATATGCTAGGTGATATATGTCCTGTGATGTGATATTTTATGAAGGGTGCTCATGTTAAATGCATGCTAAGTATGATAATTTGATAGTGGGGCTAAGTGGATTAGAAAGAGTAGTTAACTAAGTTTTGATCCAATTTAGATTAATGATTGATGGGTATAATGTTATGAGATATGAAATGCTTACATGTGACAATGGTTTTATATATGAATTATATGGAGTTATTAAATGATGATTGTGATTGATGCCATAAGAAGAGAAATGAAGTTTAGTAATGATTAGTATGAGAATGGAATAAATCAATCACATTATATATATATAAGTATACGGTATGAATTAAGTGAAGTATATTAAGAAAATTGAGGCATAGATGCTACCGTATAGGCTAGAAAAACTAGAAAGGTAGGGATTCTTCTATCACTTATGTAAATGTCAAGTATAGTTAAAGGAAGAATTATTAATTTACGGTGATTGTAAAGAAGAAGGTATCATTCCAATCTAAACTTCTAATGCAAGATGCTTGATTGATTTTGGTGCTACACATTCATTTATGTCTCCATATTTTGTTAAGAGTCTCGATAGAGATAAGGAATTAATTAATGAGCCCTTAGTAGTGTTGACTCTTTTGGAAATAATGATGGAAGTAAAGTATATGTTTAAGGACTGTGAGGTAGACAATGATGGATGGAAACTTCCTATGGAGCTGTTAGAACTAGGTGTCCTAGAATTCGATGCGATCTTAAGAATGGATTGGCTATATGAGTATGGAGCTTGTATTGATTATAGAGAAAATCTGGTAGAATTTCAAACTAAGGATAGGGAGAAATTTTTGTATCAAGGAGATACCTATGATTAAGGTCCACTAGCGTAATCATGAAATGGATTAGTGTACTTAGGAAGCCGAGGAAGGGATGTGGCAGAAGCATTCCCAGTTTTTCGAGAGCTTATAAGTAAGAAATTAAATTCAAGGACAAATTTCTTTTAAGGGAGGAGAATGTAACAACTCACACCAACCCTAGGAGTTTTCATGACAAATTGCTTGAATTTAGAGTTGTTGTAACAAAATATGTAATTTTATGAAAATTCATGTGTGATGTGATTTACGAGTATGTGACATGTTAAATTAATTTTAATATGCCTAAAATGAATTATTATTGTAAAATAAATGATTTATAAGAAGTGCATTAGCATAAAATAATTTATTTTACATAAAATAAATTTTCATGCAAAAAAGCGATTTTTAAGCATAAAATAATTTTATGAGTATTTTTAAAATATTTTTTTATAAATATTTTTGGCAGGTATTTCAATAAAAATAATAAAAAAATATTTTATTGTTAGTTACCTATAATCAGCCCCAAAATTAAATAAAAAGCCTAAATACCCAAAAGCCCACTACACTAAAACACTCATAACCTAGCTCATTAAGGGTAATATTGGAAATTGCCCAAAACCCTACATATTTAATGAAGAATTCAGCCAGCCCTAGTTTCCAGCAACCACCATTCTATTATTTCATTATTTTGGTAGAAAAATTCTCTCAAAATTTTTCTCTTTATCGAAATTCACAAAATACCTTCAAACCTTGCAATTTATTGACCATTTTCGTAAGTTTTTCTCTCCTTTCAATTTATTATTTGATTCCTATGAAATTAATCATGAGAAAATTATTTTGAACTAAATATTTACTAAATTTTATTGATTAAATTTAGCCTAAGTGAGTTTTTGGAAGAGAAAATGATTTTTCTACCGAAAACACAAACCTCCCTACGTAAATCCTCTAAAGGTGAATTCTAAAACTCAAAATTTAATTTTTCATGCATAAACTCAAGGGAGGCTATCAATTTTTACATGTTTATGTTCTAAATGGATTTTTGATATGTTTAGATGAAAAATATTGAATTAGATCATATTTTCACATATTACTATAATGATCGAAAAGTTTCAGAAAATAAGAAAATTTATGGTTTTCATCCTAGAACTTAAAAGTTGGAAAATTTCATGTGTATATGCAAGTACAACTGCTGATTTATACATATTGAAATTCTAAAATCATATTCAAATTGAATGAAAAATAATGGTTTAAATCACGTGTTTACATATTCCTGTAATGACTGGAAAGTACCGAAAATAAGAAAACTCAAGGTTTTTCATCCTAAAAACTAAAGCTGGAAATTTTCATGCATATGAATCTATATAGGTGCCAATTCCTACATGTTCATATTCTAAAATGATTTTTGTTTTAATTACATGAAAAATCTTAGTTCAAACCATGTTTTTGCATATTACTATAACAGATAAAAAGTACAAAAAGTAAGAAAAATTCAGGTTTTCTCTTTGATAGTGCATTCAGCCATTGTTGAGATTTTTATCCCAATGTCTATAATTTTTATGTAATGTATTTTAATGATTATTGACATGTATGAATGAATGATAGATGGTTAAATTGCATGTTGGTTGAAGGAATGACTCTAGACAAAAGCTAGAGGCAATTTAGTATATTTAAGGTATCTTAACCTTATGTTGTGATTAGAATGTGAATGTGATTGGGTAATATGGAAATAGGTTTTATGATGAGTTAATAATGAATAATGATCTTGAATGGATAAAGACATTGATTAAACGAATTGGTCATAAGAGATGTGCATGACACTTGAAAGACTATTGATAAGTTAACATGTATAGAAGTATTAAGTGTACTAAGATGATTGTTATAGCAAATTAATATTAAGATCATGACATTGTGTTTGACTTTAGAAAAGTATTGGTATGAGTTATAATGTGATTTTATGTGAGCCTATAAAGGCTAAGTGTGCAAGACTTTTAAAGTCAACATGTTATATGTAAGTGATGAATGCACATCTATGTGCAACTCTAAGTGGATGATATGTGATGGAGTAGTTATAGGATAGGATGGCATGATGATTAAATAAATACTAAGTATCAAATTAAATATTATGTTAGAGCTTGAGGAGTTTTAGAGGTTCAAGGGCTATGAGTACTAAGAGCAAAGGAACCACAAGGTGAGTAAACATTATATTATTGTTATAAGTATAAGCTATCATACTATGTGAACCTTTGATATTCTTGAAATGCAAGTTCTTTTCTAATTTTAAAATGAAACTCTATGATTTTTTCTTTATCCAATGATAATACCGTTGTGATTATTGCCCTAACTTATAATCTTACTGGAACTACACTATTCTTGTATCTTTTGTTCAAAAAGTTAAGCTACTATTGCTATTGTGATACATGTTATTATTGCCTTAAGCACTATCATTATATGTGAATATCATTAGCTCTAGCTATGGTACCTCTAACCCTTTACGTAGAAATCCTTGTGTCGATACAGGTAATCATAGGAACCTATGCACACGGTCTTAACCCAGTGGATAAGGGTTGTGTATCCACCTCAGCTAGAAGAGGCAGTTCTAGCCATGGGGCCTGATTAGCTTCACACTTCTCTATGTGATAGGAGTTGGAATTTGATTTTATGCCACCGCTCTTCTATGTGTTTGAGTGATTATGGCAACAACCTTCACTCTATGTGTTATGTGTTAAATTGCAAAATTTGATTTATAAATTGTAAACTATGAACTATGTGTTATAAGCTATGGGTTTCCTTTCTAAAGGAATATATGTCATTGTATATGCTATATTGTTTACTCATTGAGATCATCTATCTCACCCTTTTTCCTTTGCATGGTTCCAGATGAGCAATATGAGGAGGCATGGCGATGGCGATGGCTCAAGCATTCTACTTTACTTGGGGAATTCCTTGTCAAAGTTATAATAATACCATACTATGATGAGTCCCTTAGACACTCCATGAGTTATTATGGGAACTTTATTTTAAAATATTATGTTGGAGAATTTACTTAGACTCTTATTATTATTTTCTTATGAATTGTATTAAAGTATATTTTTAATTTCCATAGCTTAAGGTTTTTCCTTTATAAAGAAAAAGTTTTATTAAGTTAATGTATGAGGTTTGGTATGATCCTAGGCAGTGATTATATATTCATGAATGGGTTCTACAGGTGTGGATGACCTTATGTCTCCCTATGTTCTAGGACTGTCATGTCTCTGAAATTAAGATGTGACAGTATTGATGGTCTTTAATTATCTTTCTTGGCATTTCCTATTCTTGGAGGAATGTTCCAAGATTAATTGTCAAGTATTGATGGTCTTTAATTATCTTATTTGGCTTTTGGCTTTTCTTAATCTTAGAGGGATATTCCAAGAAGCCTATATAAATGTTACCAAAAGAAGGGATTTTGGATATTATGAAAACTTTTATCATGGATTGATAAATTAAGAGTGTCTACTCTTATGTTTGATTCTTTCTAGAATCAATGTTATCTTTGTATTCTTGCATAAAATACATGCTTGAAGAATCATTTAAGTAGATTGATCACCTGCTTGTGGAGTGTTTCAAAATTAGAGTTTAGAAACTACGTTTTCTTTATTCTAATTCTTGTTCATTTTATCTAAGCAATCTGATTTCTAACCTTCCTTAGGGGGTTGAATCTGAATTGGTCTTAGGGTTTTCATGTAAATGTGTAACGGGTTCAAATATACAAAGGGGTTCTCAAGCTTATACATGGAGGTTTCATATCATTTGGTATTATGAAGCCTCGTCTGAGCACCAGCCTGGTCCGCTAGAGAGAATCGAGATGCTCATTCGGGTTTAGACTCACAATGGAATCCTCGAGTTCATATTTGTTGATTTTTAAAATGATTTTTAGGAGTCGTCACCCTAATTTATTTTTAAATGGGAAAATTAAGGAAAAACCTAGTTGACTCCAATTCATTAATTTTTAATTAATTTGCCCATAGATAAAATCACTAGCCTCAAACTAGGTTGAGCTTGGGGACTAGGTTTTTGATTTTAAATAATCAAAATTTGGCTCTTTAGTTTAATTTGACTTTGAAAAATTGCTTTCATGAATGACAAATATTATAAGATGGTAACTATAAATAAGATGCATGAATATGATATGAGTGCAAGGAGAAAATAAAATATCCACAAATTAAAAAAAAAAAAGAAAAAAGAGATTGATAGAGATTTGGATTTGAGGTTTGGATTTAGATTCCAAACATGCCTATGTACCCCATTGAATGGGGATCAAAAGCCACGTAATTCGTTTCACGATTAAGTGGAGAGGTTTAAGAGTTGATCATATTGATTTTGGTTTAGGTGTTTTGAGAGTGAGGAAAAAGGCTGATACTTTTGCTTTTGGTAGGCGGAGGGTTCACTGGACCGAAGTTCTATTTTATCAGGACCAGGTTATTAATGGATTGGAAGATTAATTAATTAATTAAAATGATTAATTAACTAATTAATATGATGAAATGGATAGATTGATAGGTTAATTAATTAAAATGATTAATTAATTAATTTGGATGAAGGGTGGACTAAGAAAAAAGATTAATTTGTTTTTTTTAGAAAAAAGAATGATTTTTGAAAAAAAGAGTAATTAATTAATTAAAAAGATTAATTAATTAATTAATTGAGTGATTAATTAAAAAATAGTTTTAGTTAATTAAAAATATTAATTAACTTGGTTAGGGTGAGGTAATTAATTAATTAAAAAGATTAATTAATTAATTAGAGAATGATTGGAGGGAGAAGAAGAAAGGAATTTGAGGATAGCAATCTATTCAAATTCAAGAAGTGTGTTGGAATGAAGGATGTAAGGGGTATTTATAGGAAAAGTGGCTGAGGGTAGTTTAGGTAATGAAAATATGAAACGACCATGAGGGGTAGGGCTAGAAATGGCTGAATATTGGACTGAAAGGGGTAAAAGGATCCTTTTCCGTGTAGATGGGCCCCACCGAGTGGTCAGAAGGCTGCACAACTTGGTGCAGCATTGCACCAGGCCTATGCAGTGCTGCATCAAGGTTATGTGGCATGCCGTAAGTAAGGCATGGGCACGACGTGTCACCTTGGCATGTTTTTGAGATTTCTTATGTTTTTGAGATTTCTTTCTTTTTTTTTTTTTAGGGATTAGTTGTTGGTATGGAGTTTGGGAAATTTGGATGTCTAGTGGCAATGTAATTGAAGGCTAAAAAATTTTCCTTCGAAAGGGCTGCCCTTAAACCCCCACCTACTAACCGGTTAGCGGGACCATTGTAACGGCTCCGTGTAGCGTATTAAACTTAGCAAGTGTTAAGGCTGTAGTTGGATGATGAGGGTGCAAAATTGGGGTTTCATAGTTGCCCCCTAATCAAAATTGGCTTTGAATAAATGGTGATTCTGATGATTATGAACATTAGGAAGAGGTGCCATGTCAGACTCTAGGCTTATGTGTTTTTGTCATGTCTTTTAGGAGGAGGCCCTTTTGGATAAATGAGATTTTATCAATGGCTATCGGTTCAACCTTGACATTGGATGCGAGAATGGTCTTAGTGAATTTTAATTAAGACTATCTATTTAGACCTAATGTTAGAAGACAAAGAAGGTTTGGTAAATTTCAATCAAGGCTATCAGTTCAGCCTTAATGGTGGAGATAAAAAAGGTTTGGTGAATTTCAATTAAGGCTATCTGTCCAGTCTTAATGTTAGAAGACAAAGAAGGTTTGGTGAATTTTAATCAAGGCTATCTGTTCAGCCTTAATGTTAGAGATAAAGAAGGATTGTTGAATTTGAATCAAGGCTATCTGTTTAGCCTTATGTTGGGGATAAAGAAAGCTCGGTGAATTTCAATCAAGGCTATCTGTCCGGCCTTAATGTTAGAGATAAGAAAGGCTTGGTGAATTTCAATCAAGGCTATCTGTTCGGCTTTAATGTTAGAGATAAAGATGATCTAGGTAAATCTCAATCAAGACTATATGTCTGGCCTTAATATTGGAGGCAAAGAAGATTTGGGGTAAATCTCAATCAAGGCTATCTGTTCAACCTTAATGTTGGAGGTAAAGAAGATTTGTGTAAATATCAGTCAAGGCTATCTATTCGGCTTTAATGTTAAAGGTAAAGATGATTTAGGGTAAATCTCAAACAAGATTATCTATTCAGCCTTAATGTTAGAGGTAAAGAAGATTTGTGTAAATATTAATCAAGGCTATCTATTAGGCCTTAATGTTAGAGGTAAAGAAGATTTGGGTAAATCGTAATCAAGGCTATCTGTTCAACCTTAATATTAGAGGTAAAGATGATTTGGGTAAATCTCAATCAAGGTTATCTATTTGGCCTTAATGCTAGAGGTAAAGGTGACTTTGAATAAGATAATTTAGTGAAAAGAGAGCCTTGACCTATAGCGAGTTGGCTCGTGCGATTCTAAGGAAGAGCCTCGACTTATGGCAAGTCAGCTCAAAAGAATCTGGTAAGATTTTGGTAAAGAGAGAGCCTTGGCCTATAGTGAGTTAGCTCAAGAGATTATAAAAAGATCTCAACAGGAGGAGAGCCTAGGCCTATGGCGAGTCAACTAGACAAATTCTAAAAATGTTTTCATAAAGGGAAAAGCCTTGACCAATGGCCAATAGGCTCAAGAGATTCTGACAAGATTTTGGTTGTGCCAAAGAAACTTAGGCTTCTGAATGTGAGGGTTGGGCCTTTTGGTAGGCTCAAAGGAACTTTTTTGGAAGTAAAGGGACTTTGAAAGTCATGCTTCATTGATTAGATCTGGAAAGGTATCATTTAGCTTCAAAGAGGCATTAGTCAACTTTAAGATGTATCAGTCAGCTTTGAGGAAGAACTGGTTAGCTTTAAGAGAGGCTAGTGAGGCTATTGACTCAGCTTATGCATGATGATGTATGATTGCAGATGATTGTATAAGTGCTGGTACACAGATGATGCATATATGTTTCAAAATTCATGGACCTTGTACCTAACTTTTATGCCATGCATGATTTATGGTGATGCATGTAATGAATGGTTGTATTGATGCATGAGGGCGGATTCATATAGTTACTTTATGAATGCAATGCATTATAGACTGAGGAACTCAACAAGGCCGAGGAATTCAACTTGGGTTGGTATAAGATGGTTGCCATGGTGGTATTACGAGGAGGTTGAGGAGTTGCTTCAGATTTTGGAATTTGGTGGCTCATGGTTTCTGTTTTAGTGTTGTTGAGGAGGAGCTGTGCCTACTCCAGGAAGATAGGGAATATGGCTTGGCTACGACTCAAAGACAACTCTGGTGGTGCCAAAGTTCCAAGTCTAGCATTTTTTGAATTTTTCAGGAGTTTTTGACTTGCCTCAGGATATTGCAAGCTAGATAATGATTGGTGATGGTCAAGTGAATTTGACCACTGTGATTGGAACTTCCATGATTCTAGTGACCAAGGAGATATGAGGGGTGCAGAGGCTCAACATGAGGGCCTTGATTTTTTGTTTGAGTGCAAGTTACGTGTCTATTGATTAGGATAATGCTAGAGTGGTAGATGGAACAGAGGCATTTTGTGGTTAGAGCTGTGCTAGCAAAGACACTAATGAGCATCAATTACTTTGTTCAAGATTTAAAAAGATGAACTATCTTGCCAGTTATTCACCAAGTGAGAAAATTTTGTTTATTCTTACTCTTTCTATTAGAGGTGCTCTATGGGTGTCTGTTTTAAGTTTTGGGTTATTTTGGAAGTGTGGTTGATGGATCATTTTCAGGTGATGGCCTCAATTTTTCAGTCTGTACATGCTTTATTCAAACTAGGTCAAAGATCAGATAGGATGGTTACTTATAGCTTGCTCTCGAAGCATACATTTTTAGCACTGCCAATGGTAAAGGATTAGATCTCTCTTGACTGAGGGCCATGGGTATCGAGTGGTTTGATTTTTGGATTTGGTTTGAATGGCCTTTGGCCATGGAGTGAGGGTCTTAAAATCGATGGGGTAGACTTAGGACATGCTCCTAGTTTTTCTTTCTTAAAGTCCATGCAGATTACAGGTTCCATTGCCAGAGTTATCACGGGGTGGCTAACTGAGGAGTTATCATGCTGTTTGTTTTGGGATTTTACTTAAGACCACAAAGAGGTATGCCAGATAGTTAATAAAGGTGGTTTAGCCAATTAAGAAATAGTACCAAACTGCCCTACTAAGAGGAATAGAGGATGAAGTAGTTGAGAAAGGAGAGATTGTATAAGGAGCCATTAGTAGCAAGAGGACTGCAGCCCAAACAAAGGGGGTGACTCATTCTTTGAAGGAGACTTGAGGATCTACTAAAAGTGCGACATCACAGGTTGTAATAGTGACTCAAACTGCGATGGTGGTAACAAAAGAGATTGTGACTGCATTAAGAATAGGATGACACTAAATTGGAAGTTCAGAGAAGGACTACTACAGTTAAGGTAAAGAGGAGGACTGCATCTTCTAAATTACAGAGGAGGATTTTTTAGAATAGTTTCAGAACTACTAGTACTTAAAAGAGGGTTTTTGATACTACTGTGGTGAATAGTTTTGATGCTGTTGGTACCTCTATTGTTATGGCGAAAGGAGCTACAGAGATCTAGAGGAGGGGTGTGCCCATTCAAGGAGATTGTGGAAAACTTTGATTATGATGAGGATATGAGAGACGTGCATCTCAGGAGGTAAAGGAGGACTGACTAGACTATGACTTCAGGCATGACCCTTTTTTTTTAAAATAATTACAGGTTGGTAGGACTATATGAAACAGGGTAAGTCATAGACAACATTGAAAGGGTTATCCTTTATAATGGGTTTATATTTTTCAAGATTTGATTATCATTAAATGAGACATCTTTTATTTTTGCTCTAATTTTTGCCTAAGCCGCCCTTTCAGGTTTTCAGCTTAGCGAGCATTTTTCTTTTTCTTTTTTTTTTTCCTTTTGTTTAGGCAAAAGAATTAAGTGAATGATGTACTAGGCATGAAGAAAATGAGAATGCGATGCAAACAAAATATTTTGTATTATGATTTGGACCGTACCTAAGTCAGGTTGCCTACATATCCCTTACATCACTTTTATGTCATTGATTTTTCTCATTTTTTGGGGAGAATCAAGTCCAGGTAGTTCTGATTATATATGCATGAAAAATGGAAAATGAAATGCAAATATCATCTTCGAATCATGTATCATTTTGGCTGATTTGGGTTGTCAGGATGGGAGAATTTGCTTTCATCCACATCTTTAAAGATGATGCCTCCGTCGAATAGGCTCTTCTTGAGCATATAGTATCCAGCCTAGTTTAGTTTGAACTTCCTTTTGGATCATGAATAAGGGTTTGGATTTCTCCCAAAACTATATTTCCTTCTTGCGAACCCTTGTCTTACCTTTTAGTTGAAGTGCTTGGCTAGTCTCCTTGAATTTTATACAAAGCATCGATTTTCTTTTCCTCAATGGTATCCAGTTGGTCATGATATCCTTCAATCTATTATGTCTTCATTCTCCATGGCTTCTCTTTGACAAGTTTCTTATGTATGTAGGTAGGGATCTCGTGAACTGCAAAGCTTAGATCTTCCCTATCTTGTCTTGTATAGAACAGTCTATGAGCTTTTTCACTGTTGCTATGCAAATGCAATGTATGGGATTTTTTATTTTTTTGTGCCATAATTAATTAATCCTTTTGCCCTTTTCACCATTTTTTGTATTTTTCATTTTTTTATTCTTTCTTTCTTTTTTTTTTTTTTTTTAAGATGTCCCATTTAAAGATGAATTAGAAAGAAATTAAAGCAATTTAGAAAGTTTAGACTTTTATTACTGATAAAAGAGTCCCATCATGAATATATGAAAGGATTAGTTGAAAAGGCAAAATACAGACTCCGAAGGGTAAGACCTGATAGACTTAAATTCAAAGAAAGATTTAATAGAAACAAACTCAAAAGACTCTGACACAAACTCTAACTTAGGTGATTTAGACAAGGACTCAAATGACTCAGACATGGACTCAGAGGACTTAGATAGGGATACAACAGGGCAAAATTCTTCTCAAAGTGCTAATTATCAAGTGAAGCTCGAGATGGTCAGGTGAGCTCAGTGATTTAGAAAAGGATAGGTGGTGGTGCTAGACTTTAGATTTGGGAGCAATGATGTCTCCACTATCAATGAGGTCTTAAATTTTGTGTTTTAGAGCCTTGCATGCATCAGTTTTGTGCCCTGGCCCTTGATGATAGTGGCAGTGCTTATTAGCATTATGATCCTTAGGCAAGGGGTTTGGAGGGGGTCATGGATCTAAAGGCTTAACCAGATTAGCCTATAAGGCTTTCTTGTAAATGACACTAAGGGGCATGCCCAACTCAAAAAAGTCTTCCTTGTTTCTAACTTCATCGACTGGTGACAGGACATAACATTTACCTCCCCCTCTCTTTGGGTGGAATCAGTGGTATAGTTAGTGTTCTTATGATACCTAGAGGATTTATCCTTGATTCATCCTGATTGAATCAAATCCTTAATCTTGGCAGCAGTGGCAATGAGAGCTTTGAAATTAGGGAGGTATTGAGTTTTGCATATGAGCTTGATATTAGGGGATGAGGTTTTTGACGATGATGTCAATATGAGCCTGATATTGAGGGATGAGCTGCTTTTGTCCTCCACCTTGTAAGGAACACGGTGAAGGATTCTTTTGGCCCTTGTTTAGTGGTTTCCAAATCTTGACAAGTGACATCCATCTTAATGTTATAGTGGTATTACTTGACAAATGCATTACAGATGTCATCCCAAGTCTTCTTGTGATTCTGGTCAAGATCTAGTAGCCATTTAATAGCAGCTCCAGTCAAGGACTGTTGGAATAACTAAGCAAAGAGCTTGTCATCCACACTAAAAGTCTCATGGCACCCACAAACATCTTGAGATGAGTTTTGGGACACGTGGTGCCATTAGACTTGTCCATGACAGGCATTTCTAATTTTGGTGGAACCCATGCATTTAGGAAGAGAGCTAAGGAGTCGACATCTATCATGTCTTTGTGCTTTTTGATGTTCTTGAGTGTTCTCTCTATGGTCTTAATTTTCTCCATCAATTTCTTAACTTCAAGAAAGCTAGAAAAATCTCCACTTTGAAAAGGATTCATAGTGGGAGAAGGAGTGGTTGCGTTTAAGTCCACAGTAGGAGAGATTAGAGCTTCAGGTGCTTTCTCTTTATCGGTGAGATTGATAATAGGGGAAGTAAGAGTGGGCGTATAGCTAGTCCCAGCTTAGGTAGATGCAGGCTCAACACAAGTAGGAAGGCGAGTGATAGTGGCATTAGTCATTTCCTTGACCTCATTGATGAATGACTGGCATTGGGAGTTGAGCACATCAGTAAAGGTGGTAAACTGGGCATTGAGAGCCTTGGTGAAAGTTTCAGCTTGGGTCTTAAAAGCAATTGTAAGTGTGGCTTGGAAAGTCTCCTCTTATTTCTTAAGGAGGTTGGTGGAAAAGGTGCTTATTGCATCTTAGTTAAAGGGTTGGAGGTGTTGGCCATCAGTACCTTTAAAACAAAAAATAGAAAAATAGGTAAGAATACAAAATTATGAAGAAAAAAGGAAAAGTGTGTCATGAAAAGGATTCCTTCCACGTGTTTGGTCACTGGATTTACATGTTGACAAAGTAAGTGTGTGAGGTGTTTTGGGGTAATGGACCACAAGTTTAGGTCTTTAAAGTGTCTGAGGGTTGACCATGTTGAGCTTCTCATGTTATGTATGCACGATCATGACATGATGCGTGCTAAAAAAGGTTTCATGAACATGCAAGAGTATCGATTATTACGATACATGGAACCTAAGGTCAAAGGCTAGGGTGACTGTATGCACAAGGGTGAAGGGTGGTTTGATTTAAGGGTCCCCATCCCACTAGAGCATAGATATACCTAACCACATGTGAGACAAGGAGCCTTGTATGGGTATAATAGTATTGATTGCTCGTTACACCACTGAAATGATCGAGGATTCATCGCGGGGTGGAATGCTTTTGCTATCTCCCAACATACTCAAAGAGAGTTGTCAAGCCAATGTTACTCACCATCCAGGAGTTTTCCTAAAGTTAATGTTCAGGCAAGGAGCCCTTTATTATGCAAAGTGATGCATGAAAGTCAAATTATACTTAAAGACCTAAATGGAGATTTTTTTGGAAATATTTTTCCTTAACCAAATAGTAATCCTCTTATTTTTTTTTATTTTAAAAAAGGCGGCAAATAGTCCCCAGTGGAGTCACCAACTATAAGGCCTTACCTGAGCACTAGCCCAGTCTGCTAGAGGAAATCAAGATGCTCATTCGGGGTTAGACTCACGATGGAACCCTCGAGTTTGGATTAGTTGATTTTGAAAATGATTTTTGGGAGTCGCCACCCTAATTTATTTTTAAATGGGAAAATTAAGGAAAAACCTAGTTGATTCCAATTCATTAATTTTTAATTAATTTGCCCATGGATAAAATCACTAACCTCAAACCAGGTTGAGCTTATGGATTAGGTTTTTGGTTGTAAATAATCAAAATTTGGCTCTTAAGTTTAATTTGACTTTGAAAAATTGCTTTCATGAATGACAAATATTATAAGATGATAATTGTAAATAAGATGCATGAATATGACAGGAGTGCAAGGAGAAAGTAAAATATCCATAAATTAAAAAAAGAGAAAAAGAGATTGATAGAGATTTGGACTTGATGTTTGGATTTAGATTCCAAACGTGCCTATGTATCCCATTGAATGGGGATCAAAAGCCACATAGTTTATTCCACGATTAAGTGGAGGGATTTAAGAGTTGATCATATTGATTTTGGTTTGGGTGTTTTAAGAGTGAGAAAAAAAGCTAATACCTTTGCTTTTGGTGGGTGGAGGGTTTTACCAGAACGAAATTCCATTTTATCGAGACCGGGTGTAACAACCCACACCTACCCTAAGAGTTTTCAGGACCAATTTGCTTGACTTATAATTATTGAGACTTAGAACTATTAAGACTAAGTGCATGCTTTTATGGGAATATTTGTGCTATGTGTTCAATGTGTATGTGGTATGTTAAATTAATTTTAATATGCATAATGAGTTATTATTATGAAATAAATGCTTTATATTAAGTACATTAGCATAAAATAAAATCTTTTAAATAAAATGAATTTTCATGCATAAAGGCAATTTTTAAGTATAAAATAATTTTATGAGTATTTTTAAAATATTTTTAAATAAATGTTTTGGGGGAAATTTTAATAGAAATAATAAGAAAAATATTTTTTTTTTAATTATCCATAATCAACCCTAAATTAAAGAAAAAGCCCAAATACCTAGAAGCTTACTATACCAAAACACTCCTAACATAGCTCATTAAGGGTAAACTTGAAAATTTCACCCTAAACCCTAATATATAATGAAAATTTCGGCCAGCACTCTCATTCTAGCATCCATCACTCCATTTTTCTCTATATTGACAGAAAAATTCTCCCAAAATATTTCTCTCTATCGAAATTAAGAAAACACCTTTCAATTTTGCAATTTCTCACTCGTATTCATTTAATTCTATTTGGGTGAGTTTTTGAAAGAGAAATTTAATTCTCTACTGAAAACACAAATCTTTTCGCATGATTTCTCCAAAGGTGAATCTTGTAACCTAAAAGTACAATTTTATGCATAAATATCACTAAATGGGGGCGATTTCTATACCATTGCATTCTAAACTAATTTTTGATGTATTTTGATGAAAAATATTAGATTAAATTATATTTTTGCATATTTTTGTAATGATTGAAAAATTTCAGAAAACAAAGGAATTTAAGGTTTTTGCTCTAGAACTTGAAAGTTGGAAAATTCTATGGGTTGATAAATCTATGGCTGCCGAATTTTGATGTTTAATATTCCAAATTGATATTTTTTTTGTTTGGATGAAAAATAATGATTTAAATCATGTGTTTAAATTATTACTATAATGAATGAAAAGCGCGGAAAGCGTGAAAACTCATGATTTTCACCCTAAACCTTGAAACTTAGAATTTTCATGCATGATTATGATCAATGGCTGCTGATTCATACATGTGGATGTTCTAAACTAATATTTGCTGTGATTAAATGAAAAATAATGGTTTAAAACACCTATTTACATATTGCTGTAATGACCGAAAAAAACCAAAAATAAGAAAACTCATGGTTTTTCATCCTAAAACTTAAAATTGGAAATTTTCATGCATATGAATGTATATGTGAGCCAATTCCTACATGTCTATGTTCTAAAATGATTTTTTTTTTATTACATGAAAAAATTTTTAGTTCAAATCATGTTTTTACATATTACTATAATAGACGGAAGGTGCGAAGAATAAGAAAATTCAGGTTTTTCTTTGAATAGGACATTCAACCTACATTGATATTTTTATCCCAATGTCTATAATTTTTATATGATGTATTTTGATGATTATTGACATGCATGTATGTATGATAAATGGTTAAATTGCATGTTGGTGGAAAGAATGACTATAGACTAGCCTAGAGGCAATTTGGTATACTTAAGGTATCTTAACCTTATGTTAGGATTAATATGTGAATGTGATTGGATAATATGGAAGTAGGTTGTATGATGAGTTAATAATGAATTAATGATCTTGAATTTGTGAGGAGATTGATTAAAGGAATTGGTCATATGAGATAAGCATGATGCTTGAAAGGTTATTTGTTAAATTGACATGTATGGAAGTATTAAGTGTACTAAGATGATTGTTAAAGTGAATTGATCTTAAGATAATGATATTATGATGACCTTAGAAAGGTATTGACATGATTGTAATGTGTTTTCATTTGGGCCTATAAGGGCTAAGTGTGCAAGACTTTTGAAGTCAACATATGATGTGCAAGTGATGAGTGCACTTCTATGTGCAACTCGAAATGTATGTGAATGTTATATGTGCACGGGGTAGTTATGGGATAGGATAGCATCATGATTAAATAAATAGTAAGGATTGAATTAAATATTATGTTAGACCTTAGGGAGTTTTAGAGGTTCAAAAGGGCTACATATACTAGGAGCAAATGAACCATAAGGTGAGTAAACACTGTGTTTATGTTATAAGTGTGAGTAAACATTGTGATCATGTTACAAGTGTGAGTAAATATTGTATTCATTCTGCAAGTGTGAATAAACATTATGTTCATGTTACAAGTGTGAGTAAACATTGTATTCATTCTACAAGTGTGAGTAAACACTGTGTTCATGTTGCAAGTGTGAGTAAACATTATGTTTCAAGTTACAAGTGCAAGCAATCATGTTTTGTGAACCTTTGATGTCTTGAAACCCAAGTTCTTTTCTATTTTAATGATTTCTTTGTATGCTTGGGTTGCCAAAGGACAATTGTTCTAAAACCATTTTTGATTATCTAGTGATAATACCTTCGTGATTATTGCCCTAACTTATATTTTTTCTAGAACTACATTGTTGTTCATTTTTTGTTAAAAAAGCTAAACTCCTATTGTTATTATGTTACATTTGATTGTATCCTTTAGTGCTACTATTACCTTCATATGTTATAAATTATTTTATGAGTTATGTGTGAACATGGCAGCAGCCCTCACTTTATATGTTATGAGTTATGTGTGAACATGGCAGCAGCCTTCACTTTATATGTTATGAGTTATGTGAGGACAAGGCAACCACCTTCACTCTATATTATGTTACAAGTGGACAAGGCAGCGACCTTCACTCTATATTATGTTACGAGTGGATAAGGTAGCAACTTTCACTCTATATCATGTTATGAGCGGACAAGGTAGCAACCTCCACTCTATATGTGTTATGAGTTATAAGTTGATTTCTATAAACCTTGTTATATTGGAAGCCATGAGCTATGAATCATAAATTTTGAACGATGATTGTGAAATCTTCTAAGGGATATATGTTATTGTATAAGTTGTATTTGTTTAGTCATTAAGATCATCAATCTCACTCCTTTTTCCTTGTGTGGTTCCAGGTGAGCATTATGAGAAGGCAATGTGATCACTCAAGCTACTTACTCTGCTTGGGAAATTCCCTTGCCAAAGTTTTAATAATACCATGTTATGATGAGTCCTTAGACACTCCAGGAGTTGTTATGGGAACTTTACTCTAAGATATTATGTTGAAAAATTTACTTGGAGTCTTACTATTGTTTTCTTATCAATTGTAATAAAGTATATTTTTAGCTTCCACAACTTAAGGTTTTCCCTTTATAAAAGGTTTTATTAAGTTAATGTATGAGGTTCAATATGATCCTAGGCAATTTTTTGCATATGTATGAGTGGGTTCTATGGGCGTGGGTCACCTTATGTCTCCCCACATTCTAGGACCATCATGTCTCAAAAGTTGGGATGTGACACCGGGTGATTAGATGGATTGGAAGATTAATTAATTAATTAAAATGATTAATTAACTAATTAATATGATGAAATTGATGGATTGATAGGTTAATTAATTAAAATGATTAATTAATTAATTTGGATGAAGGGTGGATTAAGAAAAATAATTAATTTGATTTAAAAAAAAGAAATATTTTTGAAAAAAGGAGTGATTAAGTAATTAATTAATTAAAAATATTAATTAATTAATTAATTGAGTGATTAATTAAAAAAGAGTTTTAGTTAATTAAAAAGATTAATTAACTTGGTTAGGCTGAGGTAATTACTTAATTAAAAAGATTAATTAATTAATTAGAGAGTAATTGGAGGGAGAAGAAAAAAGAAATTTGAGGATACAAATCTACTCAAATTCAAGAGGTGTGTTGGAATGAAGGATGAAGAGGGGTATTTATAGGAAAAGTGGCTAAGGATAGTTTAGGTAATGAAAATGTGAAAGGACCATAAAAGGTAGGGCTAGAAATGGCTAAAAATTGGACTAAAAGGGGTAAAAGGGTCTTTTTTATGTAGGTGGGGCCCATGGGGTGGTCAGAATGTTTCAAAACCTAGTACGGTGCTGCATCAGGGTTATGCGGCATGCCACAAGCAAGGCATGCGCAGCACATGTCACCCTGGCATGTTTTTTGAGATTTATTTATTTTTTATTTTTTTAGAGATTGGTTGTGAGTATAAAGTTTGGGAAATTTGGATGTCTAGTGGCAATATAATTGAAGACTAAAAAATTTTCTTTTGAGGGGCTGCCCCTGAACCGCCACTCACTAATCGGTTAGTGGGACCACTGTAATGGTTCTGCATGGTGCATTAAACTCAGCAAGTGCTATGGCTGTGGTTGGATAATGAGGGTGTAAAATTGAGGGTTCATAGGTATCAGAGCCTTAGCTCTAGATCATATTTTATCTTAATTAAATTTGTCTTTTTTTTATTCTAAATTTCTTACTTTCTTGTTATGCTTGTGTTTATTATTCTAGTTCTTAAGCCTTGTTCTTACTTCCTTGGCTAAATTCTAGATTCCTTATTGATAAAAAAAAAAAAAAAAAGAATCAGCATTGGTTATACCTTTTTATCTTATTGTATTTCAATTTAGCAAATTTGTTTCCTTCGTATTGATGTTGGGTTCCATTAGTATATTAGTAGAGTTCTCATTAGTTGGTATCAAATTTGTGTTAAGCTTTTAGGGTTAGATTTCAACATATTGTCGTTGAGTCCCTTTAGTATATTATTAGGGTTCACTTCAGTTGCTTTCATTATCCTAAAAATCTATTTTTGTTTAAGCATGTTAAAAAAAAAAAAAAGAAAAAAAATTTTCCTATGTTCTTATGTGGCCAAAATTGTTATTTTGATCTTCCTTTTGTCATAAATCTATCCCATTTTTTCTTTTTCATCCTTATATAATTTCTAAAATATTTGATCCAAACACAATTGCAAAGATTTGAGGACAAATCTTTTTTTTTTTTAGGAAAGGAGGAATGATGGGAAATTAAAGGAGCACAAATATCTGAGTTCACACTAATAGAGTGGTATGTACTACTTGGACCATAAATCTCACTACAGAACCTTGATTGAGGTGATTCAAGATGCATTGGAAAGCTAACATTCATAGCTATAACTTCTGTGTAAGCTTGAGTTGATTCTATCATTATCAAGGCTAAATTTAGGATGCAAATATGCTACTGCTGGAATTCAGATTTCTGAATAAAATTTTAGGTTTTAGTTTATTATGTATTTGGGCTATCCATGTTAGTTATTAAGCCCACAATTTAGTTTGTTAAGTTTTTAAAATAAACTAAGTTAATTGTCTTTAATATACACCATTAAAGGTATTGATGGTCTTTAATTATCTTATTTGGCTTTTGGCTTTTCCTATTCTTGAAGGGATGTTCTAAGATTAATTGTCAGTTATTGATGGTCTTTAATTATCTTATTTGGCTTTTGGCTTTTCCTATTCTTAGAGGGATGTTCCAAGAAATCTATATAAAGGCTACCAAAGGAAGGGATTTTGGGTATTATGAAAACTTTTATCGTGGATTGATAAATTAAGAGTGTTTACTCTTATGTTTGATTCTTGCTAGAATCAATGCTATCTTTGTATTCTCGCATAGAATACATGCTTGAAGAAACATTTAAGTAGATTGATCACCTACTTATGGAGTGTTTCAAAATTGGAGTTTAGAAACTAAGTTTTCTTTTTTCTAATTCTTGATCATTTTATCTAAGCAATCTGGTTTCTAACCTTCCTTATGCATTAAATCCAAATTGGTCTTAGGTTTTTCATGCTAACGTGTTGGGGGTTTGAATATACAAAGGGGTTCTCAATCTTATTCATAGAGGTTCCATATCAATAGCTCTCTATAGTAGTGACTTGGTACAAATCTTCTTCTCATGATTGCCTTTAAGTCCCTCCATTCTTTAATGGGTCTTTCTCTATTTCTTCTTCTCTTTTGCTTAGTATCATCCCACCAAGTAATGGCATACCAATCAAATATAGCCATAGCAAGCTTTAACTGTTTCCATTCAGTGTAGTTATGACAATTGAACACCAATTCAATCTTCTTTTCACAATCCAAGTATGCTTCGGTATCTATTCTTCTATGGAATGTTGGAATTTTCAGTTTTATTCCACCATTGTTGTTATCTTGTTTAGCTCTTGTCTTTACTTCTTCTGCCTCTTTATTATCATGAAAGGACTTGGTTTCGTCTTTATCTTCATCCCAAACTCTTCTTTGGATTTGCCTAGCTTGCTTATGAGCATTCAGTGGCTATCTCCTTATAATTGAAACTTCTAATCTTTCAATCCTCTTATTACTTCTTTGTGCCATTTGATCCAACCTATCATTGGTCCTTCTTTCCATAGCTTGGAGCAAGTCATGCAAGGCTTGGAATATATCTAGTTCCCTATATGGCTTCCCTTAAGTTCCCCTCATCTCTAAGCTGCAAAACAAAGTTAGTAAAGTAGAGAATAGTTTCCTCACTTGACTCCCTCATGTGTTTCACTCTAGTAGTTTTGACACTCAAGTTCACTCACGTTTAGTTTTACACTCAATCAATGGTTTTTCTCTAGATATGCTCACACTTAGCCTTTTTCCACTCAAATCTTTTATCAAGATTAGTTGCAAAAATCAAATTAATACAATTTTTACTAAATTACAATGTGAATAAAATCCAAAGTTCAAAGATTCAAAATGAAATAAGAAATAAGAAATCCTAATGACACTAGGAAAACAAGAATTCTAATTGGACTAGGAAAACACAAATTAGAATTGTAGCTCAAAAAAGTAAAATTAGAAATCCTAATTGAAGTTAGAAAATAAAAATTGAGATCCTAAAAGAACTAGGAAAATAATATTGGAATCCTAATTATGTTAAGAAACCTAATTGGGCGCAAATAAAAGAAGATAACTTAGAATGGAAGTAGGAAAGTCAAACCAGAAATTGATAAGGAATAGGAAACCAACTCCTAGCTTGTTATAGAGGAATGCTTGACTTGGTCAACTCCTTATTGAAAACTAAAATCCTTTTTTATTCTCCTTGATTTGGTTGGAATCCCAATAATCTTACTTTTCCTTTCCGCTCTAAAATTAGAAACAAACACTATATATATTCCTATATAATTTTGGTTCACTAAGATTCTTTTCTTTTTTTTTCTTTTTCTTTTTCTTTTCTTTTCTTTTTTTTTGTTGGCCGATTCTTTCTTTCTTTCTTTCTTTTATAATTATAGCAATAATTCAATAAGGAAATTAACAAACAAACTAAAGATCAAACACAAGAAGTCAAATCGAATTGAAGTCTTCAAGCTTCTGATGGATGAATCCTCCATTTCCTTCTTCTTGAATTTGAATTGGTTTCCAAGTAAATATAGATGAATTTGACCTTCTCATGAAACACAAAGAACCAAAGAGGTAGAAATACCAAAGGATAGAAAACAAAGAGACAAATCAAAGAAGTGGAAACAAGACACAAACCAAAAAAAAAAAAAAAAAAAAAGGTGGGCAATTTTTTTTTAATTTTAGACCTAAAACAATAACAAACAGAGTTAACAATGTGAAAATGAAGGAATTTGATGAAAATGAAAACATATGAAAACAAGAAAAACAAGTGAAATGGAAAAACATAAATAAAATGGAAAGATATAACCTAATTTAGAACTTAAGCCCTTATACCAAACTGATATGAACCCCAAGTATATTAAACTTGAGACCCAATATCTTTACACTTGGAAGCAACTCCTTAGAAAGCTAACTCAGGTTTTCCCAAGTCTGTGACCTAAATCAAACTTGTGATAGAGCATCTTGGAATATGAACACCTTTGGATGATGATCTCCGCAACACAATACTAACTTGTGAAAGAGAACCTTAGAATAACTACACACAAAGTAATTAGCTTTGATTGTATGAACTTGATTCAAATAAGAATAAAAAACAAGAGATAACACTTCTAAGAAAACTCAATTTTATTGATAAAGAACTTAACTAAATTTTACATGAATGGTTGAGTTTATATAGAGGCGCAACCCTAATTTATAATTAAATATGGACTAGGAAATCTTCCTAAACAAAGATTGAAGTTTCCTAGTTAAAAATTGATTCCTAAACAAATAATAAGTTATAATTGAGTTGGGCTATTAAATATGATAAGTTTAAGGCCTTAAAACATCAAAAATTGAATAAAAATCAGAAAATAAAATGAATTACATAGCCGCCAACATGCCCTAAAACATGGTTGTGTTCCACACCATGTTGAACTTGTTGGCCATATTTGAAACTTGACTCTCCACGTTTTAGCCTTTATCCACTTGAATCATTGTCACCGAACTTTGATATGTATCTTAAATCCCCATTTTGATGAATGATTTATTCTTGCATTCTTGAATTATGACAAGATCATCCTACAAGGCTTGAATCATTCCATTTAGCACTTCCTTGAATTTCTTCATTCTTGCTCTTATAATGGGACCATTAGGAAGTCAAATTGGATCCTTGCCTTTATATGCTTCCTTGTTTGCATCATATCTCTTCACTGCAGTCACAGTCTCATTTGTCACTCCCATCGCAGTATGAGCCACTACTGCAGCCTATGGTGTCACACCTCTAGTAGATCCTCGAGTCTTCTTCAAAGATTGAGTCACCCCCTCTGTCTATATTACAGTCCTCTAGCTACCAATAGCTCCTCTTAAAACCTATCTCTCCTAAGTTGCATCATCCTCTATTACCCTTAGTAGGGTAACTTGGAGCTCTCAGCTGGCCAAACTACCTTTATCAACTACTTTTCATACCTATCTGTGGTCTCAAATGAAATTCCAAAATGAAAAACTTGATAATTTTTTAGCTAATCACCCGGATAACTCTGATAATGGAAGTTATGATCCATACAGACTCTAAGAAAGGGATGACTGGGGGCATTCCTGAGTCTACCTCACTTGCTTCAAAACACTCATCTCCTGGTGGAAGATCATTAAAACCAAACACAATAAACAAACCACTCGACAACCAAAGCCTTCATTCATGAAAGATCTAATCCCTTACCATTGGCAATGCAAAAAATGTCCTCTGGAGCAAGCTAGAAGTAACAATTATATTCGATCTTTAACCAAGTCTCAATAAGGAATAGACAGACTGAAAAGCAGAGGCCATCACCCAAAAAAGATCCATCGGCCACACTTGCAAGATAATAGAACACTTTTGATAGAAAGGGTAAGAACAGACAAATTTATCTCACCTAGAGAATAACTGGGAAAATAATCCATCTCTCTAAACTCCAAACAAAGCAATCAAAACTCGTCAATGTCTCCACCAGCACAACTCTAACACAAAAGCCTCCATTTCATCTGCAATACCAATCTTTCCATTTAGCATCATCCTAATCAACAAACTTGTTAAATAGGTATCTGACTCTCAAATAGAAAACTAAGGCACTTATCTTAAGCCTCTACCCCCTTATATCTCCCTAGTCACTAGAATCATAAAACTTCTCAATCACAATGATCAAATTCATTTAACCATCATCAACTACCATCTAGCTTGCGACATCCTGAGGCAAGTCCAAAAACTCCTGAAAAATGCAAAAAATGCCAAAATTTGAACTCTAGTACCACCAGAATTGCCTCTGAGTCATAGCCAAGCCATAGCATTAAACTTCCTAAAGGTGGGTGTCACAACCCACTTATCAAGCCGTGATGGTCCTAAGATATAAGAAGACATAAAGTCTCATAAACCCCTAAACCTTGTTTAACTTATATTTCTTTACCATTTATAAACCATGTTGAACCTTATCCTAAGATTAGAACCTAATTGTCTTTCCTTATTGCCCATTACTAGTTTATCATTTTACATATTACCAAATACTTACTTACTAATACCATTTACGTGCTCAACTTATAAAATTCCCAAATTTATATTTTATGTCATTATCCAAATATTCATTACTTAATACACTATTATAATAGTAATTACAATACAATTTACAATACATATAAACCCAATAATGTTTTAGTACTAAAACTTTAGAAACCATGGAGCTCTAAAACAATGGTCTTCATAGTCATATAACCAAGATTCACAACACTTGAAATTAGCAGTGCAACTTATAAGCGGAAGAATAGGGCTTGGAATTTACCTTATTGACTCATCAACCTTACTTGAAAAATTTAAACAATTAAGGAATGAGACAAAGCTCAATGAGTACGTAATAATACAATATGGGGTGAGTATATAGGTCCTTATCAGGATGGGCTCATTATGACAATGAAGTGATGTCAATCAAAATGGTCATTATGAATCTAGTTCTCTTTTAAGATAGAAATAATATGTTTAGCAGAAATAATAATTTCTTGGAAGCATAAAGCTTTTCGCATATATAAATTAAAGAGTGGCAGCCTGAATCTTACTCACTTGCATGTATCACATTATATAATACTGATCATGTCTTACGGTTACGCATCCCCCTTAATAGAGGTTGGGCACTCTCACCCTGCCCACAGACTTATACCAAGTGCATAAGGTATGATGCATTACCCCACATCAGAAGGGTATTTCTGCTTATCAATAGGCATCAATAGAAGGTTCACAAGGAATTCACAATAGGGAATTCAATGGAAAATATGCCAATACAAGAATAGTTCTCATCAATGGTCATATTGTGAAATCAATATGAAAGGGCTCGTAATGGCCAAATGCCATAAAGAAACATCATATTCAATGGCTCAGTATTCAATAGGCAATTCATGATCAATATGGAATTGGAGTATTCAATTTTCATCAACAATGGTTCATAGAATATGGTATATGTCATATTATATTATTAAATACTCACCTTGGACTCCTTTGCTCCTATTTACTTTAACTTTGATGCTAGTAGTGCTCCTCACACTCTTGGACAATGTCCTTGTCATTGTTTTTAGATTCTACACATTTGCATTTCAATTGCAGATTAATCACTTTCTTATTATGACATTAGTTTAAATTTAGCTTAAGTTGTTAACACTTCATTTTATTCATTGTAGTACCAACTTATAAATTTTACGGTCAAGACACACTATACATATACTGGCCACTAATTTTAACATTGTCCCTTAGTTGTTTTCCAATGGCCGAATATATTCACTTAAGGAAAGATAATTCCTTCCCTCTCAATTTCCTCTTCCAACTTCATATTACCCAATTAGAATTAATTTAAACAAATTTCAATATTCAATGGGATTAATTCCACTTTCACCTTCCAATTCAATAAATAAACCTAATTCATTAAATTTAGGGAAAAATATTTCTATCAATTGAATTTTGAAATTAACATTATACAATTCATGTTACACCATTCTTAAGCTTAATTCTCCCTTCAATTTCATGAATTCAAGTTCAATTCTAAAAATTCCCAATTTGTCCATAAACCTTAGAATTTGGGGAAAACCCATTAATTCATCATCAAATCTTCAAATTGACCATAGATTCATCAAATTAACACTTAGGCAATTAATTCCCACCAATTATTTTGAATTGATTCACTCTTATTCATAAGAACACTAACTTGTCCCACTTAGGTCAAATTTGGGGAAAACTTATAATTTCTCATCAAATCTTCAAATTAGTAATAGAAATATAAAATTAACATAATATAAAACTTATGTGATCATTCAATTACTAATATCTAGCAATAGAACACTAAGTTCCCTTTTAAACTAAATTCATGCTACTAAGACTTTCAAGTCTTAAATCAAGTTTCTATTGTTCTTTAACACTTCTAAATCATTTTTCTCCACCTAAAATAGCATTAGATACCTTCAAATGAAATTTAAAACACTTTCTTGCCACTTTCTTATATTGGTCAAATTCTATATATAAAAGAAAAGGAAGATTTTACAACTATAGTACTCAAATCATGTTTAGTACAATGAATAAAGAAGATGATTATAATTTCTTACCTTGGGTAACTTTGATTTGTTAAGATTCTTTATTGATGTTGGTGTGGAGAGGATTTTCTTTTGGTTGGTGTGAATTTTGATGTAGAGATTAGCAAATGATGTTCATGACATAAATTTATACATATATATATATATATATATATATATATATATATATATATATATATATATATATATATATATATATATATATATATATATATATATATATATATATATATATATGATTGGTTATATGGTGAGGATTTGATCAAGCTTACTCCAGTGTTAGGATTTAATCACAATGGATGGCTATGATCTAATTCAATTGGATGGCTAGGATTTTATTTAATTTAGTGATAGTCATCATATGGTGTTGAGATGGTAAAAATGTATTGAGACTTTTATATAGGAAGGATGGGAATTGGAGTTGCTTAAGGATTTGACTTAGTCAATTTTGGTGGCTTCTTAGTCAAATTTTGTGGCTAGCTCTTCCAACATCAAATTGTCTCTTGGCTAACTAATTCTAACATTAGAAAATTTATGTTCATCTAACTATGGGCCCAATGGGTTGGCCATCCAAGTGGGCTTGTGCCTTTGGTGTTCAAAAGCCCATTAACAAGCCCATATATGCACATTTCAAACTTAGTAATTTAATAGATTTTCCATCTCTTTTCTTTCACTCTAGTATACATATTTCGATCTTCTAATATCACTATGTACTCCAAACATTACTAGATAAATCTTATTTACTAAATAGTGGACATTTTCTAGCCCTTCAACAGCATAGTTCAATTATGTAAATGATGTAGACTCACTAGGTTAAACTAAGTTTGACTTTTATTGTACCATTTTAACTTTGATTGAAATCAACTTCTCATGTCACTGTTATTATCTCACAATGACTTAGGAGATGCTAATGTCCATTCACTAGCACTTAAGATTCATATTTCCAATAAATAATTAAAGTAGTCACATTAAGTCAAACTCAATTTGACTTTTATTTTATCATAAAAGTGCTTATCAAAATTGATTACATTCTTTACTTATTGTCGCATTGTTCATTAAAATTACTTCTTATGGTATTCTTATGATTTTTAATATGTTACAAAGGTGTTGAATGGTACAGTAGATGAACAATATAGTGTCACCATTACTAACTCTAATAGGCTAGGAAAACTTTAAGTATTACAATGGGACACAGCTCCTCCTTAGCAGCACCCAAAAAAAAAAAAAAAAAAACATTGGCCACTAGATCCCAAAACTTGAAGTAAGCCCTCAGAAAAACCCCAACCCAAGTTAAGTTCCTCAACCTTGTTGAGTTTCTCAATCCATAAATGCATGGTTCCACGGACGTAAAAGTCACATTAAAAAACTACATTCATAAAGCAAATGCGTGAATCCACCCTCTTACATCCATGCAATCATCCATTATAGGCATCATCAAAAATCATCCATGGTACAGAAGTTAAAGAAAAGGTCTATGAATCCTGAAACATACATACATGAACATGCATCATCTATGCACAAACATACATGCTTATACAACTACCCACCACCATATATAATCATGCATAAGTTGAGTTAATAGCATTTATAAATCTAACTAGTACTTCTTTGAAGCTGATCGACACCTTCTAAAGCTGACCAGTACCTCTTTATAGCTAAATGATACCTTTCCAGATCTAATGAACAAAGTGTGACTTCCAGAGTCCCTTTAATCCCAATAATGTTTCTTTAAGCCTTCCAAATGGCCCAACCCCTTACATTCAAAAGCCTAAGTTTCCTTAGCACTACCAAAATCTTATCAGAATCTCTCAAGCTTACTCACCATAGGCCAAGGCACTCCTCTTATCAAAATCTTTTTAGAATCTATCGAGTCGACTTGCTATAGGTAGAGGCTCTCCTTCTACTAAAATATTTTCAGAATCTATTAAGCCGACTCGCCATAAGCTGAGGCTCTCCTCCTACTAAAATCTTATCATAATCTCTTGAGTCAACTCACCATAAGCTGAGGCTTTCCTCTCACTAAAATTCTGCCAAAATCTCTCAAGCTGACTCGTTATAAGCCAAGGCTCTTCCCTTACTAGAATCGTTATCAAAATCTTTTGAGCTGACTCACTATAGGCCGAGGCTCTCCTCTTACCAAAATCTTGTTAGAATCCTTCGAGTCAACTTGCCCTAGGTCAAGGCTCTCCTTTTTATTTTATCCAAAATCCATTAATTCCACTTATAAGTGTCTAGAGAATATCACCTAGACATCCCTGTGGTTCCTTTCCCATCCCCTTATCTTGAATCAATCATATTTGCCACCTAGGAACTTCTAAATCCACACTTTGACATCAATATGGTTCCCTTTTCCATCCTCATTCATTTTAAAATCAACCTTATCTTTCACCCAAAAATTTCAACATAGTGACATCCCTCTAGCTCCCTTTCTTCCATCCATTTTGTTTGACATTCATCTAATTTCTTCACCCAAAAATGTCTAATCTAGATGTCCCTCTAGTTCCTTTCTCAGCCTTTTATTAGACTCTACAATATCCATCAATTCACCCAAAAATATCTAGCTATCAATTTAGATATTTTTTTGGTTCCTTTTCTCACTTCCATTTATCAGTCATATTTTCCACCCATAAATGTTTAATTTCTCGCTTCCATTTATTAGTCATATTTTCCACCCATAAATGTTTAAGAAAGATGCTTAAACATCCCTATGTTTTTTTACCATCTTTTCTTTTACCATGTCTTTCACCCATAAATGGCCAAATACTAACCTAGACATCCCTTTGGTTCCTTATTTCATCCTAACTCCTAGGTTCACTATTAGCAAAATTACCTTAAAAAGACAATTCTGATGAGGAGATAACTGTGAACCCTTAATTTTATACCTTAATCATCCGGTTATAGCCTAACACTTGGCATGTTTAGTGTGCTACGCAAAGCTGGTATGGCGATCCTGCTAGCTAGTTAGCAAGCTGGGGTTTGGCCCATGAAAGAAAATTTTAGCCTTCAAATAATTGCTACCCAAATACCTAATTTTTCAATATAAACCAATTTCAATCTCTATAAAAAAATAAAAAAATAAAAAAAAAGTTGTTGACATGTGGAGCTGCACAGGCCTGGTGCAGATCTATACCAAGTTTGAGCATATCTGCGCCCTAGTGGCACAGCCAGTGTGGATCCACAAAGACACTAGTGCTAATCCTCATGGGCTCTATGCAAATTCGCACCAATGGTCCCTTTTTTTCACCCCAAATTTTTTGAAATACCTATTATTTTGGTCCACTTTTCAGTCTTTTTTAGTCTTTTCACCCCACACCCTTTACCTTTAAATACTCCCCTCATTTTCACCATTTTTCCTCACCCCAAAATTGATATTGATTGCTATCTATCAATTTGTCTTCTTCTTCTTCTCTTTCTTCTTCTTGTTCTTCCTTCATCTACTCTCTAATTAATTAATCCTTTTAATTAATTAATTTCCTCATCCTAATCAAGTTAATTAATTTTTTAATTAACTAAAACTCTTTTTTAAATTAAAATTGATCACCCAATTAATTATTTAATTAATCTTTTCAAAATCAAATTAATCATTTTTTTAATCCACCTTTCATCCTAATTAATTGATTAATCATTTTAATTACTTAATCAATCGATTCATTTCATCACATTAATTAGTTAATTAATTATTTAAATTAATTAATTAATCTTCCAATCAATCCAATTACCTACTCCTGATAAAATGAGACTTTAGTCTAGTAAATCTATTCGTCTGCCAAAAGCCAAAGTATTAGCTTTTTCCTCTCACTCTCAAACCTAATTAATCTCCTTTCACCTTTTATTTTCCAATGTAATTAGTGTATTCAGTTGATTTAACTATTTTGGAATTAAGGAGTGATTATGTAGTTCCCTTAGAAACCGTAAAGACAAGAAGGAACACTCCATTTAATTTATGGATGTTTTACTTAATTGCTCTTTAATTTTCCCATGTGTTCATATTGCACTTATGATTGTCATTTAATACTTATCATTCATGAAATTAATTTTCAAAGTTAAATCAAACTTAAGAGCCAAATTTATATTATTTAACCAAAAACCTTGTCCCTAAGCTCAACTTGATTTAAAGACTAATGATTTTTATCCTTGGGTAAATTAATTGCAAAATTAATGAATTGGATCACAAATTAAGTTTTTCTTTAATTTTTCCATTTAAAATAAATTAAGGTGGCGACTCCCAAAATCACTTTTCAAAATCAAAAGTCAATCTTTTGAACAATAGCCATTCCAATCGTGAGCACCCAAACTCGTTTCATAACCTTCTTAAAAATCACTCACCTTTTCTTAAGGTAATTTTCCCCGAGCGAGGGAGCGGCATTCACGCAAGGTCTCATAAGGTGTCATTGAGAGTGTTTGATTAGAACTTGAACTAGAATTTGTGCTTTGAAAAGCAATTAACTAATTTGCTTGCCTATTTAATGCAAAAGTTGGAAGTGGTCAATTATTTTCCCTGCAAAATATTCACATGTAAGAAAATCAGGTAATGAATTTGAAGAATAAAAGAAAATTCATTACATGATTTTGCAATTTTTTAAATATTTGATGTATGAATATGTAATGTATAATATTTGAATAATGACTTTGAAAATACTAATTGAGTTGACAAATTCATGGATCTTCATGTTCACATAATTTAGACTCAGCACTAGAATAAGAAGAGGATGAGGAACATTCTATACAAAATAAATCATCATCTAAATTATCTTTTATTTTTGAATCTAAATCAGTCTTAGATATTGATAAATTAATCATTTATAGTTTAAGTTTTTCTAAAATATGTAAATTATCAATTTTTCTTTCATTTTGAATTGAGTTTTATAATGATCTGGTTTACCACATTTATAACAAATTAGTTGTTTTTTCTTGTTAGAAAATATTTTGATGTAGAAGGTTTATTATTCGTAGGTTTTGTATAATATTTTGACTTTGTAAAATTATCTAATTTTTTTATATCATTTAGTTCTATAAAATTTTTGATATAATTTTTTACTAGCTTTCTTTTTTTGTTTTGTATAAGGAGCATTTAAACGCTCATAACCATATTAAGAATAGGAATTTCTTAATTCTTTACAACTTTGATGAAACTTATTTTTCATTATTTTTCTTTTAATTTTAAATCAATACATAATGCTAAATCTTCAATATTATTGTGAATGATTAACTTACTATTATCATAAGGAATTGAACAATTATAAATACTTTTAATATGAGAACAAACCTTTTCTGCAAAAAGTTTAGGAAGACTGGCAATGAACCATTCTTTCCAAAATGGGTGATAACAATCATTTCTAAAAAAAGATTTTGGTAAGAAAAATATCTTTGTACCAATAAAAATCTTGTAAATTTGGACAATACAAATTTGATAAGACTTCATATGCTAGGGTTTGGTATTGAATATATTCTCCAATAAAATGAATAAATAAGAGTTGCTATAGCATCTTCTTCTTAGGTTTGAATTTGTTGATTTCCTTCCTGTTTAATAACTAGCATTTAATATGGTTAAGCGATATTTAAAGGTTAAGTAATTATTCCACCAACCATTTAGTTGGCTAGTAAAACAAGAAATTAAATGATGAGAGATTGCTAAATCAGAATTATTATTTGATTTATAGGTAGATGAGGCCATGAGCATTTCTTGTAAAATATTAATAATTTGATATTCAGATTGACCATCTATATTCCATTCATAAATGGCCTGACCATCATATTTAGCTTGAATAATTTGAGATCTTTATGTATATTGTATATTTAGAGGTGTTGGCTTAGGGTAATAATTTTGTGTTTTTGGTCTTGGTAAATTTTGATTATGAAGTTTTTGAATTGAATAATTTTCTTCTTGAAATTGACTCTCTAATTATTGGATATTTATAATCTCAAGCTCACCTTTTGTTATAACATTAATATGAGGTGAGGAGGAAGAAGGATTTAATGTAAGTTGATTATGTTTATTATGAATTTTGGTTAACATATTTTCTTTCTGATCGAATTTTATTATATATTTAGGCGGAATATCAAAAGGTTTAAATAGTGATTTTTTTGGTATTTTTACTCCTATAGGTTTTTGGATTGAGGGGGTAAAATTACCAGTAGAAAGTAATTGTGTTTCTAGTCTATCTAATTAAGAAGCAATTGTATGTAATATTTGATTTGAATAATTATTTTGAAATTGTATATTTTTAATATCTCTAAGAGATGTAACCTACTTATCATCATCTATAGTACTAATCATTTTAAAAGGAGAAGTAATAACATCTTTATTTTCTAGGGTTAGCTTAATTTCTTCTAAAAGAGGGTGTGCTGAATTAATAATATTGTTTTTCGTAGTAACACAATCTATGGTCTTTTTTTTTTATTAAAACATAATTCTAGAAAAGGAAATTCTAAATTATTTTGTATAGCATAAACAAAAACTATTAAAAAAAGAATATTAATTCTATTAAAATTCATAAAATTATAATATCGTATCCTAATGTTATCTCTTTGTTGGCTATTATAATTTTCATAAAACTGAATTCTTTTTTCTTCATTATAATGCATTAAAAATTCTTTTTTAATATAATCTTTATCTATTGAAAATTTAGAAGACATAGTATTTAACTAAGAATAATTTTTCATTTGTGATCTAGTTAGAGATAAAAGTGGAAAAGAATTTTGTTCAACTTCTTGATAAATAGGTTTAGAAATTGTATTAGTAACACTAACTTTTTGTAATTGAATATTATTAATTGGTATTTATGAACTAGAAGTAGAGGGCCTAGAAAGAAAAACAAAAGTTCTATAACTTTGCAATACAGGTGTTTTTCAAAAACTTTCAATGTTTGATGTAAATTCTACAAGTATATTTTCACTATGATCTTCAATAATTGTAGAAGTAGAAAAAATATTTTTTATTGGTGTTGGATGAGTAATTTCTTGTAATTCCTAAGTACCATATTGTGATAATTTATTCCTTTTTAATCTTTTTTGAGCATGTATTTTTGAATATTGAGTATTGACTTCAAAAACTATTGTTTCATAACTATGTCTAGAACATGGGTCTAAGGTAGTAGACATAACTTTATAATAAATTCAATAAATAATTGTAATAGATTTCATATTGTCTAAAAATTTCATTTTTTTTTTTTACTTAATAGTAAGGGTTAAAGAATCTAAAATATTGGGATCAATTAAGGAAGAGAAAAATTGGGATAATAATTAAAATAAACTAGACCATTAGCTAAATTTGATTCAATCATGGCTAATAAGGAATTTGGAAAATTTAAATATCTAGCATCTCTAAAACACAAAATACAAAAATATCTAAACCTATGAGGCCTTGCCCGAGCATCGGTCCGATCCACTAAAGGAAATCGAAATACTAATTTGGGAAAGAACATACGAGGAAGCCCTCAGGCTTATTTTTGATAGATTTGAAAATTTTTTTTAGGAGTCGCCACCTTAATTTATTTTTATTTGGGAAAATATAAGAAAAAATTCATTTGACTCCAATTATAACCCAAAAGAAAAAGGATCACTAGCCTTGAAACCAAAGAGGATTCGGAGACTAGGTTTTTAATTTATTTTAACAAAATAAGTATGGCCAATTAATATAAGAGTGACTTAAAATATATTTGATGAACAAACTAAAATGCATAAGCAATTTATAATATGCATGATCATTCAATCCACAATGCTTATACACAATTAGAATTCAAAATAAAAGAGAGTTAATATTACAATAAGATCCAAACTTAGGAGATATCTCCTCTAGCCCTTATGGGTTCTAGAGAAGTCACACATTGTCCGAATTAAGCCTAATAACAAAGTAACAAAAAACAAAATAAAAGTAAGTGAAGAAGGTGATAGGGGGGAGATTCAATGCCTGAACCAAGCATGCCTACATATCCCTTTGAATGGGAATCAAAACCTACACAGTTATCCCCTCTTGTGAAGGGATTAATTTAGCCTAGCCACTTTATCATGATTTGATTTATTGATTAAAAGAGTTAATTAATTAATTTAATTGATTATCGAGTTCATTAGCTAGGAACCTAGATAAATCAATTTAATTAACTAACTAAAAGATGTAAGGAAATTAAGGAAAAAGAAGCTTACCTCGGATGGCGAGTGGCGGGTGGCTTTAGATGGAAAGCGACGGCTAGCTTAGGATGGCAGAGGGTAAGCAGCGGCTAGCATTAAATGGCAAGTGGCAGCTAGCCTATGGCGGCGGATATGAGCCTTACGCAAGAGACTTGCCTCGAAAAAATGGGTAGCGAAAAGCCTTGAACTAGTCGAGTTGGAATCAAGGAGAAACCCCCCAACTCGCTTTGCAAAGCAAAGAGCAAATGTAAAGCATTTTGCTTGAAGTAATGCTTTTCAAGCTCAATAAGTTGGTCTTTTAGGCCCTCTATAGAGTATAGAAATTATTAAAATACAACGTGGGATTAGAGAAAAACTGAAACATGCTCTGGTTGCCACATAGGCCTCTATGGCACCGCAGAGGCCTCTGCGGCAATGCCACAGAGTTGTTCGGTAACAATGCCGTTTCGCCCATTTTTGCTCATTTCTCATCCGTTTTTCACAATTCTAGTTGTGTTGTATTTGTTACTCAGTCCCGAATGATTTGAAAGAGTTTAAATGTCAAGAAAAGATATTTTGATTTAATCATTTTGAGAGTTTTTAACTTTTAAAAGTTTGTTTACCAAGCCTAAGTGCTTCTAAGGTTCAAACACATACTGGAAGGTGCAAAATTGAGGGTTCACAGCTGCCCCCCTCATCAGGATTGCTCGGTCTAGTAGGCAGTTTTGATGAGTGTGAACTTTACAATGAAGAGGATACCCCTGATGTATTTGGGAGCAACAGGAAGTTCTGATGTGTTTGAACTTTAGAATGAAAAGGATTCCCCTGGTATATTTAGGAGTGGCAGGAAATTCTGATGAGTGTGAACTTTAGAATGAAGAGGATGACCCTAGTATATTTAGGAGCAGCAGGAAGTTCTGATGAGTATGAACTTTAGAATGAAGAGAATGCCCTTGGTATATTTGGGAGTGGCAGGAAGTTCTAATGATTGTGAACTTTAGAATGAAGAGGATGCCCCCGATATAAGTTCTGATGAGTGTAAACTTTAGAATGAAGAGAATGCCCCTGGTATATTTGGGAGCATTAGGAAGAAAATTTATAGATCTTGTCAGGTAGGAAAGAAGATGACCCTAATTGGTAGGAATTGATGAAATGGTGATCCTATCTGGTAGGAAAGCAGATGACCCTGTCTAGTAGCAATTGATGAAGTGGTGATCCTATCTGGTAGGAATGAAGATGACCCTATCTAGTAGGAATCGATGAAGTGGTGATCCTATCTAGTAGGAATGAAGATGACTCTGTCTGGTAGGAATCAACAAAATGGTGATCCTATATGGTAGGAATGATGATGATGGTCTTGTCTTTCTTCGAGAGTTTTGACAATTTGCCTTGATTCATGATCCTATTCAATGAAAAAAATGCTAGATAATTATGCAATGATCTGATACCTTAATCATATGAAGGGTTAGTCCTGATATAAAAGTGTTGATCTTTAAGAGAAAGATGCCCCTATTTAAGAAAGGTGAATATTTGGAAGGGACGTGCCCCTACTTTAGAATGATAGTGGACAATGGTTTAGTCATTTGGTTTTTGGTTGATTGGCTAGCTTAGAGGTGAAGATGGGCATGTCAGGTATAAGACTGGTTGGTTAATGGCTATCAGTTTGGCCTAGGAAGAAACAAGGTGTGGTCTTGGAAAAGATCGGGTTGTTTAGTTTAGATAGGTTTGACTTTGGTTTAAGGCTGAATTGGAGAGTTGGATTAGAAAGGTCAGGTTTTTGGTCATGATTAGTTTGGAAGGTTTAAGGAGGGTCAACTTATGGGGCTTGTCCTTAGAGAAGTTCATGTGGGAAGCTTAGTCAGGTTTGGTACTTTGGCATGGTCAGGTTATAATCTTTGGGGAGTTCATTTAAAAGGCTTGGTCAGATTCTGCTTTAGGCTCAGTTAGGTATGGCATAGAGGAAAGGTTAGGAAATTACTTAGGCTTGGTCAGATTTGGCCTTGGAGGAGATTATGGTCTTCATAAATGAAGATTTTTTTATGAATGGGCTTCATGGTGAAAGCTAGGCTTAGGCTTCATGGTGAGGCTTCTGGGTTTGGGCTTCATTGGTGAAGGCTTTTAGGCTTAGGTTTCATGGTGAAGGCTTTTGGGCTTGGGCTTCATGGTGAAGGCTTGAAGGCTTGAAGGTTTTTGGTCAAAAGGCTTTGTCAGCTTGGGCTTTTTTCTATAAGGGTGGTTTGGATGGTCGGTTTTGGCTTAGGTATGGTGGTAAGGGTTTTGGTCGCAGGCTCATGGACGAGGGTTTGCCCTTTTATCATGGTTATATTAGATTGTCAATGCCCACCGGATGGTTGGCAGGCTTTGACTCTATTGTAATTTGCCAAAGAGGCTTAGTCTTTTCAAGGTTGATGAAATTTTACTAATGAGACATGGAATGACTTGAGTGGTTTATGCCTTTCTTAAGCTTTGCAAGACATGACTTGATTTTGGTCATGCTAAGGAAAGCTGGCTTTAAGGATGATGAGTCTTAAAAGACTTAGGGTCTTTGGTTTTACCCATGGGCTTGGCCCTTAGAAGATGATGAGACTTTAGCATACAAGGCTTAAACTTGAAAGGATGGAATGGTACATTTTAAAGTTGAAATGGTTCAAAAGAGGGTTGGAAATTTTGAAAAGGATTAAGGAGGTTGTATGATTTTGCTCTATGTAGCATGATTCATGGAAAAGAAACAAGCCAAGCTAATATTGTCATTTTGAGATTGAAGAGACATTTAAGGTAACATGTAGATGACAAACTAGATGAAAGGAAGTGCCTTAAGGAGTGCTAAAGGACTTAATAAGAAGAGACAACTTGGGGATCATACTCCCAATGAGAGATAGGAATATGATAAACTAACAATGTGAGAGATTGTGCCTAAGCTCTTTGAGCTAAGTGACAAGACGGATTAATGAAAATGATGACGACCTAGAAAGATATGCCCCCACTATGAGATACGTGCATAGACGATAATATCACTTTAGAGAATGAGAAAGCTAGTGAGAAAGGATGACTTTGAAGACATGAAATGAGATGGATTGAGTAAAAATGATTTGACAATCTTTGAATGATACGAAGGAAGATGATTAAGATGAGCTTTCTTTTTTTTTTCTTTTTTTTTTTTGCTCTAACTTTTGCTTAAGCCACCCTTTTCGAGTTTTTAACTTAGCAAGCTTAGATTAATGAAGTTTGGGAGAAAACATTCCACCATGATTTGTTGCTTTTCTTCACTTTGAGGGGCTTTAACCTTTGAATTTCAGATTTGATGAATCTTATTGCTCCGTTATTGAGGTGTATAGTTTGATTTTGTGCTTAATTATTTGACGAGAGTTTCATTTTTTGACCTTCTTTGGTTAGGAGCTGGCAAAGCAATTGTTGATGGAACCTCAATTGTGGTGGACTTGTTCATTTCTCTTTTTCTCCCTTTTCTCCTTTTTTTTTCTCTCTCCCTTTTTTTTTTTTTCAAATCTCATCCATGTTTAGACAAGTGAATAAATAATTAAAAAGATGTGAATGTTTTATTACAATGAAAAATTTTATTACAAGATAATAAAAAAGGAATTGACATGATTAATGAAAAATAAAAGAAAATAAGATGACAGACTCATACTTGAATTTAGACTCAGACTTTGGGATTTAGAATCATACTCAAACTCAAACTTGGAGATTTAGACTCAGACTTGGAATTCAATCTCAGATAGGTCAAATCAGCTGAACTTGAGCTCTTCTATGTCATGCCACTTGGGGCTAAGGTAAGGTGGGTTTGAATTAGGTTTGGGTTCTTCATCACTATTCAGGTTGGTGGTAAGGAATTCAGGTTGAAATGATGCACTTTAAATACAATCTTCAATCTTTGATGAGGTTGCAATCAAAGCCTTAAAAGTGGTAGGTATTGGGTTAATAAGTGGGCTTCATAGGTTGGAAGTAGATTCTTGACAAGGATGTCTACTTGTTCTTACTCTGTTGGTCTATTTACCATTTAGGTAGCCTTAGCCCTCCACCTTGTAAGGAATAAGGAGAAAGACTCCTTTGGAAGCTGCTTGGTTGTTTCTAAGTCATGCCTAGTGACATCCACTTCACTGTTATAATGATATTGTTCAACAAAGGCACAACAAATATCATCCCATGTCCTTTTCTTACTCTTGTCTAGTGAAAGGAACCATTTCTTGATAACACCAATTAGTGATTATTGAAATAGTTAAGCAAAGCCCTCATCGCTAACTCCTAAAGGTTTCATTGCCCCCATATATATCTTCAGATGGGTCTTGGGTAAGTGATTCCATTAAATCTTTCTAGCTCAAGCATTTTGAATTTAGGAGGAAGCTTGGCATTAGGGAATAAGGTTAAACTATCCACATCAATTAGATCATCGCGGTGCTTTAGGGATTTGATAGTTCTTTCCATGGTTTCAAGTTTCTCCATGAGCAATCTAGTGTCTAGATAAGAGAAAACTTCCCCACCTTGGTTTAGATATGAATTGGTTTGGCTAGGATTAGTTTGGTTCAAGATAAGGTTTGGGCTAGAATTGCTAAAGGTGGCCTGGTTAATCATAGCTCAAACTTCCTTAATGATGAATTGGCTTTCTTCCTCAAATTGGGCTTGCTAAGCAGCTAGGATAGCCTACAAATGTTCTTCTTGCTTCTTAAGGACTCTAGTCACAAGTGTGGTTAAGGAAGCCATATCAAACGGGTGGGCCATTAGTACCTTCAAACCAAAGCAACAAGGTAAGCAATAGGTATGGAACAGAAGAGGCGATAAAGGTATAGGCATACATATACTAAGAGAAAAGGCTACTTTATTGTGTCATAGGCCAACCATTTTTTAGGCTTAAGGCATGATGGGGTTTAATGTAGTTTGTTGGGCCAAAGTTTTTAGGCTTAAGTGTAATAGACTAGTTTTGAAAGGTGATGGGTCATAGGTGTTGGGCTTAAGGATATTGTGTTGGGTCAAAGGTATTGAGCTTAAGGTGTTGTCTTAATGATGAGTAATAGATTGGTTTTGAGGGTAATAGATTGGTTTTAAAGATAATGGACTAAGGATGTTAGGCGATGGCGTATTATGGCTAGGTTGGCAAGTTATGGGTAAGAGGAGGGTAGAGATGTTTTTAGGTTATAATTTAGGGTGAAGACATTTTGGGTAAAGTTAAGGTAACAATGTTTAAGATTAGAGGTGTTTGAGGTCAAGGCTAAGGGAAAGAAGTTTTAGGTTTAGGGCTAGGGTATTAGTGTTTAGGTTAAAGGCTAAGGTAACAGGGTAAGATTTTAAGGTTAGGGTATTATTGTTTACATTAAAAGCTAAGGTAAAGGGGTAAGGTTTGGGGGTTAGAGTATTGGTGTTTAGGTTAAAGGCTAATGTAAAGGGGTAAGGTTTAGGATTAGGGTATTAGTGTTTAGGTTAAAGGCTAAGGTAAAGGGGTAAGGTTTAGGGTTAGTGTATTGGTGTTTAGGTTAAAGGCTAAGGTAAAGAGGTAAGGTTTAAGGTTAGGGTATTGGTGTTTAGGTTAAAAGCTAAGGTAAAGGGATAAGGTTTAAGGCAATGGCTTAAGGTTTGTAGGGGCAAAGGTGAATGGGATAGAGGTGAGAGTGAGGTGTTTAAAGGGGAGATGTTTGAATGGAGATAAGAATGTTTGACCCTTCTTCAGTTCAAGGTTTGACCAAGAATTAAGATGAATGCATGTTTTGTTATACAATATAGATGCATGATGCGCATGAGGAAAACATTTCATGAAAATGCAAAGATGCAAGGTATTAATTATGGTACATACAACCTAAGGCTAGGATCTAACTTCATTACATGAAAAGGTGAGGTTGGCTTGATTTAGGTACCCGTCACACTAGAGCAGCAATATACCTAACCACATATGAGTGAAAGAGCCTCGCATGAGTCCAACAGCATGTGCATACTCATTACACCTTTGAAAGGATCAAAGGATTTGTTGTAGGGTGGATGATTTCACTATCAGCGAATAGACCCAATGAGGGTTACCCACTCGATGTTACTCACTATCCATTGTTTTCCTAGAACTAGGTTGGATGGCAAAGAACCTATGCAAGTGATGCATGCAAAGTCACAATCATATTAAAAGGCCAAACTCTTTTTAAACCAATTAGTAGTCCACTATTTTTCCTTTTATTAAAAGAAAGTTACTTCCCAGTAGAGTCGCCAGCTGTGAGGCCTCACCCAAGCACCGATCCGATCTGCTAAAGGGAATCGAAATGCTTATTTGGGAAAGAATTCATAAGGAAGCCCTCAGGCTTATCTTTGATAGATTTGAAAATTGGTTTTAGGAGTCGCCATCTTAATTTATTTTTATTTGGAAAAATATAAGGAAAAAACCCATTTGACTCCAATTATAACCTAAAAGAAAAAGGATCACTAGCCTCAAAACCAAAGAGGATTCATGGACTAGGTTTTCGGTTTATTTTAACAAAATAAGTTTATCCAATTAATATAAGTGTGACTTAAAATATATTTCATAAACAAACTAAAATGCATGAACAATTTATAATATGTGTAATCATTCAATCCACAAAACTTATACATAATTAGAATTCAAAATAAAAGAGAGTTAATATTACAATGAAATCCAAACTTAGGGAATACCTCCTCTAGCCCTTATGGGTTTTAGGGAAGTCAGACATTCCCTAAATTAACCCTAATAACAAAGTAACAGAAAACAAAATAATAGTAAGTGAAAAAGGTGATAGAGGGGAGAGTTTGTTAGTTTTAATTGGATTTGATGCCTAAACCAAGCATGCCTATGTATCCTTTTGAATGGGAATTAGAACCCATGTAGTTCTCCCTTCTTGTGAAAGAGTTAATTTAGCCTAGCCACTTTATCATGTTTTGATTGATTGATTAAAAAAGGGTCGAGTTAATTAATTAATTTAATTAATTACCGAGTTCATTAGCTAGCAACCTAGATAAATCAATTTAATTAACTAACTAAAATATGTAAGGAAATTAAGGAAAAATAAGCTTACCTTAGATGGCGGGTGGCAGTTGGCTTTAGACGGCAGGCAGCAGCTAGCTTCGAATGGCAGATGGCAGCTAGCCTTGGATGGCAGGCGGCAGCTAGCTTAGGATGGCGGAGGGCAAGTGGTGGCTAGCGTTGGATGGCAAGCGGCGGCTAGTTTTAGGCGGCAAACACGAGTCTTGGGCAAAAGACTTACCTTGAACAGGCAGGCAGTGGAAAACCTTAAACTAGTCAGGTAGGAATCAAATAGAAACCCCTCAACTCGCTTTGCCAAGAAATAAGCAAATGCAAAGCATTTTGCTTGAAGTAATGCTTTTCAAGCTCTAGAAGTTGGTCTTTTGAAGTGTGTGGAGGCCCTCTATATATAGGAAGAGGCTTGGAGCATAGAAATTGTTCAAATACGATATGAGATTAGAGAAAAATTAAAACACGCTCTGATTGCCGCACAGCCGCAGAGGCCTCTACGGCAATGCCGTAAAAGGCTCTGTGGCACCACAGAGTGCTCTACGGCAATGCCATAGACTTATACGGCAATAATGTCATTTCGCCCGTTCTTGCTCATTTCTCATCCGTTTTTCGCGATTCCAATTGCGTTGTATTTGTTACTTAGTCCCGAATGATTTGAAAGGGTTCAAATGTCAAGAAAAGATATTTTGATTTGATCATTTTGAGAGTTTTTGACTTTTGAAAGTTTGTTTACTAAGCCTAAGTGTTTCTAAGGTTCAAACACATACTAGAAGGTGCAAAATTAAGGGGTCACAAAACTAAGTCTAAACAAATGATTGATAGCTACTTGTACTATACCTATGTATAGAAATTTATATTTTTTTTTATGTTTTAATATAGCTTGAGGAGAAAATGATTGAATATTTTCATGTAATTAATTTAAAGAAATAGTTTGTTCAGCTTGTTTAATTGAATAATCAGTAAAAAAAAATTAAAAGAACTAATTTTATAAATAGTACTAATATTTTGTTTAGGAATTGACCATTATGTAAATCATTTTCTATTTATATTTTTCTTTATGTTTTAATATTGTTTCAGGGGAAAATAATTGAATATTTTCATGTGATTGATTTAAAGAAATAGTTTGTTCAATTAGTTTAATTGAATAATCAGTAGAAAAATTAAATGAATCAATTTTATAAATAGTACTAATATCCTGTTTAGCAATTGACCAATTATGTAGTGTTAATAGATTTATTTCCTAAGAGAATATATAATAATTTATTCATTGTTTTATCTAAGTTATTTTCTTTGTTTTTGTTTTGATTGGCAAGATATCCTACTAGAACCACCTATCTTTGGTTGACCAATGCATCTGAGACTAACCAACGGTTTTGAGGAATCACCTATATTAATCTAACAGACTCAAACTAAAATTCCTATATTTAAACAAGTTATAAATTATAAATAAGATTCTTTAAGAAAATAAATTTATTAAATAGCTAATAAACTTTCACTACTAGAAAATCGCTATTTTCCGTCGTTAAATTACAAAATCCGTCGCTAAACTAAATCAACGATAGAACTGCAACAAATAAATTCCATCGCTATAATCATAGTTGATTTTTTTTATGATGGAAAGAGAAATCCATTGGTAATTTACGATGAAAATTTTCACATTAAAATCTATCACAAAATTTAGTGACAGAATTTCCATTGTTGATCTGTTACTAATTCGTTGCTGATGCATAGCTGATCTGTTGGAATTTAGAATTAAATTTTAACAAAATTTCATCACTGATTTAACAAATTTTATCACTGTTTAATTGCGATAGAATATTCTGTCGCAATTTCGTTGTAATTTTTAATTAAAAATTAATTTATTCCATCGCAATTATCCATATATTCCATCGCAATATTTTACTTAAAACTAGTTTTCATCGCAAATCCATCGCAAATGTATTTGATTTATCTTTTTATTTATGATCATATTATTACATATATTTATATACGTTATATTTATATTTATACACTAATGTGTTTCAACAATGTTACCAATATTAATATGAATATTAAAAATGTAATTAGTAATAAAATATTAACATAAGTTATACATCATAAAAAAGTAACAGCCATAAATTATAAATCATAAAAGAGTAACAAATGAGGTTACTCTTGATACTTTTTTAATATTTTTTTTCACACACTCAACAAAAGGATCTCATTGAATGGACATAATCATTAAGGTGTTAAATGTAGCTTCAACCACCATTACCATTATTTCATGATTGGGTAGATTCATAGACTCTAAAGTAATGAGAAGAGCTTGCCCAAATGTTTTCAAGATTGACTTCGATATACCATTGTCATTCTAAATTATACCAAAAGGATCTTTAAGCCCCCAAAGGCTCTTCAAAAATATCATCTAAAAGCTGAGCATCCTGTCCAGGAGTTTGCGGCAGTGGGATGTCAGTTTCAGCATTGGAAGCACTATGTGGTAAGAGAAATGATTATTGAATATTAGGCATATCCACATCTTTTAAGATGCTAACTTGATTAAAGGAAGGGAAATACCTGCTAAAAAATGAGTGCATCAAAACCAAGATAGAAGAAATCAAACAAAGAAATGGATGGAATCATGCTTACAACAAAAAAAAAAGGCATGGTAGAAGCAACTTTTGGGCACTGAGATGGAGGGAAAACAAGCAGACCCAGCCAACCGTAAACATGAACACCCAAAATCTAATGAAGAACTTCTACCAACCACTAAAAAGAAAAGAAATATTACCGCTGTATTACATAATGGTAATTCTAGGAAGAGTAAATAAAATGCTATAAAAGGAAAATAAGATCAATAGACCTCAAATCCATAAACCCTCCTCTTCTAACATGCCAAAAAAAAAAAAGTGATTGGGAAAAAAATCAGAAAAATTCACACCTGTAGTTATGGTATTCCCTCCAACAGAAATTTGCCTCATTAAGTCTTTTAGACAATGACTCTCTTATTGAAACAATGGGTTTGGATGGAAAACCTGAAGCTTCCTCCCTACAATTGGATTCTTGGACTCTGTCTCTCGTATGGCTAGGTCCCTATTACTGAAGACTTCATCTTGCTCTTTACATACAATACTAACTAGTGATTTGATCTCAAAACTGACTTCTTTCTTGTCTAAGTCCTTACTTGCAGGATAGGAGATGGACTGGGCAGATGAGTGGCTCCTGGTATTCATTATGGTATTTACTTCAGAATCTGCCTACTGGATAAACTCACAAGCTCCATGACTTTGTATCAAAATCAAATTTTCTATCATGGTTAAGATAAACATCTAAAAAGCACTTAATTGTGAAACAGTCAGACAAGAGGAAGGTTAAAATTACAAGACATGCAATTCAGGAACAACTGCAAATTTTCAATGTTGGATGAACAAATTTGAAATGTCTGTTATCCTACTAGTAGCTGTTATATTGAAGAAAGTGGAAAAGGATTATAAACCTAGAGTGGAAAACCTCAAATACCCATATAAGAAGTTCATTTGGCATATATAGTATAAATACATGCTGACATTCAATTTCATAAGAATTTACACAAACGAAAGGTCCTAATAAAAATAATAGCCATTGATCCTAAGCATCGGTATGTAACCATAGTCAAAAATTCAAGAATATAGATTAATAACAAAATCCCTATAGTAACCTGTTAAAGAAGAGCCAAGGATATATGTATGCCAAATTCCCAGCTATAAATTTTTTGAAATATAGAGTACAAAAATGATAAAGGCAGTTATTATATATTAGACACTGCAACAAGCATATTCAAAACAAATTGACGAGTTACAATATCTATGGATTTGGTAAAAACTTGGAATAAAATACAAGGAAATAACATAGATTAAAAGAAAATAAAAAATATTTAAAACTGTCGTTGCTCCTCCTTGATTATAGCACTTAATTAATGCAAGCTTCTCTAAGTTACAATATCTATCAAAACTAATGCAAGTGATAAAAAAATGGATAAAAAAATGGCAAAGCTCACTTTAAGCATGCTTGCTAATTGCTAAATAACATTGATCATACTATAAAATAAAGCTCATACCAATATGTACAGTTATAATTAGCAAAGACCTTTAAGAATAATTTTTTAACTAAAAATTAATAAAAAGAAAAGTAATTATAGTAAAGTGAAATCTACTTATTCTACATATTGGATCCATTCAAAATTTAAGAAATTACAATGAGAACTTTAGGAAAAAAAAAAAAAAAAAAACTCAATACAAGCCTCAAAATTTAATTAACAAAGATATATCTTTCAAAAATTTTGGATTATAATTCTACAAGAATATGAACCCTGTTATAATTGTTTGTAAGAATGTAATTAAAAAAGATTTATATATAGCTTTAAATAGGTCAAACCTCTTGAAATTAACTAGACTCATCGACATATAAAAAAAAATAGTAATCTCTATAATATTCTCCCTATATAATATATATTTGCAAAAATAAATTAAAATGAAAAATAAAGGTAATCTCAACTAAAAATAATTATGGTAGAAATTAATGTTGAACTACACATGACTCGTACAATTGGTATGAACTTGGATTTTGAAGAATTAATTTCTACGATACATGAAAAATAAGGGAATTTAAAATCTTGGATTCCCTTAATTTTTCCTATGCATTAAAAGGCAAGATTACGTGGCATTGTTGCTCCTACATATCCTTCAGTGAGTATTGTTGTATGAGAAACATAGGGGTAGTTGTGGTTTGGTCCTTAAGAAATAAGGCCAGTGTCCCGATGTTCATGTCCAAGAAGCTATGAAGTAAGATAGATAGCTTATAGAATAGAGCATCAAATTTATGTTAGTTTACACATACAATTATTAAGTAAAGTTCCTAAGCTCAAAATTCAAAATTAACGTGCAGCCACTATTATTATAACCCCATCATTATGCAGACAAATTATATATGGTACCATCTCTTTCTAGTGTAGCAGCCATGTCTCTAGTGCATTTTGACCTTCTTCTCAAGCTATGCACTTGAAATATACACACAAGACACTAACGAAAAGTAGATGTTTCAAAATTTTCCATTCCTTTGGGACCTACAATTGGCATCTCCAACAATGAAAGCAAAATCAATGCTTTTATTTTTATTTATTTTCTCAAACTATATTTTGTTCATGTTTTAAATGTAATGTGAGTGAAAATTTACCAACATTTAGTACCAAAATCAAAATCAAAATCAGTTAAGGACCAAAACAGAAACTTCAAATGGAGATTCTTAATTTTTCATTTTAGAAGCTTCAAAAAATTCAAGTTGACAAACAACATGTTCTTAGTTCCATAATTTTATCACAATTTTAGGCCACGGGGTTGCTAAAATTGAAAAAGTCAATTCACATCATTTTCTTAAAACATAAAGCAAAATCAACAAATATTAATTACTTATACATCTGAAAATAGCAAGGGGTTGCTCATATTCAACAAATTCATGATAAACTTTAACATCTTTGTTGAGAAAATGAATTTTTACATAGGGCAAAATAAATTATAAGCAAAATTAAAATGTAATCCTACTTGAAACTTCATAAGCTATGGCACCAGTATAAGTCACAGAAATTGTTTCTTTCAGGGAAACAGAATGACCGGATATTGATTTGTCCCTGAAACAATAGATTCAAGAACAAAAGATATCACAAGATGTTACCAAATTAATCTTTGTACTGACATAAATTCTAATTAAAAAACACAAGAAAAAAAGGCAAGAGAAATAAGAAGACAAAGAGAACCCTTATGACTTTGATGATTGCTAGTCTTAAAATCAAAACGTACTCATTTAAAAATTTAAAGGAAATAAACTGATAAACTTCCAGGAAATGAACTCTTCAAATAAAGCTCAAAACCTGAGTTTAAACCTCTCCTTGAATCTGGCCCGAGTCTCATTGGAAGCAGCCACCCTCCTCTCTTGCTCTATAAGGCATCATTGGTGTAGTGGGTGGATCGATGAACAAAGAATTGGTAAGAGTGGGAGGAGTGAGCTGAACCTGTGAGAGATTGTGTGAGGTTCCGATAGTTAGTGAATTGAAAGTGAATCAGTGCGGAATAGTGAGAGAGAGAGAGACAAAGAAAGCTGGTGAGTTCTATGCGTCTATCCAAGTGATAACACAAAGATGCGAGAAGGAAAGGAATTAGTGATCAAAGTGAGGAGCTGGGATTGTGCATGTGATAGTGAGAATGAGATTTAGAATTTTGTTTTCTAAGACTAGGGATTTGAGTTTTTTTCCTCTTTTTTCCCCTGCTCTTTTAATAACAGCGCGGCTAAGCCAAAAATTAAAGGCCGGAGGGAAAACCTTTTTAAGGAAAAAAATAAGGAAAAAGAAAGAAAATGTTGTTCCAACTTTTGCCATCCAATCCAGATTACATGCAATAGGCATTAGAGATTTAAAATTAAAAAAATAGTGACAAATTTTCGTCGCTACTTTACATATATTCTGTCAGTAAAATAAAATGGAAAATTATTTATAAATTTCAGCTTCTAAAATAATGACAAAACAATCCGTCGCTAATTATGTTACTGAACTGATGCAAATCAGTCGCTAATAAATGGCGCTAATATTTCGCGCTCATTTTTAGCGATTGAATTACTTCATTTATAATCCATCGGTAATTTATTGCTAATTTTTTGGTATTCTGTCACTGTATTATTTTAATTTATTATTTTTAAAAATCGTCACTGATTCTCGCTAATCTGTCGTGAAATAGCAATGAAATATGTTCAGTCACTAAAATCTGTCATTATTTCGTGAATTTCTTGTAGTGTTTATCTTTCTCTCAAAAAATCAATATTCAATCTAATTAAATGAATATTTTATTCTAAATATTCTATATCGTCTACTAAATCATGTGTAGACTGACCTATTTATGGTGCCTGATTTAAATCACCTACTGGAACAAAATTGATTCTATGAGTAGTAGTAATAGTTCTACGGGAATTTCTAATAATAATAAAAAAAATCAAAAGGAGATATTAAATTATTTGGATTAAAAATAGTAAAATTAAATAAGTGTTAGGCTCTAATATCAGTATGTGACGGAGCCGAACTATGATTGTGTAATACGTGTCCAGTATGGTGATGATGAATGTGAATTGCATAATGATGATTAAAAATTATTATTATTATACAAGAGATTAAAATGATAAAAGTGCAGGACTTTTATTAAATATATATATATATATAAATAATGAGATCAATTTAAAACTTACTCTTGAAATCCATGAGATTTGAGCAGAATTTTTTGTAAAAGAAATTTTTAAAGGCAGTGAAGAAAATTAATTAAGTTTTTAAGAGAGCAGGGGAAATAATTGGAAGAAAGAAAGTTCAATTTTATTGCTTGCTCAGCTGCCCGATGGTACAATATTTACAGGCTCTTCACAATTTAAATGAAGGCGAATTCATGCAACAATACAACACCTACTATGACTCATGGACAAGACTATATACATATGTTGACATGTTGGACTTTTGCATGATCATGCCATGCATTATACTTTACAATTGCAATTTGAATGTTTGCTACAGAACACTCAAATTATAGAAAATAATAAAATCAGAAAAAGACAAAATTAAAATATTATTTTTTTTACATATGGATAAAATATAAATGGACTAATTATATTCTATAAGCAGTCTGAATAATTCCTATATATATATATATATATATATATATATATATATATATATATATAAGTGCGTAAGTGCATATATACATATACATTTACATATATATATAGGCATATATGTATATATGTGTGTGTATATTAAGGGATAGCAAATTTACGTAAAAGTTTTCACTAAATTTTTTATAATTATGCATTAATGATAGGTAATATATTAATTTAATAATTTAATAATATAATTATCTAATTATATTTACTTTAATTAAAGAATGGTGAATTCAATTACAATAAGGAAAATAAATAAGTATTATTTAATATATAATTAATTATATATAATATCTAATTATATTTAATTTAAATAAGGAAAACTCAATTAGAATAAGAAAAGAATAAAATAATTATTATTTAATATATAATTAATTATATTTAATATTTAATTTATGTTAATTTAGTTTAATTTAATTTAAATAAAAAAGAATGAATTCAATTAGAATAAGAAAATAATAAAATTATTATTATTTAATATGTAATTAATTATATTTAATTTAAATAAAAAAATCAATTAGAGTAATCTATGTTTTTTATGTCTTTTTGAATATTAAGAAGCTTGCTCAAAAACTTTTTAATATTCGAAAAATATAAAAAATAATCTTTCAGAAGTTAAAGAAATTCAAATTTGAATTTCATTATGTAAATTATTATTTTGTCCTACTATAAATTTTAAAATTAGTTGTTTTAGTAATTAGCAATAATTTGTATGTTTTTAAAAAAATAATAATAATTTGTGTAAATGAATTCAATAAGAATAATTTAATTTATGTTTTTTATATTATTTCGAATATTAAAAGTTAGAAAAATTTTAATTTGATTTTGATTATTTGAATATTAATAAGTTAGAGAAAATATAATTTGACTATGAGAAATTCTATTATAGATTAGCAAAATTATTTTTGGTTCTATTGAAAGATGCAACGAAAGAGAAGGGACACTAATTTTGAGTTTATTTAATAATAATGAGCATAATCTTATTATTATATTATCAAAGGTTAAAATTTTTATTTGCAATGGTATGTTTTTCTCTAAAAAAATTAATTTATTTGCGAATAAATAAACATTTAAATCTAATATTTGTCTATTAAATTTTTTATACTATAGCCAGGATTCAATTGTCAATATTGAAATATTTAACTTAAATTTAATTTTTTTTAATTCTTTATGCTATAGTCGAGTTTCAACTATCAATATTAAAAATTAGTACTATTCAAATTAATCCAAATATATTAGAAGTTCATGAATAATATGCAAAAATATATAAATAAATAAATTTTTAATACGAATTGAAAAAGACAAAAGTTAAATCAAATTTTATATTTATTTTGAATCAAAAGATGTCTTTATTTTATATTTATTCTAAATTGAATAGTCAAATTATCATAAATTAAAAAAAGATTTCTAGTTTTTATTCATTCTATTACTTGCTACACTAAGGCTGACATTGATACACACTAGTATAAAATCCAAATATAGCACAATACCTTATACCTTGTAAATTTTCATAAATGCTTAATTTTCTCAAATTTGAAAAAAATTCATTTAAATTGGATAAAGACATCGAGATAGAATATTGAACAGTGATATCAAATATAACAAAAATAAAGTGTGAATTGTAACAAAAAATAGTTTATATACACATTGTTACTAAATGGCTTGCCACCTCACAGGTTGGAACTAAAAGTTAATTGTCTCATAATATTACTCAACAGAACTAGGATAGCGTGCAAAAAATTAATTGAAATATTATACATGCAAAATACAGTAAGACAACATGCAAGAAAACATGTTCTATTGCCAAGGATACTACTATCATGACTGAAATGAGGATATCCTTTTCATTTTAAAAGAAAATAGTTCCTTGTACGTCTTTGTTTTGCAATAACTATTAATAATGTATAAGAATAAATAATACCTAATGTAGATATATATTTGCCATGGATAATTGTGTGTTGCATTGTTAAGAGGTGTTTGAGCATCTACTATGAAAGTATTGGTTGAAAGTGAAAAGAAAAATAAAAAGAAAGCAACTTACACTAGGAATGTAGTTTATAAAGAAGTTTTGTTGTCTAGCAAGTGCCATAATTTAAAAAATAATATCACATATATTCATTTAAATTATTTACATGTCATATAGCATTTATATTAATATTTAAAATGTAAACATTTACAAATTAAATTATGTTTTAAAATGAGTTTTAACAAGTCATAATAGAGATCAACGTGCAAAATATGTTAGAAAAAACTAGTATGTGTGTGTGTGTGTGTGTATAGTGTATGGAGACCATACATTCAACTATGCCTTGTTCAACATACAGGCATTCTCATAGCTTTTTTGCAAAACTAGACCTCTTAGAAAGTATGATTCCATTCAAAGGATCATTAGTTAGCTAATTAATGGATTATAGAGGATTGTCACATCCTAATTTTGGAGGTATGATGGTCCTAGAACATAGGGTATAAGGTCACCCACGCTTATAGAACTCACTCATACATATATTAACACTGCCTAAGATCATAGCAAACCTTATGCATTAACTTAATTTGACCATTTATAAAGGAAAACCTTAATTTGTGGAAGAATAGTTTAAAAATACTTTAAATACAATCCATAAGAAAGAACATTTTAAGACACCAAACAAATCATCAAACATAATGTTCCAAAAATAAAATCCTCAAACAAGAACTCCTAGAGCGTCTAAAAGGGACTCATTATATCATAGTACGTTAATAATCTTAGATAAGGAAATTCCCCAAGTGGAGTAGATTACTTGAGCTATCACCTTGCCTCCTCATAATGCTCACCTGAAACCACATAAGGAAAAGAGGTGAGATGGATGATCTCAATGAGTAAACAACATAGCTTATATAATAACACATATCCCTTAAAAAGGGGCTCATATTTCATAACTCATAGATCATGATTCATAATTCATGATTCATAGTTCATGGTTCATTGTTTGCAATTTAGTAAGGTTCGCTGAAATCACACTTATTACTAGTGAGTGAAGACTTTTACTCAATTCACTCTAATACACTGAGGAGAGGCAGCCTCAAGCCAAATTCCAACTCCTATCACTGAAGAAGCATGAAGCTAATTAGGCTCCACAGTTAAAACTACCCTTTTTAGCTAAGGTGGATACTATACCCCTATTCATCTAGTTAAAACCATGTGCATAGGTTCCGATGATTACCACATTGTCATGAGGATTTCTGCATAAAATGGTTTATTGGTACCATAGCTAGAGTTAATAGCAATCACTTATAACAATAACATCAAAGAATGCAATCACATATAATATAATAGCAATAGAAGTTTAGCTTATTGAACAAAAAATAAATAATAGTGTGGTTCCAGAAAGAAAGTAAGGTAAGGAAATAATCATAAAGGTACTTTATTATCATTGATTAAACATTAATGGTTTTAGACCAATTATCCTTTGGCAACCCAAGCTTAACAAAGAAATAATATAGTTATAATTAAAATAGAAAAGAACTTGAGTTTCAAGAATCTTAAAGGTTCACATATCATGATAACTTGTACTTGTAATATGAACATAATGTTTACTCATGATGGAAAATCAAAGGAGCACAAATATTTGAGTTCATACTAATAAAGCAGTTCGTACTATTTGGGCCATAACTCTAGCTACAAAACTTGGATTGAGGTCATTCAAGATGTGTTTGAAAGCTAACATTCATATTTGCAACTTCTATTTCCTAAGATTGAGTTGATTTTATCATTATCAAGGCCGAATTTAGGATGCAAATATGTTGTTGCTCGAATTCAGATTTTTGAAAAAAATTTAGGTTTTAGTTTATTATGTATTTAGGCTATCCATGTTAGTTATTAAGTCCACAATTTAGTTTGTTAAGTTTTTAAGATAAACTAAGCTAATCGTCTTTAATATACACCATTAAAGGTATTGTTACTATTTATTGTTAGGTATGGATAGTCTTTAATTATCTTATTTAGCTTTTGGCTTTTCCTATTCTTAGAGGAATGTTCCAAGATTAATTGTCAAGTATTGATGGTCTTTAATTATCTTATTTGGCTTTTGGCTTTTCCTATTCTTGGAGGGATATTCCAAGAAGCCTATATAAAGGCTACCAAAAGAAGTGAGATTGGATATTATGAAAACTTTTATCATTGATTGATGAATTAACAGTGTTTACTCTTATGTTTGATTTTTGCTAGAGTCAATGTTATCTTTGCATTCTTGCGTAGAATACATGCTTGAAGAAACATTTAAGTGGATTGATCACCTACTTGTATAGTGTTTCGAAATTAGAATTTAGAAACTAAGTTTTCTTTATTCTAAGTCTTGATCATTTTATCTAAGCAATCTGATTTCTAACCTTCTTAAGGGGTTGAACCTAAATTAGTCTTAGGGTTCTCACGTTAATGTATTGAGGTTTCAAATATACAAAGGAGTTCTCAAGCTTATTCATAGAGGTTCCATATCATTTGGTATCAGAGCCTTAGCTCTATATCATATTTTATCTTAATTAAATTCATGTTCTTTTATTCTAAATTTCTTACTTTCTTGTTATCCTTGTGTTTATTATTCTAGTTTTGAGTCTTGTTCTTACTTCCTTGACTAAATTCTAAATTCCTTGTTAATTAAAAAGAATCAGCATCGGTTATACCTTTTTATCTTATTATATTTCAGTTCAGCAAATTTGTTTCCTTTGTATTGATTTTGGGTTCCCTTAGTATATTAGTAGAGTTCTCATTAGTTGGTATCAAATTTGTGTTAAGTTTTTAGGGTTAGAATTCAACATATTGTTGTCAAGTCCCTTTGTATATTATTGGGGTTCACTTCCATTATTTTCATTATCCTAAAAATTTGTTTTTGTTTAAGCATGTTAAAAAAAGAAAAAAATCTTCTTGTTTTCTTATTCGTCCAAAATTGTTATTTTGATCTTCCTTTTGTCATATATCTATCCCATAATTTTTTTTTCATCCTTATACAATTTTTGAGATATTTGATCCAAACACAATTGCAAAGATTTAAGGACAAATCTTTTTGAGGAAAGGGGGAATGATGGGAAATCAAAGGAGCACAAATATTTGAGTTCATACTAATAGAGTAGTTTGAACTATTTGGGCCATAACTCTCGCTACAAAACTTGGATTGAGGTGATTCAAGATGCGTTAGAAAGCTAACATTCATATTTACAACTTATATTTTGTAAACTTTAGTTGATTTGTCATATCCCAATTTCAAAGATATGACGGTCGTATAACATGGGGAGATAAAAGGTCACCCACGCCTGTAGAACCCACTCATACATATAAGAATGTAGCCTAGGATTGTACCAAACCTTATACATTAACTTAAATAAACCATTTATAAGAAAACATTAAGTTGCAGAAGAATAGTTAAAATATAATTTAAATACAATCCATAAGAAACATAATACTTAGAGTCCAAATAAGGCACCAAAACATAATGTTCCAAAAATAAAGTTCCCATCACAATGACTCCTAGAGCATTTAAGGACTCATTATAGCATAACATAATAATAACTTTGACAAGGGAATTTCCAAGTGGAGTAGGTGGCTTGAGCGATCACCTTGCCTCCTTATAATGCTCACTTAGTACCACACAAGGAAAAAGGGGTGAGATAGATGATCTCAATAAGTAAACAATATAGCTTAAACAATAACATATATCCCTTAATAAGGGCCCATAGCTTATAACACGTAGTTCATGACTTAAAACTCATGATTCATAGTTTGCAATTTCATAAGGTTCGCAGAAATCACACTTAATACTTATGAGTGAAGAGCTTGCTCAATTCACTCGTGAGTGAAGACCTTGCTCAATTCACTTGTGAGTGAAGACCTTACCCAATTCACTCAAAGGAGAGGTGGCATCATACCAAATTCCAACTCCTAACTTGTAACTTGTAAAGAGTCATGAAACTAATTAGGCCTTACAGCTAAAACCACCCTTTTTAGCTAAGGTGGATACTATGCCCCTATCCATCAGGTTAAGACCATGTGCATAGGTTCCAATGATTACTCGCATCAGCATGAGGATTTATGCATAAAATGTTCATAGGTACCATAGCTAGAGCTAATGGTAATCACTTACAACAATAGCACTTAAGAAGGCAATAACATATATGTCACATCGCAACTTTAGAGATATGATAGTCCTAGACCATGAGGAGACATAAGGTCACTCACGCCCATAGAACCCACTTACACATATACAAATCATGCCTAGGATCATACTGAACCTCTTACAATAACTCATTTAAAACATTTATGTGAAAAACCTTTAGTTGCAGAAGACAATAATTAGATACTTTACATATAATCCATAAGAAATGGTATTTATAATCCAGTTGAAATCTTAACAAAACATTTCAAATAAACATCCAAATAATTATTCCCAGAGCATCTAATGATAACCCTTTATATCATAGTATTATTAAAGACTTCAGACAAGGAATTCCCTAAATGGAGTAGAATGCTTGAGCTATCACCTTGTCTCCTCATACTACTCACCTGGAACCACATAAGGAAAAGGAAAGAGAGTGAGATAGATGATCTCAATGAGTAAATGATAAAACACATACATTTAACATATATTTCTTTGAAAAGGAAACTCATAGCTTATACATATAGTTCATGATTTACAATTCATGAATTAGGTTGCATTTTAGCAAGGGTTCAATTTAACAAGTTTGCAGAAATCACACTTATAACACATTGAGAGAGGAGGCTATTGCTCTACCACTCGAACACATAGGGGAGAGGTGGCCTTAAACCAAATTCCAACTCATATCACATAAAAGGCGTGAAGCTGATCAAGCCCCATGGCTAGAACAGCCTCTTTCTAACTAAGGTGGATACACTACCCCTATCCATTGGGTTAAGAATATGTGCATAGGTTTCGATGATTACCCACATTAGCATGAGGACTTCTGCATAAAGGGTTAGAGGTATCATAGCTAGAGCTAATGATATTCACATATATCAATAGCACTTAAGGCAACAGTAACTTGTATCACAATAGTAATATTAGTTTAATTTATTTGAACAAAAGATACAAGAATAGTGTAGTTCCAGAAAGCAAATAAGTTTGGGCAATTATCACAAAGAATTATCATTGAATAAGCAAAATAGTTTTTTTGGACCAATTGTCCTTCGGCAACCCAAACTTCATAAAGAAATCATTTCATCATATTTTAAGATAGGAAGAACTTGGGTTTCAAGAATCTCAAAGGCTTATATAACTTGATATCACATATTTGTAAAATATTATAATGTTACTTACACTTATAGAACGAATACAATGTTTACTCACACTTGAAGCAAGATTACAGTGTTTACTCACCTTGTGGTTCCTTCGCTCCTAGTACTTGTAGCCCTTGAGCTCTAATATAATATTTAATTCAATACTTAGTATTTATTTAATCATGATGTCCTATCCCATAACTACCCCATGCACATATAACATTCACATACGCTTAGAGTTGCACATATAAGTGCACCTCATCACTTATATATAACATGTTGACTTTAAAAGTCTTGCACGCTTAGCCTTAATAGGCCCATATGAAATCACATTATAACTCATGTCTATACCTTTCTAAGGTCAACAGAATATTGTTATCTTAATATCAATTCATTTTAACAATCATCTTACAACACTTCCATATATGTCAACTTATCGATAGCCTTTCAAGCATCATGCTTATCTCTTATGACCAATTCCTTCAATCAATCACTTCATTAATTCAAGACCATTAATTCATCATAAAATCCATTTCCATATTATCCAATCATATTCACATTCTAATCACAACATAAGGTTAAGATACCTTAAGTATACCTTAAGTATACCAAAGTGCCTTTAGGCTTGTCTAGTGTCATACCTTCAATTAACATGCAATTTTATTATTTATTATATATACATACATTTCAATAATCATCAAAATACATCACATAAAAATTATAGACATTGGGATAAAATCCCATTGTAGGCCGAATACATCATCAAAGGAAAAACTGAATTTTTCTTACTTTTCACACTTTTTGTCTATTACAGTAATATGTAAAAACATGCTTTGAACCAAGATTTTTCATGTAAACATAAAAAAAAATCATTTTAGAACATTAATGCACATGAATTGGCAGCCATAAGTAATAATTATACAAAAAAATTCCAAGTTTTAAGGCTTAGGTTCAAAATCATGAGTTTTTGCACTTTCCATTCATTACAGCGATATGCAAACACATGATTTAAGTCATTATTTTTCATTCAAACAAAACAAATATTAGATTAGAATCCATTCATATACAAATCAGCAGCCATATATTTAAATGATAATAGAATTTTCCAAGTTCTAAGTTCTAGCATAAAAACCTTGAATTTCTTTGTTTTTTGAAACTTTTCGGTCATTACAGAAATATGTAAAAATATAATTTCACCCAATATTTTTCATCAAAACACATCAAAAATCAGTTTAGAAATCATTCATGCAAGAATCACCTGCCTTGTAGTCTTTATGAATAAAAATTTTAATTTTAAGTTATAGGATTCACTTTTGGAGAAATTGCGCGGAAAGATTTGTATTTTTGGTAGAGAATTAAATTTCTCTTTCAAAAACTCACTCAAACAGAATTAAATATGTAAAATTCAGTAAACAACCAGTTCAAAATAATTTTCTCATAATTTAATTCATAGAAATCAGTTAAGGAATTGAAAGAGAAGAAAAACTTACGATTACGATCAAGAAATCGCGAAATTGAAAGGTGCTTTCTTAATTTTGGTAGAGAGAATTTTTCTATCAAAATATAGAAAATTAGAGTAATGACTATTGGAACATTAGAGCTGGCCAAAATTTTCATATTTAAATGTAGGGTTTTGGGCAATTTCCACTAATACCCTTAATGAGCTAGGTTAGGAGGGTTTTTGGATAATAGGCTTTTAGATATTTAGGTTTTTTATTTAAATTAGGGGCTGATTATAAGTAATTAAAATAAAAATATTTTTCTTATTGCTTTCTTTAAAATTTTCCCCAAAACATTTATTTAAAATTATTTTTAAATACTCATAAAATCATTTTATTCTTAAAATTGCCTTTATGCATGAAAATTCATTTTATTTAAAATAATTTATTTTATGCTAATGTACTTTATATAAATCATTTATTTTATAATAATAACTCATATTATGCATATTAAAAATTAATTTAACATGCCACATACTCATCAATCACATAGAACGTAAATTCCCATAAAAGCACACTTAACCTTAATAGTTCTAAATCAAGCAAATTGTCATAAAATTTTTTAGGGTAGATATAGGTTGTTACAATATAGCACAATAGCAATAGCAATTTAACTTATTGAATAAAGGATAAATAATAGTGTGATTCCAGAAAGAAAGTAAGGTAAGGCAACAATTTGCAAAGATTCTTTATTATCATTGAAAAATAAAAAAAAAAGATTTTGGACCAATTGTCCTTTAGCAACCCAAGCTTAATAAGGAAATCATATGGTCATAATCATAAATAAAAAAGAACTTAGGTTTCAAGATGTCAAAGGTTCATATAACATGAAAAATTGTACATGTAACTTGAACATGATGTTTACTCACCTTGTGGTTCCTTTGCTCTTAACACTCGTAGCCCTTGAACCTCTAATACTCCTTAAGCTCTAACGTAATAATTAATTACCACATAGTATTTATTTAGTCATCATGTTAGCCTATCCCATAACTACCCCATGCATTTATAACATTCACATACATTTAAAGTTGCACAAAGAAGTGTACTCATCACTTGCACATAACATGTTGACTTAAAAGTCTTGCACACTTAGCCTTTATAGGCACACATAAAATCACATTATAACTCATACTATGACTTTTCTAAGTCAAACAAAATATGTCATGATCTCAAAAATAATATACTTAACACTTCCATATATATCAACTTAACAATAGCCCTTCAAGTGTCATGTCTATCTCTTATGATCAATTCATACAGTCAATCCCTTCATCAATTCATCCATATTACTTAATTACATTCACATATTAATCACAATGTAAGGTTAAGATACCCTAAGTATACCAAATTGCCTCTAGGCTGGTCTAGGGTCATTCCTTCAATCAACATGCAATTTAATAATTTATCATTCATATATATACATGTCAAAAATCATTAAAATACATCCCACAAAAATTATAGACATTGGAATAAAAATTCCAACAATGGTCGAATCCCTTAATTCAAGAAAACCTAAATTTTCTCCTTTTCGCACTTTCCGTTTATTACAGCAATTTGCAAAAACATTGTTTAAAACAATATTTTTCATATAATTAGAACAAAAATCATTTTAAAATGTGAATCCCTATGAATTAGAAGCCATAAATGTCTATATGCAGGAAATTTTTCAACTTTAGATTTTAGGATGAAAAACCATGAGTTTTTTTATTTTCGATACTTTTTGGTTATTCTAGTAATATATAAACACGGGATTTAAACCATTATTTTTCATTCAATCATAACAAATATCAGTTTAGAATTCCAATATGTATAAATTGGCAGCCATACTTGTATGTACACATGAAATTTTCCAACTTATAAGTTATAGGATGAAAACTATGAATTTCCTTATTTTTTGAAACTTGTCAGTCATTACAGTAATATGAAGAAATATGATTTAATTTGATATTTTTCATCTAAACACATCAAAAATCTATTTAGAGCACAAACATGTAAAAATTTCTCCCCTTCATGAGTTTATGCATGAAAATTTCAAATTTTGAGTTGTAGGATTCACTTTTGAAGGATTTGCATAGAGAGGTTAGCGTTTTCGGTAGGGAAATTAATTTCTATCTCAAGAGTTCACCTAGGCCAAATTTAATTAATGAAAATTAGTAAATATTAAGTTCAAAATAATTTTCTTAAGATTAGTTTCATAAAAATCTAATAGCAAATTGAAAGGAAATGAAAAACTTACTAAACAGTAGCAAAATAGCAAAGTTTAAAAGTATTTTGTGAATTTTGGTAGAGAGATTATTTTAAAGAGAATTTATCTGCTAAAATAATGAAATAATAGAATGGTGGCTACTAGAACCAAGGGCTAGCCAAAATCCACTTTCTATATTTAGGGTTTTAGGCAATTTCCAATATTACCCTTAATGAGCTATGTTAGAAGTGTTTTGGTGTAATGGGCTTTTGGGGATTTAAACTTTTTATTTAATTTGTGGGCTGATTATAGGTAATTAAAAATAAAATATTTTTTATTATTTTTATTAAAATTTTCCCCAAAATATTTATTTAAAAATATTTTAAAAATACTTATAAAATTATTTTACACTTAAAAATTGCCTTTTTGCATGAAAATTCATTTTATGTAAAATAAATTATTTCATGCTAATGCACTTCATATAAATCATTTATTTCACATTAATAATTCATATTATGCATATTAGAACTAATTTAACATCCACATACTCATCAATCACATCACACATGAAATTTTCATAAAAGCACATATTTTGCCATAATAACTCTAAATTCAAGTAATTGGTCATGAAAACTCCTAGGGTAGGTATGAGTTGTTACATGATTTTGTCATTATCAAGGCCAAATTTGGGATGCAAATATGCTGCTGCTGGAATTCAGATTTCTAAATAAATTTTAGGTTTTAGTTTATTATGTATTTGGGCTGACCATGTTAGTTATTAAGCCCACAATTTAGTTTGTTAAGTTTTAAGATAAACTAAGTTAATTGTCTTTAATAGACACCATTAAAGGTATTGATTACCTTTAATTGGTACATATTTATGGTCTTTAATTATCTTATTTGGCTTTTGGCTTTTCTTATTCTTGGAGGGATGTTCCAAGAAGCCTATATAAAGGCTACTGAAAGAAGGGAGATTGGATATTATGAAAACTTTTATCATGAATTGACAAATTAAGAGTGTTTACTCTTATGTTTGATTCTTGCTAGAATCAATGTTATCTTTGTATTCTTGCATAGAATACATGCTTGAAGAAACATTCAAGTAGATTGATCACCTGCTTGTGGAGTGTTTTGAAATTTGAGTTTAGAAACTAAGTTTTCTTTATTCTAATTCTTGATCATTTTATCTAAGCAATCTAATTTATAACCTTCTTTAGGGGTTGAATCCAAATTGGTCTTGGGGTTTTCATGTTAATGTGTTGGGGGTTCGAATATATAAGGAGTTCTCAAGCTTATTCATGGAGGCTCCATATCAACTCGCCTTATGGTTCCTTAGCTCCTAGTGCTTGTAGCTCTTGAACTTCTAATAATCCTCAAGCTCTAACATACATTACAATTCAATACTTAGCATTTGCTTATATAACATTCACATATACTTAGAAGTGCACTCATCACTTGCACATATCATGTTGACTTTTTTAGTCTTGCACACATGGCCTTCTTAGGCTCACATGAAAACACATGATAACTTATACTAAGACTTATCTAAAGTCAAGCACAATATATCATGATCTTAATATTAATTAAATCTAACATCCAACTTAGTACATTTAACATTTTCCATATATATCAACTTAATAATTAACCTTAAAAGTGTCATGCTTATCTCCTTCGATCAAATTATACAATCAATCTCATAATCTCATAGTCAATTTAAGGTCATTAATTCACCATTAATACATTATAAGGCCTAATTCACATTCCACTTAATCATATACACATATTAATCAAACATGGCAGTTTGAGTTTGGAAACCTTAATGTAAGCCAAACCTCTCTAGGCTTTGTTTAGAGTTACTCCTTCCACCAACATGCAATTTAATCATGTATCATCCATATACACATGTCAACAATCATTAAAATATATCTCATAAAAATTATAGACATTGGGATCAAAATCCCAAGGTAAGCCGAATGCACACCATCATGGAAAACATAGATTTTCTTATTTTTTGCACTTTCCGTTCATTACAGTAATATGCAAAAAAAATGATTTAAACCAATATTTTTTTTATCTAAACATAGAAAAAATCATTTTATAACACCTTAATATACAAATCAGCATCCCCTTGCTCATATGCATGAAAATTCCAACTTTTAAGTTTTAGGATGAAAATCGTGGATTTTCTTACTTTTTGCACTTTCCGATCATTATAGTAATATATAGAAATATGATTTAAACTTATTTTTCATCTAAACACAACAGATATCAGTTTAGAATACACCAACACACAAATCACCCTTTATAGAATATATGTATGAAAAATTCCAATTTTAGGTTTTAGGGTTCACCTTTGGTGGATGTGCGAAGCAAGAGTTATGTTTACAATTGAAAATTGATTTCTCCTTCAATTAATACATCTAGGCTGAATCATACATCAATAAAAATATTAATATATGTAGCTCTATATGGATTTCTCATGGTCAGTTTCATAGAAATCAAATAGTAGATTGAAAAAAAGGAAAAACTTACGAAAATGATCACAAAATCGCAAGGTTTAAAGGCACCTTGTGAATTTTAGTTGAGATAGTGTTTTTGAGAGAATTTTTCTATAAAAATCTGATGGAAAACATAGTGGTGGCTGCCACAATAAGGGGTAGCCAAAATTTAGGTTTATATTTAGGGTTTTGGGCAAAATTACAAGTTTGCTATTAATGAGCTATGTTAGGAGTATTTTGGTGTATTAAGCTTTTGGTGAGTTGGGCCTTTTAATTTAATTTAATTAAAAATAAAATATCTTGATTCTTATTTTCATTAAAATCTCTCCAAAAATATTTAATAAAAAATATTTTTAAAGTGCTTATAAAAATTATTTTATACTTAAAAATCGCTTTATGCATGAAAATTCACTTTATATGCAATAAATTAATTTATGCATATGCACTTCATATTAATCACTTATTTCACATTAAAAATTCATATTATGCATATTAGATCTAATCTAACATGCCACATAGTCATAAATCACATTGCATATGAAATTTCGTAAAAGCACATACTTTGTCACAATAGCCCTAAAATCAAGTAATTTGTCACGAAACTCCTATGGTGGGTGTGGGTTGTTACAAGGATCTGCCTATTGTGGCAACTATAAGCTCATTAATAATCTCTAATGAACATTTATTAACACTTTAAAAGACTTAAGAAGAGAAGAAGAGAATTTAGAAACTCATATTTGTTTTCACAAGTCAGCAAATTCCAAAGGATTCTTTACCGTTAAACTACACACCTGCTCCTTATATAGATATTAGCTTAAAGATACAATTATTACAACTAGGACCTACTAGTTCATAATATAATAACTTTATAGCTCATACACACATTATTACTGACACACACAACATGTGACACACTTTTACTTTAATAAAGTAATACAATTATATCTTGATAGGCCCATGGATGGGAGACATTTTTATGTCAGAATCTAAGTCATCTTCTATTAACTTTTTTTTCATATTTCTCCAGTCTGTCTCATTGTCTTCTTGTCCAGTTGTCAAGTCATATGGGTCTTGAGAGTCCACTATCAGGTAAGTCCAAAACTTCTTTAATGAATCAAATTTAACATCTAGAGGATAAATGACTTGTCAACTGGTTCCAAAGTGAATTTATCTCTTATACTGATTATTCCATTCTTCTTTCAGTCCATGATTTCTTTACAGTATTTTAGAGGATAAGCCATCCTTAGAGCATCTGGAGAATTAGGAGGCCAAAATTCTTATATTGGTGCATTATTTAATCCACACATAATATGTTGAAACTGCGTGAAGTCTTTAATATATTGCCTAAAATCTTTACTCATTGAAAAGAAGAATGATTTATAGATAAAATGCTTTGATATGACTTTTAATTCAGTGTAGTTCTTAGTGATGACTTACGGAGTCTGATTCCTATGAAGGATAGTTAAACTTGTCAATGAATTGAACTTACTATTCTTATATTTTTTGTATTCCTGTCTGAGCATGTCTTCCCATTCTTCCAATACAATGAACCATTCCATAAAGGTCACAAAATGGACATTGGTTATTGCTCTTCTTTTGAGGATAGTCAAATAAGTTCTTAAATCAAAAGGATGAACTTCCATAGCAATATAGAAGGCATGATAGAAATACTAAAGAAAGACAAGAAATTCAACTGGTTAGATCCAGAAATTATTGATAAAAAATTTCATGAAAGTGAAGGGTTTTAGAAAAGGATGGGTAGGGTGAATACCCAATCTTCTTATGAAAAAGGTTTCATACTTTCTTATAAGAAGAGATTGGTATACAAAGGATTGTTTGTGAGCCAGGTCATGAAGGGCTTTTTCAAAAATATTTTCTTAAACTTCTAGGGGAAGTTGATTGATAAATGGGAATTGTGTACTAGAGGAAGACAAAACCAAAGATGATGAAGCCATTAGGAATAAGGGAATTGTTTGAACTAAGCTTATGAGAGTGAGGGAAAGGTTTTTTAGCCTATATAAGAAATCTGAAATTAGATTCTTATCTGCTTTAATGTGTTTAACATTAAATTTATAGCGGGAAAACCATTCTTTCCATTTGAGAAAATCAGGCAAAATCTTTCCTTTGAATTGTAGCATTTTTGGAAATAAGGAACAGTCCATAACAATAGTGAAATGATAGCATATGAGATGAAATTCAAATTTCTTGATTCCATTTTTGATAGCTAAGATTTCCTTGAAAGTGGAGTGATAATAGAGTTCAAAATCTTTGAATTTTCCACTGGCATAGGCACAAATTTGCTTTTTCCCACCACATTCTTCTAACAATATGCTCCTTAATACTTATCACTTGCCTTTGTTGGATTGACATCTTTATTTTGTTTAAATGGGAGAGAAACAAAGAATTCTAAGTTTTTCAATAAAGGAGATGAGTGTTTGAACTTGTCATGAGAATTAACATAATAGCTTTGTACTAATTCGTTGTGAATTTCATCAAAGCTTTGGATTGAATGGGTATGGGAAAAGAACAAAGATGGAATATTAGTATATGGCTGAAAATATTTTGTATAATAAATTTTATCTAGAAGAATATGAAGATTTTTTAATTTCTAAAAAATATCAAAACTAAACAAGGTCTTTATCTGGAAGTGAACATTCAAAGTAGTGATCCCAAATGTGACATCCTGGAAAAAAATTGAATTTTTATAGGATGCTTGGTGATGCTTTCTATTGTAAAAATGTTTCCATCAACTACCTTAAAATATTCCTTGTGTGGCTTTCAACATTCATGTGGGAGGACAACAGGATTCATCATTGTGTTATGAGCCCTAGTATCCATGAAAGTAATTACTTTAATGGGTTTTGTATATTTTTCATGATACAAGTGAACATAGACCAGAGGAACTAGGTGCTCTGACTCTTGAATAGCCAGTGAATATGGTTCTACATAATAGATTGGATTGTAATGATCATCATCAGAAGAAGAGGAATAATCTTCAATTGCAAAAAGACTTTCTGGAGAGTCTTTTTCATCTTCTGAGAACAATGACTCAACATTAACTTCATCAAGATTAATTTTTGTAATTTGTTGAAGATGCTATATGAGCTTGGTTGCCTGTTTCGGCTTATTAGAATAATTTTTTGCATAATGTCATCTTCTCCCACACAGATAGCATTTGTCTAATTTCTTTCCCCTATATTTATGTTTTTTGAAAAACTTGTAACCATTCTTTGATTTTCTATGGTGGCCTTTCATCCTCAAGAAATGCTTCTTTTTCATTAGAGAGCACTCACAATTTTTATCTTTACATTTAACATAAAGATCAAGATGATAACAAGCATTCTTCGATATTGGATCTTTATGTCTCTTGAGTTATTTCAAAAGCTTATTAGCGTCACGGATTTTATTCAACAACCACATCATCACTTAGTAAATTTGCCTGAGTGTTAAATCTAATGAGGGTTGACCACAATCTTAAAAAGTTGTATAAATTGTAGCTATAAGTGGTTCTAGTAAAGAAGTTACAAAGGCTTGCTTCAAATATGAATTGCTATTGCCTTTCAGCTCATAAAACTTTTTGGACATGTGACAAAAATGTCGATCAAGATCTTTCTTCTGGAGAGAACAACATTTCATCTTAAAATATAAATCTTTTCTGATGTTTTCAACATCATTTGTAGGCATTCCTACAAACTCCATATGAACTTGGCAAATAAATTTAGCAACAAAAGAAAACATTAATTGTGCTTTTACAAAATCTCCAAGATTCATCCACCAGTCCTAGAGCTTATTGACACATCTATGAATAAAATCTTCAATAGCTTGTCTTACAAAAATAGCAAGCTTAGCATTTTGAACTTCAAGCCATACTCTAAATTTTTTGATTCTGTAAGAATATTAGTCCAGCATAATATCATCTAGGGTGAAATACTGGGATGATCCGGTGTTTATTTTTGGATACCAATAACTGCTGGAAGTATATGTTAGACCAAAAAGGCCAGATCAAGTATTCATGGGCTCAAGATCTGTATCTCTAATATCTTCATAATATTCTATCATTTGAGAATTTTTATCAATAGAAGTTTGGTTTTACTATAAAAAGATGTTTGAACCTATGGTTCTATACAACCCACACCTACCCTAGAGGTTTCGTGATTTAATTTCTTGAATTTAGAACTATTAAGGCTAAGTATGTGCTTTTGTGAAAATTGAGTTATGTGATTGATGAGTATATGGCATGTTAGATTTGCTCTAATATGTATAATATGAATTATGATGGTGAAGTAAGTGATTTATTTGAAATGCATAAGTATAAAAATATTTATTTCACATAAATTGAATTTTCATGCACAAAGCAATTTTTTAGCATAAAATAATTTTTATGAGCATTTTTAAATAAATATTTTGTGAAGAATTTTAATAAAAATAATAAGAAAAATATTTTATTTTTAATTACCTATAATTAGTCCATAAAATAAATAAAAAGGCCAAATTCCCAAAAGCCGACTGCACCAAAACACTCATCACCTAATTCGTTAAGGGTAATCTTAGAAATTGCCCAAAACCCTAAATACAAAAAAGAGAAATTCAGCCAGCCCCTGTTTAGATAACCACCATTCTATTATTCTTTATATTTCCAGCAGAAAATTCTCTCAAAAATAATCTATCAACCGAAATTCACAAAATACCTTCAAACTTTGCGATTTCGTGACCGTTTCATAAGTTTTTCCTTTCCTTTCAATTTGTTATTTGATTTTTATGAAACTAATCATGAGAAAATTATTTTGAACTGAATATTTACTAATTTTCAATAATTAAATTTGCCTAGGTGAATTCTTGAGAGAGAAATCAAATTTTCTATCGAAAACACAAACCTCTCTATGTGAATCCTCCAAAGGTGAACCCTAAAACTCAAAGTTGGAATTTTCATGCATAAACTCAATAGGGGGGGGGGGGGGGGGGGCGGGAGGGGGGGGGGTGTGATTCCTGTATTATTGTATTCTAAATGGATTTTTGATGTATTTAGATGAAAAATATCGATTTAAATTGTATCTCTGTATATTACTATAATGATTAGAAAATACCAAAAAGCAAGAAAACTCATGATTTTCGCTCTAAACCCTAAACTTGGAATTTTCATGCATAAGTATGGTCTATGCTATCGAATTGTGTGTATTTACATTCTAAACTAATTTTTGTTATGATTGAATGAAAAATGGTTTAAGTCATGTGTTTACATATTACTGTAATGACCATAAAGTACCAGAAACAAGAAAGATGCATGGTTTTCACCCTAACACCTAAAGTTATTCATGCATATGAATATATATGGGTGCCAATTCCTGCATGTTCATATTCTAAAATGATTTTTGTTTTGATTACATGAAAAATCTTAGTTTAAATCATGCGTTTGCATATTATTATAATGAATGAAAAGTGCAAAAAGGAAGAAAATTCATGTTTGTTCTTGAATGGTTGATTCGGCCTACATTTGGAATTCAATTCAAATGTCTATAATTTTCATATGCTGTATTTTAATGATTATTGACATGTATACATGAATGATAAATGGTTAAATTGCAAGTTGGTTGAAGGAAGAACTCTAGACAAGTCTAGAGGCAATTAGGTATATCTAAGGTTTCCTAACCCTATTTCTATGATATGATTAATATGTTTATGTGATTAAGTGATATGGGAAATTAGTTTTGTGTTAAGTTAATAGTGAGTTAATGATCTTAAATGGATGATGAGATTGATTGTACGAATTGGTCATAAGAGATAAGCATGATACTTGATAGGTGACTTTTTAAGTTGACATATGTGGAAAATGTTAAGTACATTAAATTGAATTGATCATGATATATTGTGTTTGACTTTAGAAAATTCTTGATATGAGTTATTAGGTGTCTTTCATATGGACCTATAAAGGCAAAGTATGCAAGACTGTAAAAGTCAATATGTTATATGCAAGTGATGAGTGCACTTCCAAGTGCAACTCCAAGAGTATGTGAATATTATATGTGCATGGGGTAGTATGGGATAGGATAGCATGATGTTAAATAAATGCTAGGTATTGAATATGTTAGAGCTTGAGAAGTAGTAGGAGTTCAAAAGGGGCTATAAGTACTAGGAGCAAAGGAACCACAAGGTGAGCAAACATAATATTTGAAGTTACATGTATAAGTTTTCATGTTATATGAGCCTTTGACATTTTGAAACCCAAGTTCTTTTCTATTTTTAATTATGACTAAATGATTTCTTTGTAAGCTTAGATTTCCAAAGGATAATTGGTCCAAAACTATTTTTTATTATTCATTTATAATAAAGAACCTTTGTGAATTGTGCCTTACCTTACTTTTTTCCTGGAACCACAATATTATTTATCTTATGTTCATCAAGTTAAATTGCCATTGTTGTTATGTTACATATGATTGCATTCCTAAATGCTATGTTATAAGTATTTTCCATTAGCTCTAGCTATGGTATCTATGAACTCTTTATGTAGAAATCCTCGTGCCGATGTGGGTAATCATCGATACCCATGCACATGGTCTTAACAATGGATAGGGGTAGTGTATCCACCTCAGCTAAAAGGGATGGTTCTAGCTGTGGGGCCTGATAAGTTCTATGACTCTTTACAAGTTATAAGTTGGTAGTTGGAATTTGGTATAAAGCCACCTCTCCCTTGAGTGTATGAGCTAATAGCCGTCGCTCTTCATAAGTTTACAAGTTACAAGTTGATTTTTGTGAACCTTGCTTATTTGTAAACCATGATTTATGAACCTTCCACCCTTAAAAAGGGACATGTGTTATTTTACAAGTTTTATTGTTTACTCATTGAGATCATTTATCTCACCCTTTTTTCTTGTGTTGTTTCAGGTGAGCATTATGAGGAGGTATGGTGATCACTTAAGCAACCTACTTTGCTTAGGATATTTCTTTGTCAAAGTTATAATAATACCATACTATATCGAGTCTTTAGAAGCTCTAGGAGTTATTATGGTAATTCTACTTTTATTATATACTATGTTGATGACTTTATTTGGAGTCTAATTATTATATTCCTATGGATTTTAATAAAGTATTTTTAGCTATTCTTCTGCAACTCAAAGTTTTCCTTTATAAAAGGTTTTATTAAGTTAATGCATGATGTTTGGTATGATCCTAGGCTATGTTCTTATATATATGAGTGGATTCTATGGGGGTGGGTGACTTTATATCTCCCTATGTTCTAGGACCGTCATATCTCCGAAATTAGGATGTGACAAAGTTGGTATCAGATATGTAGTTTTAAAGTCTAGTTTGGACTTGTCTATTTATTGGGTTGATTAAGTATAATCTTGGAGTATAGAAATTTTCCTGTCGTGTCACTTGCAATCTATCGCTAGTATAGTTTTGCGAACTCTTACTTGGTTATAGTACTCCTTGTTATTGTTTGTTTGTGCACCTTATGATTTTCTCTTCAAATGACAATGAAGATCACCCCTGTTAGAGGGTCCAGGCCTAGGGCACCCCATGTGACCTATAATAGGACTTGGCCGGAGATGTTCGAGAGAGTTGTGCCAGTGCTTTGCCCCAACAGAGAGAAGACCCCTCAAGAAAAAGACCCCGAGGATTGTATGGACTATGATTGGGTTCATAATAAGATTCAAAAGTTGGAAAAGGACTACTTGAACTTGGCAAGGGAAAATCAGAGTCTGAGGTCCCTAGTCCAAACCTTGTGATGTAATCCAAGTGGCTAATAGCAAGGATCCAATGACTTTGAGAAATGGCCAATTACAAGAGCAAGTACAAAGAAGTTCAAAAATGCAATTTAAGGCTTGATGCAAGGTTTGTGGAACAATCTATCCATAATTGAAAATTGCAAAGAGAAATTAAATATCAAATTAGGGATTCAAGATTCAAATTCAAATTTGATTAATTTGATTTAAGTGCTAGAAGACAAAACATGAAGGTTCAAGTTTCAAGGTTGGATTTCGAATGGGTCAATCAAATTAAATTTGAAATTCACTTTGTAATTGGGCTAATTTTGTTAAATAAGCCCATATCTATCCTTTTTTTTTTTTTTTGAATTTCAGACTTGAAATCAAAAGGAAACAAAATTAATGAAAATGACAACAAAGGAATAAATAAAAGAAAAATGAAAATAGGCAAAAACATAAAACAACAAACAAAGACAAAATTAACAGAAATAAGAAAATGAAAACATAAAACACAACGAATAGAAGGATATAACCTAATTTAGAGCCTAAACTCTGATACCAAACTGATACGAACCCTAAACGACCTGCTTTGAGACCCAATACCTTTACACTTAGAAGTGACTCCCTTGGAAAGCCAAATCAAGTTTACAAGGAAACCTCAACCTAATGATGAACTTGTGTCAAAGAACCTTAGTCTGTTGTGAACAAAACAAAGTAATTAACTTTGGAAGTTCGGAATATTGATTCAAGCAAGAACCAAAGGCTGAGAAATTTCTCACAAAACTTAATTTTGAAATATTCAAGTATGTTCTATTCCTATATTAGCTAAGTATTTATATCATCTTAACTAGGTTACAAACCATAAATTCTTCCTACTCAAAATTTGGGTTTCCTAATTAAAATTTAGCTTCCTAAACAAAATTCAGGTTTGGACTTTAATTTAAACAAAATTAAAAAGCCCAAAATAACTAATTAAAATACTTGAAAAAAAAAAGATAGATATGGGCTTATTTAACAAAATTAGCCCAATTACAAAGTGAATTTCGAATTTAATTTGATTGACCCATTTGTAATCTATCCTTGAAACTTGAACCTTCATATTTTTTCTTCTAGCACTTGAATCAAATTAATCAAATTTGAATTTGAATCTTGAATCCCTAATTTGATAATTGACTCCTCTTTGTAATCTTCAATTGTGGATAGATTATTCCACAAGCCATGCATCAAGCCTTGAATTGCATCTTTGAACTTCTTTGTCCTTACTCTTACAATTGGCCCATTTGGCAAAGTCATTGGATCCTTGCTATTGGCCACTTGCATTGCAAGAAAAAAGAGAGAGAAAGAAATCGGATAGAAAGAAAAGAAAAGAAAAAAAAAGAGGAAAGAATCTTCACAAAATTAGAAATTATATAGGAATTAAATATTATGTTAGAGCTTAAGAAGTAGTAGGAGTTCAAAAAGGGCTACAAGTACTAGGAGCAAAGGAACCACAAGGTGAGTAAACATTATGTTTCAAGTTACAAGTACAAGTTTTTATGTTATATGAGCCTTTGACATTTTGAAACCCGAGTTCTTTACTATTTTTAATTATGACTAAATGATTTCTTTGTAAGCTTGGGCTGTCAAAGGACAATTGGTCCACAACTATTTTTTATTATTCAATTATAATAAAGAACCTTTGTGAATTGTGCCTTACCTTACTTTCTTTTTGGAACCACACTATTATTTATCTTATGTTCATCAAGTTAAACTGCCATTGTTATTATGTTACATATGATTGCATTCCTAAATGCTGTTGTTATAAGTATTTGCCATTAGCTCTAGCTATGGTATCTATGAACCCTTTATTCGAAAATCCTTATGTCGATATGAGTAATCATTAGTACCTATGCACATGGTCTTAGCCCAATGGACAGGGCTAGTGTATCCACCTCAATTAAAAGGGACAGTTTTAGCTATGGGGCCTAATTAGTTCTACGACTCTTTTCAAGTTACAAGTTGGGAGTTGAAATTTAGTATAAGGCCACCACTCCCTTGAGTGTATGAGTTAATAGCCATTACTTTTTACAAGTTTACAAGTTACAAGTTGATTTCTATGGACCTTGCTTATTTGCAAACCATGATTCTTCCACCTTTAAAAAGGGATATGTGTTATTTACAAGTTTTACTATTTACTCATTGAGATCATCTATCTCACCCTTTTTCCTTGTGTGGTTTCAGGTGAGCATTATGAGGAGGTAAGATGATCGCTCAAGCAACCTACTCTGCTAAGGATATTTCTTATCAAAGTTATAATAATACCATACTATGTCAAGTCTTTAGACACTCCAAGAGTTATTATGGGAATTCTATTTTTATTATATACTATGTTGATGACTTTATTTGGAGACTGATTATTATATTCCTATGGATTTTAATAAAGTATTTTTAGCTATTCTTTCACAACTCAAGGTTTTCCTTTATAAAAGGTTTTATTAAGTTAATGCATGATGTTCGGTATAATCCTAGGCTATGTTCTTATATGCATGAATAGGTTCTACAAGCATTGTTGACCTTATGTCTCCCAATGTTCTAAGACCATTATATCTCCAAAATTGGGATGTGACAGGTTCAAGTTTAAGTCAATATCAAAATAACTTGAAGATGATTTATCAAAAGTGAAATCCTGAGAAATCGTAATAGTCTAGTTTGGCTCTTTAGAAGAATCCAAACATTCATCAATAAAATTAGTCAAAGGGTTCATCATAGAGTGAGATAGTGCAGGTTGTTTCGGATCTATGTTCATTGGAGTTACTGGAGGTTTCATTAGATCTCTTTTTGCTCAGGTGCTTGGGATTCTTTGATTTAGGGTGGTTTTTATTCTAATGGCATGGAATCATTAGATGATTACAGAGAAGGTTTTAGACAGAAAGAAGGCTTACATGAGTTGGTTCAGCTTTTCTTTTAACCATTTCAACTGAGTAGCCAAAATGTTCGAGATCTGCACATGAAGGGATTGGTAAGGTATTTTGGGTCTTATGTTGTGGTTTTTTGGTAAAGGGTTGGGAACTATCTTCTTTCATTGCTTTTTCCAAGGCTGCTATCTATTCTTTAAGACATTCAATCTTAGCTTCTTTCTGATAAAATTTTTCTATTAACTTCTTTTCTTTCATCATGGCTTTTATTTCTTCAATTTTAACTTCCAATTGGGATTGAAGAGAAAGAAAAAGATTATGAACCACTTTAGACTGACTAGTCATCTTGGCATCAAGATTATTGACTTGATGAGAAATTTGCTCAACACGAGTTTCAATTCTTTTAAAAACTCTATTATGTGCTTAAGCATTGTCATTCTGCCAATTTAGCACTACTTTTCCTTGTCCTACTAAGAGAGGTTTTCCTTCAGTATTGACTCCAATTGGAATTTTTAATGTAAGGATTAGTCCTTACATTCGTAGTTGAATTTGTGGTATTTTCTAAGGATGGGAATTCTTCTTCATATTGAGTTCTAAATGGCTGATACATGCAGCAGACTAATTCTTTATGAAGAACCTTAAGAGCTTGCTTATATCAAAGCAAAGGAGCCTTTTTGGTAACTTTTTTAAGATAAAACCAATCATCTTCTTCTAAAGGAAGAGATGGTTTACAATATCCTGAAGCAAAAGGAGGAACATAATCAGGAAATAATAAATGAGCAAATTGTTCCACTATTAAAGTAGTAGAACCTTCATCACCATCTTTTCTTCGATAAACCTGAGATGTGCATCTAGAAGGAACAAATTTCCTCTTTTGTTTTTCGTTGTATAGATCACCTTCTTCTAGTGAAGATCTATAACAATCATCACGATCACATTTATCCTAGTAATAGTGACTATCTCTTTCAAAAGCATAAATCAGCCTACCATGCTTATCAAAAGCAATAATAGGATTTTTTTTTCGTGGGCCATCAAGAGATCATAAACTGAGTAGGGAAAAGAGAAGGTGACAAGGAAGCTTTAGACATAATTTTCTATCAAATACAATTTCAACAGACTTATCCTTTTTTGAAACAAAAATGGGCTGAGTAGGTTGGATAGGCCTAGAATTTTTATTTTGCTTTTCATAATTAGTGACTCATTTTTCTAGTAGCAATTTTATCAAATCATCATACGGGATCTATTTAAGAATATAAAGGTAGGTTAGAGCATTATTTGAATATGCTATGATATGAATAGTCTCATTTGGAAATGGAAGGCTTAAATCTATTGCATGATTTTGTATTCTGTAAATCAACTGATAGTAAAGAGTAGCTGTAGTGGCATCAACTACTTGAAAAGCTCCTAATATCTGAATATGAACTTTTAAAGCTACAATGACATGGGGATCATTGAGAGCTAAATTGAAGTTTGGTAATAGAGTGAAAATTACTGTGTTGGCATATAAAGTAGTTTCCATAATACCAATGACAACATCTGGGTAACAAAGATAATCTTGTAAGGAAATCCTTGCAGACATAGGTAAGCCTTTTGTACCATGATAGGTAGATCCAAGATGTATTGCTCTAAAATGGATATGAGTAAATCCATTTTCCAATCATTAAGATAGAAATTCATGAGGAATTTGAAGATCAACAAAATGTTCATCACTTGTTGCCTTTATGGGACATTGATCAAATGTTAATGATTAGACACACTCCTTAATTTCTTTGGGAGTTCTCTTAATGAAAGTTCTAATACTATGAGTCCAGGATGACTTAGATTTAGAAAAAGCATCATATGAATTTAAAAAAGGAATGGAAGTATCTTAGATTTTGTAGGTTTAAAGAAGATAATTTAACTTATAAAGAAAATCTAACTTCTTACAAAAAGATTATCTAAAGCTAAGGGAAGAAGGTAAAGAAATAAGAGCAAGGATGATTGGTGTAGGAGGTGGTTCTATTATAAGAGATTTCTCTTCCATCATCAATTAAAATATTAATCAATGTTCATAGTCATAAGGCTCTAATGCCATAGTTATAAAGACCATATATATATATATATATATATATATATATATATATATATATATATATATATATATATATATATATATATATATATATATATATATATATATATATATATATATATATATATATATATATATATATATATATATATATGCATGTGTGTGTATGTATATGTGTGTGTGTGTGTGTGTGTGTGTGTGTGTAATGTATGTATATATGTATGTGTGTGTGTGTCTATGAATGATCTTAGAAAAGGATGAGTAGGGTGAATTCCCAATCTTCTTATGAAAAAAGTGTCATATTTTCTCAGAAGAAGAGATTGGTACAAAAAGGTTTATTCATAACATAATTCATGAAGAGTTTTTTTAGAAATATTTTCTTGTACTTTTTGGGGGAAGATGGTTGATAAAAGGGAATCGAGTAGTGGAGGAAGTTGAAATAGAAGATGATGAAGGCATTAGAAATAAGAGAATTATTCTTATTGAGCTTATGAGAGTGAGAAAAAGGTTTTCCAATCTAGTTAAAAAATCTAGAATTAGATCCTTATCTCCTTTATTATGTTCAAGATCAAATTTATAGTGAGAAAACCATTCTTTCCATCTAAGAAGTTGTGGATGAGGCAGAATCTTTCCTTTGAACTGTAGCATTTTTGGAAATGAGGAACAGTCCATAATGAAAGTGAAATGATGGCCAATGAGATGAAATTCAAATTTTTTTTATTCCATTTTTTACAGCTAAGATTTCTTTGAAAGTGGAGTGATAATGAATTCAGATTCTTTGAATTTTCCACTTGCATAGGCAAAGATTTGTTTTTTTTTTTCCATCATGTTCTTTTAAAAGTATTGCTCTCCAATACTTATCACTAGTATTTGTTTGCAAATATCTTTTTCTTGTTAAAGGAATCTGAAGAGGTGGCAAATCTTATGGCTCCCTTTTTAAAGTCTGTACTACATTTATCTGTTTATCTGTCTAGTATGGAGCATCTTTCTTTAGCATGTTTTTTAATGAATTTTCTTTCTTAGCAAAGTGGAGAACAAAATTGCTGAGGTAATTTGTAATTCCCAAAAATTGTTAGATTTGCTTATGAGAAAGATTCTAGTCAAGAAATTTCAATAATTCAGAAGCAATGTGGGAACCAAGATGATATTTTCCATCTTTGAAGAGCATTTTCAGAAATTGAATTTTCATGTTGGCCAAATGCATTTTTTAGGCTGATAACATTACTCCATGATTTTTTGTAATTTCAATGAATATATTGAGTAATTGAATATGACTCTATTCATTTTTAGAAAAAAGGAGGACATCATCTATGTAGATTAATGAGCTATGAAGAAGAGGCTTATAAATATTTATCATAGCTTTTTTGGAATAGAGATGAAGCAACTTTAAGGCCAAAAGGCATCACCATCCATTGGTAATGATGATTAAGAATATAGAAAGCTTTTTATAGCAATCTTCAGGCTTAATTCCTAATTTCTAAAATCCTACTTTAAGATCAAAATTTGAGAGGATCTTTGCATAGGATAAATGAGTAAACAGGGATGAGACTTTTAGCAAAGCAAATTTATCATGTTTAAGAAAATGATTTAAATCAATAACTAGCCTTTTCTTTCATCGAAGTTGTTCTGATCTTTTATTGACATAAAATGCTTAGCAAGCCCAATTAGATTTGGTTAGTTTAATTAAGCCTTGATATAGCAATTGATTACATTCTTGATAGCTAATTGTAAGTACTCAAGAGTCATTCCTGTATGAGTGGTTTTTGTTGGATTGACATCCTCATTTTACTTGAAAGGGAGGGATATGGAAAGGTCAGGATTTTTCCAAAAAAGAGAGGTATGCTTGGTAAGGAATTCAATATAGGAATTAGCACAACAGGCCTATACTAATTCTCTACAAATATCTTCAAAACTTTGAGTTGATTGGGAGAGAAACAAAGATGGAACAGTGGTATAAGGTTGGAAATATTTTTTAAATTGAATTTCATGTGGAAGAATATGGAGTTTCTTTAATTTCTAGAATACATCAAACCCTAAAATAAGATCTTTGTCTGGTAAAGGAGAACTAAGACAATAATCCCATATATGACATCCTGGGAAGAACTAAATTTTCATAGGATTTTTTATAATACATTCTATAGAGAAGATCTTTCCATCTGCAGCCTTGAAATATTCTTTGTGAGGCTTCTAGTATTTAGAAGGAAGAACAATATGATTCATTATGGTTTTATGAGCTTAGTATGCATGAAAGCAACAACTTTTATTAGTTTTGCATATATTTCAGGAAACAAATGCATATAAACCAATGAAATTGGATGCAATGATTTTTAAACAGCTAAAGAACATGGTTCTGCTAAATAAATTGGATCATAGTGATCATCATCTTCGAAAGAAGAATAGTCATCAATAGCAAAAAGACTTGCAGGAGAATCTTCTTCATCTTCTAAAAATAATGATTTAATATTAACTTCACCAGATCAACTTCAAAAATTTGCTGATGATGTTGCATAAGCTTAGCTGCTTCTTTGGCTTATTAGGACAATTTTTTGCAAAATGTCTTCATTAACCATAAAGATAACACTTATCCATCTTCTTTCCTCTATACTTTCTCTTTTTAAAAATCAATAGCCTTTCTTTGATTTTGATTTTCCATAATGGCCTTTTGATTTGAAAAAATGCTTTTTCTTCTTAGAAGAACTTTCACAGTTCTTATCTTTACACTTAGTGTAAAGATTAGGATGATAACAAGCATTCTTCAATGTTAAATCTTTCTGACACTTCAAAGTCTGCTTTAGAAGTTTATAGGTATCATTAATTTTATTCAAAGATCTCAATGTGACTTGGTATATCAGACTAAGTGTAAGATCAGATAAAAACTGGCCATGATCTTGCAAAGTTGTATAAATAGCAGCAAAAAGTGTTTCTGGTAAGGAAGTGACAAAGGCTTGGTTCAAATCTAAATTGTTGTTACCCTTAAATTCATAAAATTTTTTAAATATATTGTGAAAATATCTATCAAGATCTTTTTTTACAAGGAACAACATTTCATCTTGAAGAAATTCTTTATGATATTTTCCACATTATCAATTAGCATTCCAACAAACTCAATATGGATGTGGCAAATAAATTCAACAATAAAGGAGAATAATAATTGTGCCTTTGCATACTAGCCAAGATTCATCTACCAATCTTGTAATCTTCTCACACATCTATGAATAAAATCTTTTATAGCTTGTCTGACAGAGATGTCAAGTTTTGCAGTTTGGACTTTAAGCCATGCTCTGAATTCTTTATCCTATAGGAATATTGATATAGGGTAATATCATCCAAAGTAAAATGTTGAGTAGATCCAGTATGAATTTTTTGATGTTCCTAATGATTGCTAGTTGACGTATATGTGGGACCAATATAAGTATTCATTTCATCATCTTTTATATCATCCTCATAGTATGCTGTGGTCTAAGGATTATTTCCTCCTATTGAAGATTTTGGATTCATCATAAAAGATGTTTGAACACTGGCGGTTCTTTGAAATTTGTTTCTTCTTCTAATAATTCTAAGGAGGATGATCCTTTTAAAATAGAGTCTTGAGAAAATATAGAAACCTGCTTTTGAGTTAGTGGAGTTAAGGTTTCTAAGCATTGGTCAAGTAAACTGTTTAAAGGATTCATCATGAAGTGGGATGGTTATTGTGGCTAATCCATATTCATTGGGGCTTTTTTAGGTTTACAAGTTTGGGATTCTTTAGGTGGAGGTGATTTTTGTTCTGATGGCATAAAATCATTAGAAGATGATAAAGTTGGCTATTGCTAATGTGACCTTGATTTAAAAGTGGGCTTAAATGAGATTGCTTTGGCTTTTCTTTTAAGCATTTCTACAAAATATCTAAAATGTTCAAGGTTTGCCAGTGTAAGAGTGGGTAAGGTATTTTGGTGTTTTTTGGTAAAGGGTTGAGAGCTATTTTCTTTTATGGCTTTTTCTAAGGCTGTTATTTGTTCATTAAGATGCTCAATTTTAGCTTCTTTTTTTATAAAAAGCACTTGTCAACTTTCTATCTTTCATCATCACCTTGATTTCTTCTTACTTCTAGCTATGATTATAGTCGTAGAAAGATATTATGGGTTGCTTGGATTGACTGGTTACCTTAGCATCAAAATTGTTGATTTTGTGTGGAATCTACTCAACTCTATCTTAAATATTTTTCAAAATTCTATTTTGAGCTTGACCTTTATCAGTTTACCAATTTAAAATAGTTTTACTCAGTCCTATAGAGAGAGATTTTCCTTCTGCATTAACTCTAGTAGGATTCTTGATGTAAGGAGTGGTCCTTACATTTGTAGTTAGATTAGTTGAACCTGCTTAAGATAAGAACTCTTTTTCATACTGAGTTGTAAAGGGCTAATACATGAAATATATTACAACAAAAGTAGGAACCATTTTCTTGTGAAGAATTTTAAGGTCTTGTTTATAGCAAGGCAAATGAGCATTTTTGGTTACCTTTTTAGAACATAACTAATCATTTTCATATGGAGAAAGAGATGGTTTACAATATCCTGAAGCAGATGGAGGAACATAAGCGAGAGATAATAAATGAGCAAATTGTCCAACTATGAAAACAGTAGAACCATCATCATCATTTTCTCTTTAATAAACTTGAGGTGAACATTTATAAGGAACAAATTTCCTTTTTTGCTTTTTCTTATAGGGATAACCTTCTTCTAAAGAAGATCTATAATAATCATCACAGTCTTATTTATCTTAGTAATAATAATTACTTTGTTCAAAAGCATAAATTGGTTTACCCAATTTATCAAAGACAACAATAGGAACATTTTCTTCTTATGGTGAGGAAGAAATCATGAATTGAGTTGGGAAAAAAGAAGGCAATGTAAAAGCTTCAAACACAGATTTTCTATCAAAAATAATTTCAATAGACTTGTCCTTCTTTCAAATGAAAATAAGCTAAGTGGATTGGATAGGTTTGAAATTTTCATTAAGCTTCTCATAATTGGTGACCCATTTTTCTGGGAGCAATTTTAACAAATCATCACAAGGGATGTATCTAGACATATGAAGGCAAGTTGGAGCATAGTCAGAATATGCTATGATATGAATAGCCTCATTTGGAAATGGAAGGCTTAAATCTATAGCATGATTCTAAATTTTATAAATTAATTGGTAATATAGAGTGGCTACAGTAGCATCAGCTACCTCAAGACCTCCCTATGAGGCCTTACCCGAGCATCGGTCTAATCCGCTAAAGGGAATCAAAATGCTCATTTGGGAAAAAACTCATGAAAAGCCCTCGAGCTTATTTTGAAAAATTGTTTTAGAGTTGCCACCTTAATTTGTTTTTATTTGGAACAATATAAGGAAAAAAACCCATTTGACTCCCATTATTAACCAAAAGAAAAAGATCACTAGCCTTGAAACCAAAGAGAATTTGAGGACTAGGTTTTTAGTTTAACAAAACATGTTTGGCTAAGTAATACAAAAGTAACTTAAAATATATTTCATGAACAATTTAAGATGCATGGACAATTTATAATATGTATGACCATTGATTCCAATAATAAATACAAGTAATAGTCCAAAATAAAATTAACATTACAAATAAAATCCCCAAACATAGGGGATACCTCCTCTAGCCCTTATGGGTTATAGGGAAGTCACATATTCCCCAAACTAATCCTAATAATAAAGCAAAGAAACAAACACAAAAATAAGTGAAGAAGGTGATAGGGGGATAGTTGACTAATTTTAATTAGATTCGATGCCTATACTAAGTATGCCTATGTATCCCTTTGAATAGGAATCTAAACCCACATAGTTCTCCCTTCTTGCAAAGAGGTTAATTTAGACTAGCCACTTTATCATGTTTTGATTGATTGATTAAAAGAGGGTTAAATTAATTTAATTGATTACTAAGTTGATTAGCTAGCAACCTAGATGAATCAATTTAATCAACTAACTAAAAGAGACAATAACCAAATAGAAAGGAAAAGAAGATTACCTTACGCTTTCGTGGCTTGGGGATCTAGGCCAGATGGAGTAGATGACCGGATTACAATTCCACCTTCTCCACGTAGGAGGCACGACCTTTGGACCACTAGAATGCAACTTCATCTTCTCCACATGATGGATATGAGCCTTGGGCAAGAGACTTGCCTCAAATAGGCGGGCAGAAAGCCTTAAACTAGTTGAGTAGGAATCAAAGAGAAATCACCCAATGTGCTTTGCAAAGCAAGGAGAAAAAGCAAAGCAATTTACTTAAAGTTAGTACTTTTTAAGCCCCCAAGTTTGTGTGTCTTAAGAGTAGAGAGACCACCACTATATATAAAGGGAAGAATGAAGCATAGAGGCTGAAATTTCCAATATGGGAGCAAGAACATGCCATAGTTGCCACACAAACCTCTGTGGCACCGCAGAGTTCTCTGTGGCAGTGCTGCAGCAGGCTTTGTGGTACCGCAAGAGGCTCTACGACATTATGGCAACTTGTTTTGATTCTCCCGTTCTGCCCATTTTCATCCATTCTCGCTCATTTCTCGTGCATTTTCCATGATTCTAATTGCATTACACCCGTTACTGAGTCCTAGGTGATTTATTGATGATTTAAGAGCCTTGATTAATTCCTTTCCTGACTGAATGGTTTATAATTTTGAGAGGTGCATAATTAAGGGTTCACAGTTGCCTCCTCATCAGGATTGCTCTGTTTGGTAGGCAGTTCTGATGAGTGTGAACTTTAGAATGAAGAGGATGCCCATGGTATATTTGAGAGTGTTAGCAAGAAAATGGCAGTTCTTGTCTGGTAGAAACTAGAAGCCATGTTCTTCTATGATGGAAATGAAGATAATCCTGTCTGGTAGGTTGTGATGATGTTGATGATGACGATCCTGTCTAGTAGGAAGTTCTAATGAGTGTGAACTTTAGAATGAATAGAATGCCCCCAGTATATTTGGAAGTGTTAGGAAGAAAACGGTAGTTCTTATCTAGTAGGAGTGATAATGACGATCCTGCTTGGTAGGATTTGAGAGTAATATTCCTATCTGGTAGGAATAACAAATCATTAGCCTTGTCTGGTAGGAGTGATAATGATAATCCTGTCTGGTAGGATCTAAGAGTAATATTCATGTCTGGTAGAAATAACAAATCACTAGTCTTGTCTGGTAAGAGTGATAATGATGATCCTATCTGGTAGGATCTAAGAGTAACATTCCTGTCTAGTAGGAATAGCAAATCATTAGTCCTGTCTGGTAGGCATGATCATCCTGTTTGGTAAGATTAGCAAAATTACTAGCCTTGTCTGGTAGGAGCAGAATATCTATCTATAATTACAAAAATCTTTTATATTTTGAATCTTGAGTAACAGTGGTCAGATGCTTGGAGGAGACTATTGCAATCATATAAAAACTTATTGTTCTAAATTCTGACTCAAGACGGGTTCACAACTGCATTCCCATGTGAAAAGTTACTATGCAGAAGGTACTATATAAAAGCATGCCATCTCTCATTTTTTGCAACTTTTCTCATTTGTTAAATTTAAGTTCTCTCTAACTTCTCTCTAAAATTGCTTCCCCCTCTAGTAGCCTCCATAGCTACCAAGTACCAAAGCATGATCCCAATCCGGCAGACTTGTTGCAGGAACCGCAGCACCATTGTCTAGTATCAGCGTCATGGAGGTATTTACCATTTTTCCCTTCTTTCTAGTTGTAATGTTAGTTCATAGAAAATATATGCATGTAAAATAAAAGTGTTTTTTTTTTTTTTACAAAGACTACAAACATTAGATTGAGAGGCGGTAGATCAAATCTATCTACCATCTCTACTTACCTAGAAACTCATCCTCGAGTCCAAGGGTTGATTGAGCCGTCTAGATTGCTAGGATTTCTATCCCTGGATTATACCTGAGAGGGTAATATTCCTTTGTTGCGAGCATTGGTAGAGAGGTGGTGGGACACTACAGACACTTTTCACTTTCTATGTGGGGAGATGACTGTGACTCCTTTGGACTTGATGATGTTAGCTAGTTTGCCATTTCAACCTCGAGCCTTAGAGCTTTATCCTACTTGGCCCTCTATCTCATCAGAGACTATGGTTGACTTATTGGGCATTGACCTTCCCTAAGGCGATCCATATGTCCCCTATTCTTAGCTCCAAGGATAGATTGACATTTATACTTATGATGTGGGAGTCCTTTCAGATGAGCAAATTGCCCACCTATTGATTCTGATGATATTAGGCTACTCATTCTACCACAAATGAAGGGATACCATTGATCTAAACATTCTACGCTCACTGGAGGATTTATCCATAATTGGAGAATTTGACTGGGGATATGCAGCTTTGTGCGTGATGCACCGAGAGATGTCTGATCTATCTCAAGGCATGTTCGCTGCTTTGGGAGGGACTCATATCATCTGGAAGGTATGCTTCTATCTTTCTACTTCTATCTTTTACCTACTATCCCTATGTCCTATGATTATTTTTCTTTGTGCATATTGGGCCTATGAGCACTTTCCTTTTCTTGCTCCTGCTTTGAGGGATCGTACAGTAAATCAGATCCTGAGCGGCTATCTTTGGCAGACACAGAATGACGATTTTTGCCATATTCAAGATTTCTTCTCTCATTTAGTATCATCACAGGTATACACACATGCTTGGGTCACCATCTTCATTACCCATTCTAATATTCTACTTTTCCCCATTGTTCTCTTTTCAAAGGTCCCGTGGTTACCTTTTGCTAACAGACTTCAAATCATCACTCCATACCATGAGTCTAGTGTGGCTTTGTCTTCCTGCCGCTTCCTTTTACATTTCCGTACTGATTTTATATTTTACCTTAGCGAGAGAGTTTGCAGCCAAATTACAGGAGAGAGGATTATCCTAGTTGATCCCTCTGTTGAGATGTGATATGGATTGTACATCCCTGATCAAGATTCCTTAGTAGTAGGCCTTCAAGTTGAGCCTTTCTTGGACCTTAAGGGAGACTATAGGAGCTTCTGCATGCATTGCCTACATCCTATTTCTTCTAGGACAGGCCCATTCTAGTTATAGATTTCTGCCATAGGATCAATTCATACTTTCTGCTGCTAGGAGGGGTAGTGGTCCGAGGTCTACTATAGATGCCCCTTCTGATAGGGCTGGACCGAGTGAGTAGGCAAGTTTTTCTGCCTACTTATGGGCAAGAGAGGACTTGAATTATGTTTCTCCTGATCATGGCTTGGCTCGATATGAGATCACTCATGACCTCCCCGTTGATTTTATCCCATTTACAGATCATATATGCAAGGTATGTGCTTTTGCCCCCTTTCCTAAGCTTACTCTTTGTCACTTAATGCAGTTTCTTACTTATCTTTTCTTTACGCAGATCCCTAAGGATTGGGCTTGCCATAACTATGAGATGATTCATCTCTTGAGGACAACATTGTCTATGACTCTTACTTTGAGTGGTAATGATGAGAGAGATGATGCATATCAGAGGAGGAGATATAGGCGAGGCCGGCGTTAGTTCTCCTCCTATTATGCAAATGTTATGCTGAGTCTATGTATGATTATGTATGCATGTATGCATGTTGATGCGAAACTTGACTCATGTTCTATTAGTATGATGCATAGATGTTATGAATCAATTATGCAAGGATTTGATTTATATATGTTATGAATGTACCTATTCTATGAATGAATGTGTGATAGGGCTCCACTATCTTTCTCTTTTGTTCCCTCCCCCTTTTTTCATCAAATTCCTCTCAAATACTACATGATCTATAAAAAGAAAGGGTCACAGTAGCTTGCGACAATGTGTGGCAGGGGTGTGACAGTCAGCTGTCCTATGTGGTGCCGCAGAGCCTTTTGCAGCTATCATAGAGAACTTGCAACACTGCAATGATATTTGTGGGAGTACCGTAATGACTCTTGAGGAAACACATACTCTTCTACGGCAATCCCAACAAAAATCTTTAATTTTTCCCTATATATACCCCCTTATGGCTTAGAAATCCTCACAACTACAATTCAACTTTTACAACACTTTTCCTGCTTTCTTCTCTTTACCTTTCTCTCATCTTTTCCTCTAATTCCCTTTTCTTTTCACTCATGGAGCCCTATTTTATCCATTTAATGCATTTATAAACCAAAAACCTAGAGCAAGTGGAGTGCATTAACTTAGGGACTTTTGGGATTAGTGCTATGCCAACCTTGAGGGTGGTTCGAGTGGATTGGGACTTTTTGAGGGCTTGTCTAAAATTTTGGGATCTTGAGGTGCATGTTTTTATATTTGGGGCTGGCATGGATGAAATTCACCCTACTTTTGAAGAATTCAGTGTGTTATTGGGATCTAATCCTAAAGCTAATTTGGCTGCTCCCACATTGAGAGTGGGATACTTCAATTCATTTCTAAGGCTCTTGGGAGTGGAAACTGCAACTGCTAGCCCTATGGTTATTAATTATTGGGTGGACCTAACTATTGTAATTACCGAGTTCTATGATCCTTGAGGTTTTGAAGAAAAGGAATGATAGGATCATTGGATGAATGCTTTAGCTTTTTGTCTAACTGCCGGGTATCTCTTTATAAGTTTAACTAGTTGAGGGAACATTAGAATAACTAAATTGATTTTTCAGATGGCTGAAGGTCACTCTATAGCTAGGATTATCTTAGCATAAACAATCCTTAGTTTGGATCGAGCTTACAAAAGTGATGGGCCTTAGTATGTGAGTCCAATCATTCTGCAGGTATGCTTTTCTTCCTCCTTTTCCTTTCTCTTTCCCCTTTCCTATCTTACTTAGCTATGTTTCTACACAGATTTATCTAAGGGATCATTTGAAGATGGTTGCTCCTCCTACTAAAAAGGACTACTTTGCTTCATGATACCAATCTTGCACAATAGTAAGGAAATTTAGTTTTGAAAAGGAATGGATTGAATGGCTATTTAAGCTCGACCCCTAGGAATTGTTATGGCTTTGTCCTTGGTATAAGATGAAGAAGTTTATGACTATAAGTTATGATTGTAGGATTGTTTATTTGCTGGGTTTGAATATGGTGACATTCTACCAAGGAAGAAGGGTGATGCGCCAGATGGGTCATGCGCAAAGGGTGCCCTCGGACGGAGCTATCTTTGAATCTACTTTCATTACTCCCACTGTGGCTAGGGCTATTACTAATGGATGGGCCCGCGGTTTTCATGTTGTACTTCCATCTCATTGTTTTGATAAGACAGAGGCTTACACTTTATGGTGGATTGCTACATCTTGGCCATTAGAAAAGATAAGGAGGGTGACTTTACTCAAGAAGATGTAAGACGACACTTCTGTAGGGGGGACTACTGACAATTAGGAGATTTATTATTTAGGACTTTAGGCAAAATTTTTTTGATTTCTTATTTTAGTGAGTAAGACACTTAGTTTCATCTTAAATCCAATTTTGAATAAAACACCATCATTTATTTTATTTTATTTTTATTACTTTTTTCATGTTTTCCCCTTTTTTTTTTATTTTTTATTTTTTATTTTTTTATTTTTTTGCATTGAAATAACAACATTTGGCACAAAAGAAAATTTATTAATGATTTGGACTGCACCCAATGAGGGCTACCTATGTATCTCCTTACATAACTCATTTCTATTACATACTTTTCTCTATTATTTTGGAGAATCAGGTCCACGTAGTTCTAGTTACAATACATCCTTATACGATGTATCACTTTAATTGATCCAAGTTGTAAGGGTTGGAGAATTCAATTTCGTCCAACTCTATGAGAATGGCACCTCTACCTGATAGGATGTGTTTAAGCACATAAGGTCTAGTCTAATTTGGTCTGAATTTGGCTCTACGGTCATGCACTGGGGCTTAAATTTCCTTCAAGACTAAGTTTCCTTCTTGTAGTCCCTTATCCCTCACTTTCTTGTTGAAATGCGGGGACAACTTTTGTTGATAACCCTGTAGTCGATACAATGCATCCATTATCTTTTCTGCAATAGCATTCAACTGATCATGATAATTTTTAATCCATTCTATTTCATCAATCTAACTTTCTCTCATAATCCTAGCTGATTTGATTTCACCTCAATTGGCAGCACGACTTCCATTCCATATACTAACGAGTAAGGAGTTGCACCAGTTAGTGTACGGATGGAAGTCCTATATCCCTACATAGCAAATGGTAATTGTTGATGCTAGTGCTTGTGATTATCAGTCATCTTTTGCAAGAGGGATTTGATGGTTTTATTTGCTGCTTCAACTGCCTCATTAGTTTGTGGTCGGTAAGGAGATGATCTGTGATGCTGGATCTTTTCCTGTTTTAATAGCTGAACTACTTCTTTTTGAAAATGAGACCCATTATTTGTAATAATTTCAAAAGGTACTCCAAACCTACAAAGGATGTTAGTTTGGATGAAATAAGCCACTTTTTTTGAATCCAGTACCCAGTAAGGTGCCGCTTCTACCCACTTTGTGAAGTAATCAACTGTTATAAGGATGTATTCATGACCAGCAGATGATTTGGGATTTATTCTTCCTATGACATTAATGCCCCAAGTTGTAAAAGGCTAAGGAGTAGTTATGGGTTGCAAGGGCATAGGAGGCTGCTTCTTTAACTTAGCATAAATCTGGCATTTATGACATTTTCATACAAACTTTGCACAATCTTCATTCATAGTGAGCCAAAAATATACTAGATTTGCAATTTTCCTAACTAACGTGATCCCATTTATGTGTGGTCCTTCTTCCCCTCTATGGACCCATTCCATGATCTGTTGTGTTCCTCTTCAGTCACACATCTCAAGTGTATGTTATCCTATGCCCTTTTATACAAAACATCTCCGTTTGGTAGGAAATTGCTGGCTAATTGTCTTAGAGTTCTTCGTTATGATTTAAAAGCTCCTTCCGGATACTTCCCATTCTTGAGATAGTTGAAGATGTCCCAAAACCAAAGTTTCTAATCAGCCACTTGAATATTCATGCACATAGTACCCTAGTTCTTGCTTCACTTCAATCACCACAGGTTTGATTATTTCTCCATCTCTTATGTCTAGCATTGATGCAAGTGTTGCTAGAGCATCTGCAAATTAATTTTTGGCATGAGGCAAATAATGGAAAGATAATTCATGAAAATTTTCTGCAAGGTCATCCAAGCACTTATGGTAAGGAACCAAATACTCTTTTCTTATCTTCCATTTCCCAAGTGCTTGAGACACAATCAGGTTGGAATCTCCATAGACCTCTAAGTAATCAATCCTTAAATTCACAGCAACCTCCAAACCAGCTATGCAGGCTTCATACTCTGCCTCATTATTTGTCACTTCGAAAGCTAGCTTGACAGCCATAGGCAAATTTTCTCCCTCAGGGATGACTATAACAATTTTAGCACCATACCCTTTGCTATTAGTTGCACCATCAAAGAGTAATCTCTAGACTTCATACTTAATTTTCATGATCTCTTCATCAGGAAATTCTGGCTCTGACCAATTACTGTCTATTAGGGCTGCAACTAATTGATCCGCTATCACACTGCCTTTTATAGCTTTCCTCTGGGTATACTTCAAATTAAAAGCTGCGAGAACTGCCATCTATCTTGCCATCTTACTATCAAGAACTGGTCTCTCCATGAGAAACTTTAAGGGACTCTTGTTAGCCAGGATATGGGTAGTATATGAACTCAAAAAATGCTAAAACTTATGACATACTCATACCAAAGCAAGGCATAACTTCTCAATTTGATTGTACTTGAGCTCATGAGCAAGCATGCACTTACTTAAGTAATAAATGGCATTTTCTTTATGTGATCCAGCAGTATTTTGGGTAAGCATTGCCCCCATGGCTTCTTCTATGATGAAGAGGTACAATAGTAGAGGCTTTCCAAGTCTTAGTGGTTGCAATATAGGAGGACTTAGCAAGTACTCTTTGATTTTTTCGAAAGCTTTCTGGCAATCATCATTCCATTGCTTAGAGGTTCCCTTTTTTAGCAACTTGAAGATTGGACCACAGATGCCTACTAGCTGAGCTATAAACTGGCTAATGTATTGTAGTCATTCAAGAAAGCCTCTAATTTCTTTTTCTGTCTTAGGTGCTAGCATCTCCAAAATAGCTTTTGACTTTGCTGGATCTACCTCTATTCCTCTCTTACTTACCGTGTACCCCAAAAACACTCTGGATGATGCCCCAAATATGCACTTGGAAGGATTCAACTTGAGATTATATTGGCAAAGTCTTGAGAAAAATTGCCCTAAGGTGTGTAGGTGATCCTCTACTATTTCAGACTTGATTACCATGTCATCGATATATACCTTAACATCCTTATGTATCATGTCATGAAAGATTATGGTAGCCATCCTTTGGTAAGTTACCCCTGCATTCTTCAATCTAAAAGGCATAACTTGGTAGCAATATGTACCCTACTCAGTCATAAAAGCAGTATTTTCTTTATCAGGAGGATGGACCTAAATTTGGTTGTACCCTGCATATAAATCAGTCAAGGAGACTACTTCATATCCGGCCATGCGGTTAACTAACAAGTCAATATGAGATAATGGAAAATCATCCTTGGGGCAAGCTTTGTTTGAATCCCAATAATCCATGCACATCCTGACTTTCTCATCTTTCTTCGGTACTGGAACAATGTTTGCTAACCAAGAAGGATACGTGATTGGCTCAATGAACCCATTGCCTAATTGCTTGGTGACTTCTTCCTTAATCTTTAAGGATAACTCTGGCTTTAGTCATCGTAGCTTCTATTTGATGAGCTTTACATACTCATAAGTAGGAATTTTATGATTAGCTATAACTGGATCCAGCCCAGTCATATTATTGGGTTTCCAAGCAAAGCAATCTAAGAATTCTTGGATCATTTTACTCAAGCTATCCCTATCATGACATGATGAAGCAATGAATGTAGTTTTTGGTTTTTCAGTCATGCCAAAACTTATTAATTCTTTGCCATTTTTCATTTCATTTAATATTTCATTCAAATTGGATTCAAGACAAGGAAAAGGAAAGGAAATAGGAAGCACGGTATGATAAGAAGAAAACTTGAGTTTTTTATTATGAATAAAAGAGCCATTGTCCATTATTGCATCAAAATTAAAAGAAAGACCAAAAGGTTCGAATATCCTTTCAAATCAGGAATTGGAACTAAAAGACTTTGACTCAGGTTCTAACTCAAATTTGAACTCGAACTCAAATTCTGACTAAGACTTGGACTCTAGTTCGGACTTGGACTCTAGCTCGGACTCTGACTCGAACTTGTCACCCTCTCCTTTCTTCTCATAACACTAGTTGTTAGGTTGGGTTTGAGTTGTTTGGATGAATTTGGTTAAGTCAGCCACTTCTTCATCTCTTATTATGCAAATTTACTCAAAGAGAGCAGCCTTCACATTATCCTCCCAATCTTGTTCCAACATGAAAACTGGTTCATAGTCTTATAAGGAAAGCCTAACATCAAAGAAGAGTTCAAAACCAAGGATTTGCTTTTTAGTAATGGGACAGGCCCAAGGTTTTGGAAAACCATAGTATGGGAAATTCTCACCCTCCTTCACAAAGTATCCATTAAGTGTTTTGAAATAAAGGCACATGGGCCAATCATATGACTCACCTTTCTTGATGGCTGCCATTTTCTCTTTAGCCCTTTTCTCTACCTCAACTAGATCTTCTTTTGTAGGTTTGTAAGCAAGACCGCATGGTGGGTTAGCCACAGGGTACTCTTTGAACTGACTTACTCCTTGCTGTCTCTTAGGCATTCCTAATCCAGGAAAATAATTCATTTTTCTCAACATATTAGCCACAATAATATTTCTATATGGATTGAAATCAAAAGGCATAAGCTCGAGCTCTTTAGCTCCTTCTTCCTCTATGAATTATATTGTCTAAAAAGCAAAACCTGATAATGGCAGAGTTGGCAGCTCAGGCTGTATTTTCATAATTGGCACAGAACTTAGGACCTCATTTTTCCCATGCATATCCCCCTTAATAGTGACAACAGAAGATCCATAAGGAAATTTCAGATTTTGATGGAGGGAAGAGGGGATAGCCTTGGCTTGATGTATCCAAGGTTGTCCAAGAAGGAGATTAAAGCATGTTGGTACATCAATAACTTGAAATAGGATAGGATAAGTGATAGGTCCAATGATGACAACCAAGGTAGCCACACCCATGACCTCCCTCTTTGTATTGTCATACGCCCTTACAATCTGGTTAAAAGGTGTGGTAATGCTGCAGAGGGCTTTGCGGCACTGCAAGAGGCTCTGCAACAATGTCGTAAAGTTGTGCCTTTATCCACTTGAATCATTGTCACCGAACTTTGATATGTATCTTAAATCCCCATTTTGATGAATGATTTATTCTTGCATTCTTGAATTATGACAAGATCATCCCACAAGCCTTGAATCATTCCATTTAGCACTTCCTTGAATTTCTTCATTCTTGCTCTTATAATGGGACCATTAGGAAGTCAAATTGGATCCTTGCCTTTATATGCTTCCTTGTTTGCATCATATCTCTTCACTGCAGTCACAGTCTCATTTGTCACTGCCATCGCAGTATGAGCCACTACTGCAGCCTATGGTGTCACACCTCTAGTAGATCCTCGAGTCTTCTTCAAAGATTGAGTCACCCCCTCTGTCTATATTACAGTCCTCTAGCTACCAATAGCTCCTCTTAAAACCTATCTCTCCTAAGTTGCATCATCCTCTATTACCCTTAGTAGGGTAACTTGGAGCTCTCAGCTGGCCAAACTACCTTTATCAACTACTTTTCATACCTATCTGTGGTCTCAAATGAAATTCCAAAATGAAAAACTTGATAATTTTTTAGCTAATCACCCGGATAACTCTGATAATGGAAGTTATGATCCATACAGACTCTAAGAAAGGGATGACTGGGGGCATTCCTGAGTCTACCTCACTTGCTTCAAAACACTCATCTCCTGGTGGAAGATCATTAAAACCAAACACAATAAACAAACCACTCGACAACCAAAGCCTTCATTCATGAAAGATCTAATCCCTTACCATTGGCAATGCAAAAAATGTCCTCTGGAGCAAGCTAGAAGTAACAATTATATTCGATCTTTGACCAAGTCTCAATAAGGAATAGACAGACTGAAAAGCAGAGGCCATCACCCAAAAAAGATCCATCGGCCACACTTGCAAGATAATAGAACACTTTTGATAGAAAGGGTAAGAACAGACAAATTTATCTCACCTGGAGAATAACTGGGAAAATAATCCATCTCTCTAAACTCCAAACAAAGCAATCAAAACTCGTCAATGTCTCCACCAGCACAACTCTAACACAAAAGCCTCCATTTCATCTGCAATACCAATCTTTCCATTTAGCATCATCCTAATCAACAGACTTGTTAAATAGGTATTTGACTCTCAAATAGAAAACTAAGGCACTTATCTTAAGCCTCTACCCCCTTATATCTCCCTAGTCACTAGAATCATAAAACTTCTCAATCACAATGATCAAATTCATTTAACCATCATCAACTACCATCTAGCTTGCGACATCCTGAGGCAAGTCCAAAAACTCCTGAAAAATGCAAAAAATGCCAAAATTTGAACTCTAGTACCACCAGAATTGCCTCTGAGTCATAGCCAAGCCATAGCATTAAACTTCCTAAAGGTGGGTGTCACAACCCACTTATCAAGCCGTGACGGTCCTAAGATATAAGAAGACACAAAGTCTCATAAACCCCTAAACCTTGTTTAACTTATAATTCTTTACCATTTATAAACCATGTTGAACCTTATCCTAAGATTAGAACCTAATTGTCTTTCCTTATTGCCCATTACTAGTTTATCATTTTACATATTACCAAATACTTACTTACTAATACCATTTACGTGCTCAACTTATAAAATTCCCAAATTTATATTTTATGTCATTATCCAAATATTCATTACTTAATACACTATTATAATAGTAATTACAATACAATTTACAATACATATAAACCCAATAATGTTTTAGTACTAAAACTTTAGAAACCATGGAGCTCTAAAACAATGGTCTTCATAGTCATATAACCAAGATTCACAACACTTGAAATTAGCAGTGCAACTTATAAGCGGAAGAATAGGGCTTGGAATTTACCTTATTGACTCATCAACCTTACTTGAAAAATTTAAACAATTAAGGAATGAGACAAAGCTCAATGAGTACGTAATAATACAATATGGGGTGAGTATGTGGGTCCTTATCAGGATGGGCTCATTATGACAATGAAGTGATGTCAATCAAAATGGTCATTATGAATCTAGTTCTCTTTTAAGATAGAAATAATATGTTTAGCAGAAATAATAATTTCTTGGAAGCATAAAGCTTTTCGCATATATAAATTAAAGAGTGGCAGCTTGAATCTTACTCACTTGCATGTATCACATTATATAATACTGATCATGTCTTACGGTTACGCATCCCCCTTAATAGAGGTTGGGCACTCTCACCCTGCCCACAGACTTATACCAAGTGCATAAGGTATGATGCATTACCCCACATCAGAAGGGTATTTCTGCTTATAATAGGCATCAATAGAAGGTTCACAAGGAATTCACAATAGGGAATTCAATGGAAAATATGCCAATACAAGAATAGTTCTCATCAATGGTCATATTGTGAAATCAATATGAAAGGGCTCGTAATGGCCAAATGCCATAAAGAAACATCATATTCAATGGCTCAATATTCAATAGGCAATTCATGATCAATATGGAATTGGAGTATTCAATTTTCATCAACAATGGTTCATAGAATATGGTATATGTCATATTATATTATTAAATACTCACCTTGGACTCCTTTCCTCCTATTTACTTTAACTTTGATGCTAGTAGTGCTCCTTACACTCTTGGACAATGTCCTTGTCATTGTTTTTAGATTCTACACATTTGCATTTCAATTGCAGATTAATCACTTTCTTATTATGACATTAGTTTAAATTTAGCTTAAGTTGTTAACACTTTATTTTATTCATTGTAGTACTAACTTATAAATTTTACGGTCAAGACACACTATACATATACTAGCCACTAATTTTAACATTGTCCCTTAGTTGTTTTCCAATGGCCGAATATATTCACTTAAGGAAAGATAATTCCTTCCCTCTCAATTTCCTCTTCCAACTTCATATTACCCAATTAGAATTAATTTAAACAATTTTCAATATTCAATGGGATTAATTCCACTTTCACCTTCCAATTCAATAAATAAACCTAATTCATTAAATTTAGGGAAAAATATTTCTATCAATTGAATTTTGAAATTAACATTATACAATTCATGTTACACCATTCTTAAGCTTAATTCTCCCTTCAATTTCATGAATTCAAGTTCAATTCTAAAAATTCCCAATTTGTCCATAAACCTTAGAATTTGGGGAAAACCCATTAATTCATCATCAAATCTTCAAATTGACCATAGATTCATCAAATTAACACTTAGGCAATTAATTCCCACCAATTATTTTGAATTGATTCACTCTTATTCATAAGAACACTAACTTGTCCCACTTAGGTCAAATTTGGGGAAAACTTATAATTTCTCATCAAATCTTCAAATTAGTAATAGAAATATAAAATTAACATAATATAAAACTTATGTGATCATTCAATTACTAATATCTAGGAATAGAACACTAAGTTCCCTTTTAAACTAAATTCATGCTACTACGACTTTCAAGTCTTAAATCAAGTTTCTATTGTTCTTTAACACTTCTAAATCATTTTTCTCCACCTAAAATAGCATTAGATACCTTCAAATGAAATTTAAAACACTTTCTTGCCACTTTCTTATATTGGTCAAATTCTATATATAAAAGAAAAGGAAGATTTTACAACTATAGTACTCAAATCATGTTTAGTACAATGAATAAAGAAGATGATTATAATTTCTTACCTTGGGTAACTTTGATTTGTTAAGATTCTTTATTGATGTTGGTGTGGAGAGGATTTTCTTTTGGTTGGTGTGAATTTTGATGTAGAGATTAGCAAATGATGTTCATGACATAAATTTATATATATATATATATATATATATATATATGATTGGTTATATGGTGAGGATTTGATCAAGCTTACTCCAATGTTAGGATTTAATCACAATGGATGGCTATGATCTAATTCAATTGGATGGCTAGGATTTTATTTAATTTAGTGATAGTCATCATATGGTGTTGAGATGCTAAAAATGTATTGAGACTTTTATATAGGAAGGATGGGAATTGGAGTTGCTTAAGGATTTGACTTAGTCAATTTTGGTGGCTTCTTAGTCAAATTTTGTGGCTAGCTCTTCCAACATCAAATTGTCTCTTGGCTAACTAATTCTAACATTAGAAAATTTATGTTCATCTAACTATGGGCCCAATGGGTTGGCCATCCAAGTGGGCTTGTGCCTTTGGTGTTCAAAAGCCCATTAACAAGCCCATATATGCACATTTCAAACTTAGTAATTTAATAGATTTTCCATCTCTTTTCTTTCACTCTAGTATACATATTTCGATCTTCTAATATCACTATGTACTCCAAACATTACTAGATAAATCTTATTTACTAAATAGTGGACATTTTCTAGCCCTTCAACAGCATAGTTCAATTATGTAAATGATGTAGACTCACTAGGTCAAACTAAGTTTGACTTCTATTGTACCATTTTAACTTTGATTGAAATCAACTTCTCATGTCACTGTTATTATCTCACAATGACTTAGGAGATGCTAATGTCCATTCACTAGCACTTAAGATTCATATTTCCAATAAACAATTAAAGTAGTCACATTAAGTCAAACTCAATTTGACTTTTATTTTATCATAAAAGTGCTTATCAAAATTGATTACATTCTTTACTTATTGTCGCATTGTTCATTAAAATTACTTCTTATGGTATTCTTATGATTTTTAATATGTTACAAAGGTGTTGAATGGTACAGTAGATGAACAATATAGTGTCACCATTACTAACTCTAATAGGCTAGGAAAACTTTAAGTATTACAATGGGACACAGCTCCTCGTTAGCAGCACCCAAAAAAAAAAACATTGGCCAATAGATCCCAAAACTTGAAGTAAGCCCTCAGAAAAACCCCAACCCAAGTTAAGTTCCTCAACCTTGTTGAGTTTCTCAATCCATAAATGCATGGTTCCACGGACGTAAAAGTCACATTAAAAAACTACATTCATAAAGCAAATGCGTGAATCCACCCTCTTACATCCATGCAATCATCCATTATAGGCATCATCAAAAATCATCCATGGTACAGAAGTTAAAGAAAAGGTCTATGAATCCTGAAACATACATACATGAACATGCATCATCTATGCACAAACATACATGCTTATACAACTACCCACCACCATATATAATCATGCATAAGTTGAGTTAATAGCATTTATAAATCTAACTAGTACTTCTTTGAAGCTGATCGACACCTCCTAAAGCTGACCAGTACCTCTTTATAGCTAAATGATACCTTTCCAGATCTAATGAACAAAGTGTGACTTCCAGAGTCCCTTTAATCCCAATAATGTTTCTTTAAGCCTTCCAAATGGCCCAACCCCTTACATTCAAAAGCCTAAGTTTCCTTAGCACTACCAAAATCTTATCAGAATCTCTCAAGCTTACTCACCATAGGCCAAGGCACTCCTCTTATCAAAATCTTTTTAGAATCTATCGAGTCGACTTGCTATAGGTAGAGGCTCTCCTTCTACTAAAATATTTTCAGAATCTATTAAGCCGACTCGCCATAAGCTGAGGCTCTCCTCCTACTAAAATCTTATCATAATCTCTTGAGTCAACTCACCATAAACTGAGGCTTTCCTCTCACTAAAATTCTGCCAAAATCTCTCAAGCTGACTCATTATAAGCCAAGGCTCTTCCCTTACTAGAATCGTTATCAAAATCTTTTGAGCTGACTCACTATAGGCCGAGGCTCTCCTCTTACCAAAATCTTGTTAGAATCCTTCGAGTCGACTCTACAATATCCATCAATTCACCCAAAAATATCTAGCTATCAATTTAGATAATTTTTTTGGTTCCTTTTCTCACTTCCATTTATCAGTCATATTTTCCACCCATAAATGTTTAATTTCTCGCTTCCATTTATTAGTCATATTTTCCACCCATAAATGTTTAAGGAAGATGCTTAAACATCCCTATGTTTTTTTACCATCTTTTCTTTTACCATGTCTTTCACCCATAAATGGCCAAATACTAACCTAGACATCCCTTTGGTTCCTTATTTCATCCTAACTCTTAGGTTCACTATTAGCAAAATTACCTTAAAAAGACAATTCTGATGAGAAGATAACTGTGAACCCTTAATTTTATACCTTAATCATCCGGTTACAGCCTAACACTTGGCATGTTTAGTGTGCTACGCAAAGCTGGTATGGCGATCCTGCTAGCTAGTTAGCAAGCTGGGGTTTGGCCCATGAAAGAAAATTTTAGCCTTCAAATAATTGCTACCCAAATACCTAATTTTTCAATATAAACCAATTTCAATCTCTATAAAAAAATAAAAAAATAAAAAAAAAGTTGCTGACATGTGGAGCTGCACAGGCCTGGTGCAGATCTGTACCAAGTTTGAGCATATCTGCACCCTAGTGGCACAGCCAGTGTGGATCCACAAAGACACTAGTGCTAATCCTCATGGGCTCTATGCAAATTCGCACCAATGGTCCCTTTTTTTCACCCCAAATTTTTTGAAATACCTATTATTTTGGTCCACTTTTCAGTCTTTTTTGGTCTTTTCACCCCACACCCTTTACCTTTAAATACTCCCCTCATTTTCACCATTTTTCCTCACCCCAAAATTGATATTGATTGCTATCTATCAATTTGTCTTCTTCTTCTTCTCCTTCTTCTTCTTGTTCTTCCTTCATCTACTCTCTAATTAATTAATCCTTTTAATTAATTAATTTCCTCATCCTAATCAAGTTAATTAATTTTTTAATTAACTAAAACTCTTTTTTAAATTAAAATTAATCACCCAATTAATTATTTAATTAATCTTTTGAAAATCAAATTAATCATTTTTTTAATCCACCTTTCATCCTAATTAATTGATTAATCATTTTAATTACATAATCAATCGATTCATTTCATCACATTAATTAGTTAATTAATTATTTAAATTAATTAATTAATCTTCCAATCAATCCAATTATCTACTCCTGATAAAATGAGACTTTAGTCTAGTAAATCTATTCGTCTGCCAAAAGCCAAAGTATTAGCTTTTTCCTCTCACTCTCAAACCTAATTAATCTCCTTTCACCTTTTATTTTCTAATGTAATTAGTGTATTCAGTTGATTTAACTATTTTGGAATTAAGGAGTGATTATGTAGTTCCCTTAGAAACCGTAAAGACAAGAAGGAACACTCCATTTAATTTATGGATGTTTTACTTAATTGCTCTTTAATTTTCCCATGTGTTCATATTGCACTTATGATTGTCATTTAATACTTATCATTCATGAAATTAATTTTCAAAGTTAAATCAAACTTAAGAGCCAAATTTATATTATTTAACCAAAAACCTTGTCCCTAAGCTCAACTTGATTTAAAGACTAATGATTTTTATCCTTGGGTAAATTAATTGCAAAATTAATGAATTGGATCACAAATTAAGTTTTTCTTTAATTTTTCCATTTAAAATAAATTAAGGTGGCGACTCCCAAAATCACTTTTCAAAATCAAAAGTCAATCTTTTGAACAATAGCCATTCCAATCGTGAGCACCCAAACTCGTTTCATAACCTTCTTAAAAATCACTCACCTTTCCTTAAGGTAATTTTCCCCGAGCGAGGGAGCGGCATTCACGCAAGGTCTCATAAGGTGTCATTGAGAGTGTTTGATTAGAACTTGAACTAGAATTTGTGCTTTGAAAAGCAATTAACTAATTTGCTTGCCTATTTAATGCAAAAGTTGGAAGTGGTCAATTATTTTCCCTACAAAATATTCACATGTAAGAAAATCAGGTAATGAATTTGAAGAATAAAAGAAAATTCATTACATGATTTTGCAATTTTTTAAATATTTGATGTATGAATATGTAATGTATAATATTTGAATAATGACTTTGAAAATACTAATTGAGTTGACAAATTCATGGATCTTCATGTTCACATAATTTAGACTCAGCACTAGAATAAGAAGAGGATGAGGAACATTCTATACAAAATAAATCATCATCTAAATTATCTTTTATTTTTGAATCTAAATCAGTCTTAGATATTGATAAATTAATCATTTATAGTTTAAGTTTTTCTAAAATATGTAAATTATCAATTTTTCTTTCATTTTGAATTGAGTTTTATAATGATCTGGTTTACCACATTTATAACAAATTAGTTGTTTTTTCTTGTTAGAAAATATTTTGATGTAGAAAGTTTATTATTCGTAGGTTTTGTATAATATTTTGACTTTGTAAAATTATCTAATTTTTTTATATCATTTAGTTCTATAAAATTTTTGATATAATTTTTTACTAGCTTTCTTTTTTTGTTTTGTATAAGGAGCATTTAAACGCTCATAACCATATTAAGAATAGGAATTTCTTAATTCTTTACAACTTTGATGAAACTTATTTTTCATTATTTTTCTTTTAATTTTAAATCAATACATAATGCTAAATCTTCAATATTATTGTGAATGATTAACTTACTATTATCATAAGGAATTGAACAATTATAAATACTTCTAATATGAGAACAAACCTTTTCTGCAAAAAGTTTAGGAAGACTGGCAATAAACCATTCTTTCCAAAATGGGTGATAACAATCATTTCTAAAAAAAATATTTTGGTAAGAAAAATATCTTTGTACCAATAAAAATCTTGTAAATTTGGACAATACAAATTTGATAAGACTTCATATGCTAGGGTTTGGTATTGAATATATTCTCCAATAAAATGAATAAATAAGAGTTGCTATAGCATCTTCTTCTTAGGTTTGAATTTGTTGATTTCCTTCCTGTTTAATAACTAGCATTTAATATGGTTAAGCGATATTTAAAGGTTAAGTAATTATTCCACCAACCATTTAGTTGGCTAGTAAAACAAGAAATTAAATGATGAGAGATTGCTAAATCAGAATTATTATTTGATTTATAGGTAGATGAGGCCATGAGCATTTCTTGTAAAATATTAATAATTTGATATTCAGATTGACCATCTATATTTCATTCATAAATGGCCTGACCATCATATTTAGCTTCAATAATTTGAGATCTTTATGTATATTGTATATTTAGAGGTGTTGGCTTAGGGTAATAATTTTGTGTTTTTGGTCTTGGTAAATTTTGATTATGAAGTTTTTGAATTGAATAATTTTCTTCTTGAAATTGACTCTCTAATTATTGGATATTTATAATCTCAAGCTCACCTTTTGTTATAACATTAATATGAGGTAAGGAGGAAGAAGGATTTAATGTAAGTTGATTATGTTTATTATGAATTTTGGTTAACATATTTTCTTTCTGATCGAATTTTATTATATATTTAGGCGGAATATCAAAAGGTTTAAATAGTGATTTTTTTGGTATTTTTACTCCTATAGGTTTTTGGATTGAGGGGGTAAAATTACCAGTAGAAAGTAATTGTGTTTCTAGTCTATCTAATTAAGAAGCAATTGTATGTAATATTTGATTTGAATAATTATTTTGAAATTGTATATTTTTAATATCTCTAAGAGATGTAACCTACTTATCATCATCTATAGTACTAATCATTTTAAAAGGAGAAGTAATAACATCTTTATTTTCTAGGGTTAGCTTAATTTCTTCTAAAAGAGGGTGTGCTGAATTAATAATATTGTTTTTCGTAGTAACACAATCTATGGTCTTTTTTTTTATTAAAACATAATTCTGGAAAAGGAAATTCTAAATTATTTTATATAGCATAAACAAAAACTATTAAAAAAAGAATATTAATTCTATTAAAATTCATAAAATTATAATATCGTATCCTAATGTTATCTCTTTGTTGGCTATTATAATTTTCATAAAACTGAATTCTTTTTTCTTCATTATAATGCATTAAAAATTCTTTTTTAATATAATCTTTATCTATTGAAAATTTAGAAGACATAGTATTTAACTAAGAATAATTTTTCATTTGTGATCTAGTTAGAGATAAAAGTGGAAAAGAATTTTGTTCAACTTCTTGATAAATAGGTTTAGAAATTGTATTAGTAACACTAACTTTTTGTAATTGAATATTATTAATTGGTATTTATGAACTAGAAGTAGAGGGCCTAGAAAGAAAAACAAAAGTTCTATAACTTTGCAATACAGGTGTTTTTCAAGAACTTTCAATGTTTGATGTAAATTCTACAAGTATATTTTCACTATGATCTTCAATAATTGTAGAAGTAGAAAAAATATTTTTTATTGGTGTTGGATGAGTAATTTCTTGTAATTCCTAAGTACCATATTGTGATAATTTATTCCTTTTTAATCTTTTTTGAGCATGTATTTTTGAATATTGAGTATTGACTTCAAAAACTATTGTTTCATAACTATGTCTAGAACATGGGTCTAAGGTAGTAGACATAACTTTATAATAAATTCAATAAATAATGGTAATAGATTTCATATTGTCTAAAAAATTCATTTTTTTTTTTACTTAATAGTAAGGGTTAAAGAATCTAAAATATTGGGATCAATTAAGGAAGAGAAAAATTGGGATAATAATTAAAATAAACTAGACCATTAGCTAAATTTGATTCAATCATGGCTAATAAGGAATTTGGAAAATTTAAATATCTAGCATCTCTAAAACACAAAATACAAAAATATCTAAACCTATGAGGCCTTGCCCGAGCGTCGGTCGGATCCACTAAAGGAAATCGAAATACTAATTTGGGAAAGAACATACGAGGAAGCCCTCAGGCTTATTTTTGATAGATTTGAAAATTTTTTTTAGGAGTCGCCACCTTAATTTATTTTTATTTGGGAAAATATAAGAAAAAATTCATTTGACTCCAATTATAACCCAAAAGAAAAAGGATCACTAGCCTTGAAACCAAAGAGGATTCGGAGACTAGGTTTTTAATTTATTTTAACAAAATAAGTATGGCCAATTAATATAAGAGTGACTTAAAATATATTTGATGAACAAACTAAAATGCATAAGCAATTTATAATATGCATGATCATTCAATCCACAATGCTTATACACAATTAGAATTCAAAATAAAAGAGAGTTAATATTACAATGAGATCCAAACTTAGGAGATATCTCCTCTAGCCCTTATGGGTTCTAGAGAAGTCACACATTGTCCGAATTAAGCCTAATAACAAAGTAACAAAAAACAAAATAAAAGTAAGTGAAGAAGGTGATAGGGGGGAGATTCAATGCCTGAACCAAGCATGCCTACATATCCCTTTGAATGGGAATCAAAACCTACACAATTATCCCCTCTTGTGAAGGGATTAATTTAGCCTAGCCACTTTATCATGATTTGATTTATTGATTAAAAGAGTTAATTAATTAATTTAATTGATTATCGAGTTCATTAGCTAGGAACCTAGATAAATCAATTTAATTAACTAACTAAAAGATGTAAGGAAATTAAGGAAAAAGAAGCTTACCTCGGATGGCGAGTGGCGGGTGGCTTTAGATGGAAAGCGACGGCTAGCTTAGGATGGCAAAGGGTAAGCAGTGGCTAGCATTAAATGGCAGGTGGCGGCTAGCCTATGGCGGCGGATATGAGCCTTACGCAAGAGGCCTCGAAAAAATGGGTAGCGGAAAGCCTTGAACTAGTCGAGTTGGAATCAAGGAGAAACCCCCCAACTCGCTTTGCAAAGCAAAGAGCAAATGTAAAGCATTTTGCTTGAAGTAATGCTTTTCAAGCTCAATAAGTTGGTCTTTTAGGCCCTCTATAGAGTATAGAAATTATTAAAATACAATGTGGGATTAGAGAAAAACTGAAACATGCTCTGGTTGCCAATGTGGGATTAAAATACAATGTGGGATTAAGGTTTGGGCTAGAATTGCTAAAGGTGGCCTGGTTAATCATAGCTCAAACTTCCTTAATGATGAATTGGCTTTCTTCCTCAAATTGGGCTTGCTGAGCAGCTAGGATAGCCTACAAATGTTCTTCTTGCTTCTTAAGGACTCTAGTCACAAGTGTGGTTAAGGAAGCCATATCAAACGGGTGGGCCATTAGTACCTTCAAACCAAAGCAACAAGGTAAGCAATAGGTATGGAACAGAAGAGGTGATAAAGGTATAGGCATACATATACTAAGAGAAAAGGCTACTTTATTGTGTCATAGGCCAACCATTTTTTGGGCTTAAGGCATGATGGGGTTTAATGTAGTTTGTTGGGCCAAAGTTTTTAGGCTTAAGTGTAATAGACTAGTTTTGAAAGGTGATGGGTCATGGGTGTTGGGCTTAAGGATATTGTGTTGGGTCAAAGGTATTGAGCTTAAGGTGTTGTCTTAATGATGGGTAATAGATTGGTTTTGAGGGTAATAGATTGGTTTTAAAGATAATGGACTAAGGATGTTAGGCGATGGCGTATTATGGCTAGGTTGGCAAGTTATGGGTAAGAGGAGGGTAGAGATGTTTTTAGGTTATAATTTAGGGTGAAGACATTTTGGGTAAAGTTAAGGTAACAATGTTTAAGGTTAGAGGTGTTTGAGGTCAAGGCTAAGGGAAAGAAGTTTTAGGTTTAGGGCTAGGGTATTAGTGTTTAGGTTAAAGGCTAAGGTAACAGGGTAAGATTTTAAGGTTAGGGTATTGTTGTTTACATTAAAAGCTAAGGTAAAAGGGTAAGGTTTGGGGGTTAGAGTATTGGTGTTTAGGTTAAAGGCTAATGTAAAGGGGTAAGGTTTAGGATTAGGGTATTAGTGTTTAGGTTAAAGGCTAAGGTAAAGGGGTAAGGTTTAGGGTTAGTGTATTGGTGTTTAGGTTAAAGGCTAAGGTAAAGAGGTAAGGTTTAGGGTTAGGGTATTGGTGTTTAGGTTAAAAGCTAAGGTAAAGGGATAAGGTTTAAGGCAATGGCTTAAGGTTTGTAGGGGCAAAGGTGAATGGGATAGAGGTGAGAGTGAGGTGTTTAAAGGGGAGATGTTTGAATGGAGATAAGAATGTTTGACCCTTCTTCAGTTCAAGGTTTGACCAAGAATTAAGATGAATGCATGTTTTGTTATACAATATAGATGCATGATACGCATGAGGAAAACATTTCATGAAAATGCAAAGATGCAAGGTATTAATTATGGTACATACAACCTAAGGCTAGGATCTAACTTCATTACATGAAAAGGTGAGGTTGGCTTGATTTAGGTACCCGTCACACTAGAGCAGCAATATACCTAACCACATGTGAGTGAAAGAGCCTCGCATGAGTCCAACAGCATGTGCATACTCATTACACCTTTGAAAGGATCAAAGGATTTGTTGCAGGGTGGATGATTTCACTATCAGTGAATAGACCCAATGAGGGTTACCCACTCGATGTTACTCACTATCCATTGTTTTCCTAGAACTAGGTTGGATGGCAAAGAGCCTATGCAAGTGATGCATGCAAAGTCACAATCATATTAAAAGGCCAAACTCTTTTTAAACCAATTAGTAGTCCACTATTTTTCCTTTTATTAAAAGAAAGTTACTTCCCAGTAGAGTCGCCAGCTGTGAGGCCTCACCCAAGCACCGATCCGATCTGCTAAAGGGAATCGAAATGCTTATTTGGGAAAGAATTCATAAGGAAGCCCTCAGGCTCATCTTTGATAGATTTGAAAATTGGTTTTAGGAGTCGCCATCTTAATTTATTTTTATTTGGGAAAATATAAGGAAAAAACCCATTTGACTCCAATTATAACCCAAAAGAAAAAGGATCACTAGCCTCAAAACCAAAGAGGATTCATGGACTAGGTTTTCGGTTTATTTTAACAAAATAAGTTTATCCAATTAATATAAGTGTGACTTAAAATATATTTCATAAACAAACTAAAATGCATGAACAATTTATAATATGTGTAATCATTCAATCCACAAAACTTATACATAATTAGAATTCAAAATAAAAGAGAGTTAATATTACAATGAAATCCAAACTTAGGGAATACCTCCTCTAGCCCTTATGGGTTTTAGGGAAGTCAGACATTCCCTAAATTAACCCTAATAACAAAGTAACAGAAAACAAAATAATAGTAAGTGAAAAAGGTGATAGAGGGGAGAGTTTGTTAGTTTTAATTGGATTTGATGCCTAAACCAAGCATGCCTATGTATCCTTTTGAATGGGAATTAGAACCCATGTAGTTCTCCCTTCTTGTGAAAGAGTTAATTTAGCCTAGCCACTTTACCATGTTTTGATTGATTGATTAAAAAAGGGTCGAGTTAATTAATTAATTTAATTGATTACCGAGTTCATTAGCTAGCAACCTAGATAAATCAATTTAATTAACTAACTAAAATATGTAAGGAAATTAAGGAAAAATAAGCTTACCTTAGATGGCGGGTGGCAGTTGGCTTTAGACGGCAGGCAGCAGCTCGCTTCGAATGGCAGATGGCAGCTAGCCTTGGATGGCAGGCGGCAGCTAGCTTAGGATGGCGGAGGGCAAGTGGTGGCTAGCATTGGATGGCAAGCGGCGGCTAGTTTTAGGCGGCAGACACGAGTCTTGGGCAAAAGACTTACCTTGAACAGGCAGGCAGTGGAAAACCTTAAACTAGTCAGGTAGGAATCAAATAGAAACCCCTCAACTCGCTTTGCCAAGAAAGAAGCAAATGCAAAGCATTTTGCTTGAAGTAATGCTTTTCAAGCTCTAGAAGTTGGTCTTTTGAAGTGTGTGGAGGCCCTCTATATATAGGAAGAGGCCTGGAGCATAGAAATTGTTCAAATACGATATGAGATTAGAGAAAAATTAAAACACGCTCCGATTGCCGCACAGCCGCAGAGGCCTCTACGGCAATGCCGTAAAAGGCTCTGTGGCACCACAGAGTGCTCTACGGCAATGCCATAGACTTATACGGCAATAATGTCATTGCGCCCGTTCTTGCTCATTTCTCATCCGTTTTTCGCGATTCCAATTGCGTTGTATTTGTTACTTAGTCCCGAATGATTTGAAAGGGTTCAAATGTCAAGAAAAGATATTTTGATTTGATCATTTTGAGAGTTTTTGACTTTTGAAAGTTTGTTTACTAAGCCTAAGTGTTTCTAAGGTTCAAACACATACTAGAAGGTGCAAAATTAAGGGGTCACAAAACTAAGTCTAAACAAATGATTGATAGCTACTTGTACTATACCTATGTATAGAAATTTATATTTTTTTTTATGTTTTAATATAGCTTGAGGAGAAAATGATTGAATATTTTCATGTAATTAATTTAAAGAAATAGTTTGTTCAGCTTGTTTAATTGAATAATCAGTAAAAAAAAAATTAAAAGAACTAATTTTATAAATAGTACTAATATTTTGTTTAGGAATTGACCATTATGTAAATCATTTTCTATTTATATTTTTCTTTATGTTTTAATATTGTTTCAGGGGAAAATAATTGAATATTTTCATGTGATTGATTTAAAGAAATAGTTTGTTCAATTAGTTTAATTGAATAATCAGTAGAAAAATTAAATGAATCAATTTTATAAATAGTACTAATATCCTGTTTAGCAATTGACCAATTATGTAGTGTTAATAGATTTATTTCCTAAGAGAATATATAATAATTTATTCATTGTTTTATCTAAGTTATTTTCTTTGTTTTTGTTTTGATTGGCAAGATATCCTACTAGAACCACCTATCTTTGGTTGACCAATGCATCTGAGACTAACCAACGGTTTTGAGGAATCACCTATATTAATCTAACAGACTCAAACTAAAATTCCTATATTTAAACAAGTTATAAATTATAAATAAGATTCTTTAAGAAAATAAATTTATTAAATAGCTAATAAACTTTCACTACTAGAAAATCGCTATTTTTCGTCGTTAAATTACAAAATCCGTCGCTAAACTAAATCAACGATAGAACTGCAACAAATAAATTCCATCGCTATAATCATAGTTGATTTTTTTATGATGGAAAGAGAAATCCATTGGTAATTTACGATGAAAATTTTCACATTAAAATCTATCACAAAATTTAGCGACAGAATTTCCATTGCTGATCTGTTACTAATTCGTTGCTGATGCATAGCTGATCTGTTGGAATTTAGAATTAAATTTTAACAAAATTTCATCACTGATTTAACAAATTTTATCACTGTTTAATTGCGATAGAATATTCTGTCACAATTTCGTTGTAATTTTTAATTAAAAATTAATTTATTCCGTCGCAATTATCCATATATTCCATCGCAATATTTTACTTAAAACTAGTTTTCATCGCAAATCCATCGCAAATGTATTTGATTTATCTTTTTATTTATGATCATATTATTACATATATTTATATACGTTATATTTATATTTATACACTAATGTGTTTCAACAATGTTACCAATATTAATATGAATATTAAAAATGTAATTAGTAATAAAATATTAACATAAGTTATACATCATAAAAAAGTAACAGCCATAAATTATAAATCATAAAAGAGTAACAAATGAGGTTACTCTTGATACTTTTTTAATATTTTTTTTCACACACTCAACAAAAGGATCTCATTGAATGGACATAATCATTAAGGTGTTAAATGTAGCTTCAACCACCATTACCATTATTTCATGATTGGGTAGATTCATAGACTCTAAAGTAATGAGAAGAGCTTGCCCAAATGTTTTCAAGATTGACTTCGATATACCATTGTCATTCTAAATTATACCAAAAGGATCTTTAAGCCCCCAAAGGCTCTTCAAAAATATCATCTAAAAGCTGAGCATCCTGTCCAAGAGTTTGCGGCAGTGGGATGTCAGTTTCAGCATTGGAAGCACTATGTGGTAAGAGAAATGATTATTGAATATTAGGCATATCCACATCTTTTAAGATGCTAACTTGATTAAAGGAAGGGAAATACTTGCTAAAAAATGAGTGCATCAAAACCAAGATAGAAGAAATCAAACAAAGAAATGGATTGAATCATGCTTACAACAAAAAAAAAAAGGCATGGTAGAAGCAACTTTTGGGCACTGAGATGGAGGGAAAACAAGCAGACCCAGCCAACCGTAAACATGAACACCCAAAATCTAATGAAGAACTTCTACCAACCACTAAAAAGAAAAGAAATATTACCGCTGTATTACATAATGGTAATTCTAGGAAGAGTAAATAAAATGCTATAAAAGGAAAATAAGATCAATAGACCTCACATCCATAAACCCTCCTCTTCTAACATGCCAAAAAAAAAAAGTGATTGGGAAAAAAATCAGAAAAATTCACACCTGTAGTTATGGTATTCCCTCCAACAGAAATTTGCCTCATTAAGTCTTTTAGACAATGACTCTCTTATTGAAACAATGGGTTTGGATGGAAAACCTGAAGCTTCCTCCCTACAATTGGATTCTTGGACTCTGTCTCTCGTATGGCTAGGTCCCTATTACTGAAGACTTCATCTTGCTCTTTACATACAATACTAACTAGTGATTTGATCTCAAAACTGACTTCTTTCTTGTCTAAGTCCTTACTTGCAGGATAGGAGATGGACTGGGCAGATGAGTGGCTCCTGGTATTCATTATGGTATTTACTTCAGAATCTGCCTACTGGATAAACTCACAAGCTCCATGACTTTGTATCAAAATCAAATTTTCTATCATGGTTAAGATAAACATCTAAAAAGCACTTAATTGTGAAACAATCAGACAAGAGGAAGGTTAAAATTACAAGACATGCAATTCAGGAACAACTGCAAATTTTCAATGTTGGATGAACAAATTTCAAATGTCTGTTGTCCTGCTAGTAGCTGTTATATTGAAGAAAGTGGAAAAGGATTATAAACCTAGAGTGGAAAACCTCAAATACCCATATAAGAAGTTCATTTGGCATATATAGGATAAATACATGCTGACATTCAATTTCATAAGAATTTACACAAACGAAAGGTCCTAATAAAAATAATAGCCATTGATCCTAAGCATCGGTATGTAACCATAGTCAAAAATTCAAGAATATAGATTAATAACAAAATCCCTATAGTAACCTGTTAAAGAAGAGCCAAGGATATATGTATGCCAAATTCCCAGCTATAAATTTTTTGAAATATAGAGTACAAAAATGATAAAGGCAGTTATTATATATTAGACACTGCAACAAGCATATTCAAAACAAATTGACGAGTTACAGTATCTATGGATTTGGTAAAAACTTGGAATAAAATACAAGGAAATAACATAGATTAAAAGAAAATAAAAAATATTTAAAACTGTCGTTGCTCCTCCTTGATTATAGCACTTAATTAATGCAAGCTTCTCTAAGTTACAATATCTATCAAAACTAATGCAAGTGATAAAAAAAATGGATAAAAAAATGGCAAAGCTCACTTTAAGCATGCTTGCTAATTGCTAAATAACATTGATCATACTATAAAATAAAGCTCACACCAATATGTACAGTTATAATTAGCAAAGACCTTTAAGAATAATTTTTTAACTAAAAATTAATAAAAAGAAAAGTAATTATAGTAAAGTGAAATCTACTTATTCTACATATTGGATCCATTCAAAATTTACGGAATTACAATGAGAACTTTAGGAAAAAAAAAAAAAAAAAAAACTCAATACAAGCCTCAAAATTTAATTAACAAAGATATATCTTTCAAAAATTTTGGATTATAATTCTACAAGAATATGAACCCTGTTATAATTGTTTGTAAGAATGTAATTAAAAAAGATTTATATATAGCTTTAAATAGGTCAAACCTCTTGAAATTAACTAGACTCATCGACATATTAAAAAAAATAGTAATCTCTATAATATTCTCCCTATATAATATATATTTGCAAAAATAAATTAAAATGAAAAATAAAGGTAATCTCAACTAAAAATAATTATGGTAGAAATTAATGTTGAACTACACATGACTCGTACAATTGGTATGAACTTGGATTTTGAAGAATTAATTTCTACGATACATGAAAAATAAGGGAATTTAAAATCTTGGATTCCCTTAATTTTTCCTATGCATTAAAAGGCAAGATTACGTGGCATTGTTGCTCCTACATATCCTTCAATGAGTATTGTTGTATGAGAAACATAGGGGTAGTTGTGGTTTGGTCCTTAAGAAATAAGGCCAGTGTCCCGATGTTCATGTCCAAGAAGCTATGAAGTAAGATAGATAGCTTATAGAATAGAGCATCAAATTTATGTTAGTTTACACATACAATTATTAAGTAAAGTTCCTAAGCTCAAAATTCAAAATTAACGTGCAGCCACTATTATTATAACCCCATCATTATGCAGACAAATTATATATGGTACCATCTCTTTCTAGTGTAGCAGCCATGTCTCTAGTGCATTTTGACCTTCTTCTCAAGCTATGCACTTGAAATATACATACAAGACACTAACGAAAAGTAGATGTTTCAAAATTTTCCATTCCTTTGGGACCTACAATTGGCATCTCCAACAATGAAAGAAAAATCAATGCTTTTATTTTTATTTATTTTCTCAAACTATATTTTGTTCATGTTTTAAATGTAATGTGAGTGAAAATTTACCAACATTTAGTACCAAAATCAAAATCAAAATCAGTTAAGGACCAAAACAGAAGCTTCAAATGGAGATTCTTAATTTTTCATTTTAGAAGCTTCAAAAAATTCAAGTTGACAGACAACATGTTCTTAGTTCCATAATTTTATCACAATTCTAGGCCACGGGGTTGCTAAAATTGAAAAAGTCAATTCACATCATTTTCTTAAAACATAAAGCAAAATCAACAAATATTAATTACTTATACATCTGAAAATAGCAAGGGGTTGCTCATATTCAACAAATTCATGATAAACTTTAACATCTTTGTTGAGAAAATGAATTTTTACATAGGGCAAAATAAATTATAAGCAAAATTAAAATGTAATCCTACTTGAAACTTCATAAGCTATGGCACCAGTATAAGTCACAGAAATTGTTTCTTTCAGGGAAACAGAATGACCGGATATTGATTTGTCCCTGAAACAATAGATTCAAGAACAAAAGATATCACAAGATGTTACCAAATTAATCTTTGTACTGACATAAATTCTAATTAAAAAACACAGGAAAAAAAGGCAAGAGAAATAAGAAGACAAAGAGAACCCTTATGACTTTGATGATTGCTAGTCTTAAAATCAAAACGTACTCATTTAAAAATTTAAAGGAAATAAACTGATAAACTTCCAGGAAATGAACTCTTCAAATAAAGCTCAAAACCTGAGTTTAAACCTCTCCTTGAATCTGGCCCGAGTCTCATTGGAAGCAGCCACCCTCCTTTCTTGCTCTATAAGGCATCATTGGTGTAGTGGGTGGATCGATGAACAAAGAATTGGTAAGAGTGGGAGGAGTGAGCTGAACCTGTGAGAGATTGTGTGAGGTTCCGATGGTTAGTGAATTGAAAGTGAATCAGTGGGGAATAGTGAGAGAGAGAGAGACAAAGAAAGCTGGTGAGTTCTATGCGTCTATCCAAGTGATAACACAAAGATGCGAGAAGGAAAGGAATTAGTGATCAAAGTGAGGAGCTGGGATTGTGCATGTGATAGTGAGAATGAGATTTAGAATTTTGTTTTCTAAGACTAGGGATTTGAGTTTTTTTCCTCTTTTTTCCCCTGCTCTTTTAATAACAGCGCGGCTAAGCCAAAAATTAAAGGCCGGAGGGAAAACTTTTTTAAGGAAAAAAATAAGGAAAAAGAAAGAAAATGTTGTTCCAACTTTTGCCATCCAATCCAGATTACATGCAATAGGCATTAGAGATTTAAAATTAAAAAAATAGTGACAAATTTTCGTCGCTACTTTACATATATTCTGTCAGTAAAATAAAATGGAAAATTATTTATAAATTTCAGCTTCTAAAATAATGACAAAACAATCCGTCGCTAATTATGTTACTGAACTGATGCAAATCAGTCGCTAATAAATGGCGCTAATATTTCGCGCTCATTTTTAGCGATTGAATTACTTCATTTATAATCCATCGGTAATTTATTGCTAATTTTTTGGTATTCTGTCACTGTATTATTTTAATTTATTATTTTTAAAAATCGTCACTGATTCTCGCTAATCTGTCGTGAAATAGCAATGAAATATGTTCTGTCACTAAAATCTGTCATTATTTCGTGAATTTCTTGTAGTGTTTATCTTTCTCTCAAAAAATCAATATTCAATCTAATTAAATGAATATTTTATTCTAAATATTCTATATCGTCTACTAAATCATGTGTAGACTGACCTATTTATGGTGCCTGATTTAAATCACCTACTGGAACAAAATAGATTCTATGAGTAGTAGTAATAGTTCTACCGGAATTTCTAATAATAATAAAAAAAATCAAAAGGAGATATTAAATTATTTGGATTAAAAATAGTAAAATTAAATAAGTGTTAGGCTCTAATATCAGTATGTGACGGAGCCGAACTATGATTGTGTAATACGTGTCCAGTATGGTGATGATGAATGTGAATTGCATAATGATGATTAAAAATTATTATTATTATACAAAAGATTAAAATGATAAAAGTGCAGGACTTTTATTAGATATGTATATATATATATATATATATAAATAATGAGATCAATTTAAAACTTACTCTTGAAATCCATGAGATTTGAGCAGAATTTTTTGTAAAAGAAATTTTTAAAGGCAGTGAAGAAAATTAATTGAGTTTTTAAGAGAGCAGGGGAAATAATTAGAAGAAAGAAAGTTCAATTTTATTGCTTGCTCAGCTGCCCGATGGTACAATATTTACAGGCTCTTCACAATTTAAATGAAGGTGAATTCATGCAACAATACAACACCTACTATGACTCATGGACAAGACTATATACATATGTTGACATGTTGGACTTTTGCATGATCATGCCATGCATTATACTTTACAATTGCAATTTGAATGTTTGCTACAGAACACTCAAATTATAGAAAATAATAAAATCAGAAAAAGACAAAATTAAAATATTATTTTTTTTACATATGGATAAAATATAAATGGACTAATTATATTCTATAAGCAGTCTGAATAATTCCTATATATATATATATATATATATATATATATATATATATATATATATATATATATATATATATATATAAGTGCGTAAGTGCATATATACATATACATTTACATATATATATAGGCATATATGTATATATGTGTGTGTATATTAAGGGATAGCAAATTTACGTAAAAGTTTTCACTAAATTGTTTATAATTATGCATTAATGATAGGTAATATATTAATTTAATAATTAAATAATATAATTATCTAATTATATTTACTTTAATTAAAAAATGGTGAATTCAATTACAATAAGGAAAATAAATAAGTATTATTTAATATATAATTAATTATATATAATATCTAATTATATTTAATTTAAATAAGGAAAGGAAAACTCAATTAGAATAAGAAAAGAATAAAATAATTATTATTTAATATATAATTAATTATATTTAATATTTAATTTATGTTAATTTAGTTTAATTTAATTTAAATAAAAAAGAATGAATTCAATTAGAATAAGAAAATAATAAAATTATTATTATTTAATATGTAATTAATTATATTTAATTTAAATAAAAAAATCAATTAGAGTAATCTATGTTTTTTTATGTCTTTTTGAATATTAAGAAGCTTGCTCAAAAACTTTTTAATATTTGAAAAATATAAAAAATAATCTTTCAGAAGTTAAAGAAATTCAAATTTGAATTTCATTATGTAAATTATTATTTTGTCCTACTATAAATTTTAAAATTAGTTGTTTTAGTAATTAGCAATAATTTGTATGTTTTTAAAAAAATAATAATAATTTGTGTAAATGAATTCAATCAGAATAATTTAATTTATGTTTTTTATATTATTTCGAATATTAAAAGTTAGAAAAATTTTAATTTGATTTTGATTATTTGAATATTAATAAGTTAGAGAAAATATAATTTGACTATGAGAAATTCTATTATAGATTAGCAAAATTATTTTTGGTTCTATTGAAAGATGCAACGAAAGAGAAGGGACACTAATTTTGAGTTTATTTAATAATAATGAGCATAATCTTATTATTATATTATCAAAGGTTAAAATTTTTATTTGCAATGGTATGTTTTTCTCTAAAAAAATTAATTTATTTGCGAATAAATAAACATTTAAATCTAATATTTGTCAATTAAATTTTTTATACTATAGCCAGGATTCAATTGTCAATATTGAAATATTTAACTTAAATTTAATTTTTTTTAATTCTTTATGCTATAGTCGAGTTTCAACTATCAATATTAAAAATTAGTACTATTCAAATTAATCCAAATATATTAGAAGTTCATGAATAATATGCAAAAATATATAAATAAATAAATTTTTAATACGAATTGAAAAAGACAAAAGTTAAATCAAATTTTATATTTATTTTGAATCAAAAGATGTCTTTATTTTATATTTATTCTAAATTGAATAGTCAAATTATCATAAATTAAAAAAAGATTTCTAGTTTTTATTCATTCTATTACTTGCTACACTAAGGCTGACATTGATACACACTAGTATAAAATCCAAATATAGCACAATACCTTATACCTTGTAAATTTTCATAAATGCTTAATTTTCTCAAATTTGAAAAAAATTCATTTAAATTGGATAAAGACATCGAGATAGAATATTGAACAGTGATATCAAATATAACAAAAATAAAGTGTGAATTGTAACAAAAAATAGTTTATATACACATTGTTACTAAATGGCTTGCCACCTCACAGGTTGGAACTAAAAGTTAATTGTCTCATAATATTACTCAACAGAACTAGGATAGCGTGCAAAAAATTAATTGAAATATTATACATGCAAAATACAGTAAGACAACATGCAAGAAAACATGTTCTATTGCCAAGGATACTACTATCATGACTGAAATGAGGATATCCTTTTCATTTTAAAAGAAAATAGTTCCTTGTACGTCTTTGTTTTGCAATAACTATTAATAATGTATAAGAACAAATAATACCTAATGTAGATATATATTTGCCATGGATAATTGTGTGTTGCATTGTTAAGAGGTGTTTGAGCATCTACTATGAAAGTATTGGTTGAAAGTGAAAAGAAAAATAAAAAGAAAGCAACTTACACTAGGAATGTAGTTTATAAAGAAGTTTTGTTGTCTAGCAAGTGCCATAATTTAAAAAATAATATCACATATATTCATTTAAATTATTTACATGTCATATAGCATTTATATTAATATTTAAAATGTAAACATTTACAAATTAAATTATGTTTTAAAATGAGTTTTACCAAGTCATAATAGAGATCAACGTGCAAAATATGTTAGAAAAAACTAGTATGTGTGTGTGTGTGTGTGTATAGTGTATGGAGACCATACATTCAACTATGCCTTGTTCAACATACAGGCATTCTCATAGCTTTTTTGCAAAACTAGACCTCTTAGAAAGTATGATTCCATTCAAAGGATCATTAGTTAGCTAATTAATGGATTATAGAGGATTGTCACATCCTAATTTTGGAGGTATGATGGTCCTAGAACATAGGGTATAAGGTCACCCACGCTTATAGAACTCACTCATACATATATTAACACTGCCTAAGATCATAGCAAACCTTATGCATTAACTTAATTTGACCATTTATAAAGGAAAACCTTAATTTGTGGAAGAATAGTTTAAAAATACTTTAAATACAATCCATAAGAAAGAACATTTTAAGACTCCAAACAAATCATCAAACATAATGTTCCAAAAATAAAATCCTCAAACAAGAACTCCTAGAGCGTCTAAAAGGGACTCATTATATCATAGTACGTTAATAATCTTAGATAAGGAAATTCCCCAAGTGGAGTAGATTACTTGAGCTATCACCCTGCCTCCTCATAATGCTCACCTGAAACCACATAAGGAAAAGAGGTGAGATGGATGATCTCAATGAGTAAACAACATAGCTTATATAATAACACATATCCCTTAAAAAGGGGCTCATAATTCATAACTCATAGATCATGATTCATAATTCATGATTCATAGTTCATGGTTCATTGTTTGCAATTTAGTAAGGTTCGCTGAAATCACACTTATTACTAGTGAGTGAAGACTTTTACTCAATTCACTCTAATACACTGAGGAGAGGCAGCCTCAAGCCAAATTCCAACTCCTATCACTGAAGAAGCATGAAGCTAATCAGGCTCCACAGCTAAAACTACCCTTTTTAGCTAAGGTGGATACTATACCCCTATTCATCTAGTTAAAACCATGTGCATAGGTTCCGATGATTACCACATTGTCATGAGGATTTCTGCATAAAATGGTTTATTGGTACTATAGCTAGAGTTAATAGCAATCACTTATAACAATAGCATCAAAGAATGCAATCACATATAATATAATAGCAATAGAAGTTTAGCTTATTGAACAAAAAATAAATAATAGTGTGGTTCCAGAAAGAAAGTAAGGTAAGGAAATAATCATAAAGGTACTTTATTATCATTGATTAAACATTAATGGTTTTAGACCAATTATCCTTTGGCAACCCAAGCTTAACAAAGAAATAATATAGTCATAATTAAAATAGAAAAGAACTTGAGTTTTAAGAATCTTAAAGGTTCACATATCATGATAACTTGTACTTCTAATATGAACATAATGTTTACTCATGATGGAAAATCAAAGGAGCACAAATATTTGAGTTCATACTAATAAAGCAGTTCGTACTATTTGGGCCATAACTCTAGCTACAAAACTTGGATTGAGGTCATTCAAGATGTGTTTGAAAGCTAACATTCATATTTGCAACTTCTATTTCCTAAGATTGAGTTGATTTTATCATTATCAAGGCCGAATTTAGGATGCAAATATGTTGTTGCTCGAATTCAGATTTTTGAAAAAAATTTAGGTTTTAGTTTATTATGTATTTAGGCTATCCATGTTAGTTATTAAGTCCACAATTTAGTTTGTTAAGTTTTTAAGATAAACTAAGCTAATCGTCTTTAATATACACCATTAAAGGTATTGTTACTATTTATTGTTAGGTATGGATAGTCTTTAATTATCTTATTTAGCTTTTGGCTTTTCCTATTCTTAGAGGAATGTTCCAAGATTAATTGTCAAGTATTGATGGTCTTTAATTATCTTATTTGGCTTTTGGCTTTTCCTATTCTTGGAGGGATATTCCAAGAAGCCTATATAAAGGCTACCAAAAGAAGTGAGATTGGATATTATGAAAACTTTTATCATTGATTGATGAATTAACAGTGTTTACTCTTATGTTTGATTTTTGCTAGAGTCAATGTTATCTTTGCATTCTTGCGTAGAATACATGCTTGAAGAAACATTTAAGTGGATTGATCACCTACTTGTATAGTGTTTCAAAATTAGAATTTAGAAACTAAGTTTTCTTTATTCTAAGTCTTGATCATTTTATCTAAGCAATCTGATTTCTAACCTTCTTAAGGGGTTGAACCTAAATTAGTCTTAGGGTTCTCACGTTAATGTATTAGGGTTTCAAATATACAAAGGAGTTCTCAAGCTTATTCATAGAGGTTCCATATCATTTGGTATCAGAGCCTTAGCTCTATATCATATTTTATCTTAATTAAATTCATGTTCTTTTATTCTAAATTTCTTACTTTCTTGTTATCCTTGTGTTTATTATTCTAGTTTTGAGTCTTGTTCTTACTTCCTTGACTAAATTCTAAATTCCTTGTTGATTAAAAAGAATCAGCATCGGTTACACCTTTTTATCTTATTATATTTCAGTTCAGCAAATTTGTTTCCTTTGTATTGATTTTGGGTTCCCTTAGTATATTAGTAGAGTTCTCATTAGTTGGTATCAAATTTGTGTTAAGTTTTTAGGGTTAGAATTCAACATATTGTTGTCAAGTCCCTTTGTATATTATTGGGGTTCACTTCCATTATTTTCATTATCCTAAAAATTTGTTTTTGTTTAAGCATGTTAAAAAAAGAAAAAAATCTTCTTGTTTTCTTATGCGTCCAAAATTGTTATTTTGATCTTCCTTTTGTCATATATCTATCCCATATTTTTTTTTTCATCCTTAAACAATTTTTGAGATATTTGATCCAAACACAATTGCAAAGATTTAAGGACAAATCTTTTTGAGGAAAGGGGGAATGATGGGAAATCAAAGGAGCACAAATATTTGAGTTCATACTAATAGAGTAGTTTGAACTATTTGGGCCATAACTCTCGCTACAAAACTTGGATTGAGGTGATTCAAGATGCATTAGAAAGCTAACATTCATATTTACAACTTATATTTTGTAAACTTTAGTTGATTTGTCATATCCCAATTTCAAAGATATGACGGTCGTATAACATGGGGAGATAAAAGGTCACCCACGCCTGTAGAACCCACTCATACATATAAGAATGTAGCCTAGGATTGTACCAAACCTTATACATTAACTTAAATAAACCATTTATAAGAAAACATTAAGTTGCAGAAGAATAGTTAAAATATAATTTAAATACAATCCATAAGAAACATAATACTTAGAGTCCAAATAAGGCACCAAAACATAATGTTCTAAAAATAAAGTTCCCATCACAATGACTCCTAGAGCATTTAAGGACTCATTATAGCATAACATAATAATAACTTTGACAAGGGAATTTCCAAGTGGAGTAGGTGGCTTGAGCGATCACCTTGCCTCCTTATAATGCTCACTTAGTACCACACAAGGAAAAAGGGGTGAGATAGATGATCTCAATAAGTAAACAATATAGCTTAAACAATAACATATATACCTTAATAAGGGCCCATAGCTTATAACACGTAGTTCATGACTTAAAACTCATGATTCATAGTTTGCAATTTCATAAGGTTCGCAGAAATCACACTTAATACTTATGAGTGAAGAGCTTGCTCAATTCACTCGTGAGTGAAGACCTTGCTCAATTCACTCGTGAGTGAAGACCTTACCCAATTCACTCAAAGGAGAGGTGGCATCATACCAAATTCCAACTCCTAACTTGTAACTTGTAAAGAGTCATGAAACTAATTAGGCCTTACAGCTAAAACCACCCTTTTTAGCTAAGGTGGATACTATGCCCCTATCCATCAGGTTAAGACCATATGCATAGGTTCCAATGATTACTCGCATCAGCATGAGGATTTATGCATAAAATGTTCATAGGTACCATAGCTAGAGCTAATGGTAATCACTTACAACAATAGCACTTAAGAAGGCAATAACATATATGTCACATCGCAACTTTAGAGATATGATAGTCCTAGACCATGAGGAGACATAAGGTCACTCACGCCCATAGAACCCACTTACACATATACAAATCATGCCTAGGATCATACTGAACCTCTTACAATAACTCATTTAAAACATTTATGTGAAAAACCTTTAGTTGCAGAAGACAATAATTAGATACTTTACATATAATCCATAAGAAATGGTATTTATAATCCAGTTGAAATCTTAACAAAACATTTCAAATAAACATCCAAATAATTATTCCCAGAGCATCTAATGATAACCCTTTATATCATAGTATTATTAAAGACTTCAGACAAGGAATTCCCTAAATGGAGTAGAATGCTTGAGCTATCACCTTGTCTCCTCATACTACTCACCTGGAACCACATAAGGAAAAGGAAAGAGAGTGAGATAGATGATCTCAATGAGTAAATGATAAAACACATACATTTAACATATATTTCTTTGAAAAGGAAACTCATAGCTTATACATATAGTTCATGATTTACAATTCATGAATTAGGTTGCATTTTAGCAAGGGTTCAATTTAACAAGTTTGCAGAAATCACACTTATAACACATTGAGAGAGGAGGCTATTGCTCTACCACTCGAACACATAGGGGAGAGGTGGCCTTAAACCAAATTCCAACTCATATCACATAAAAGGCGTGAAGCTGATCAAGCCCCATGGCTAGAACAGCCTCTTTCTAACTAAGGTGGATACACTACCCCTATCCATTGGGTTAAGAATATGTGCATAGGTTTCGATGATTACCCACATTAGCATGAGGACTTCTGCATAAAGGGTTAGAGGTATCATAGCTAGAGCTAATGATATTCACATATATCAATAGCACTTAAGGCAACAGTAACTTGTATCACAATAGTAATATTAGTTTAATTTATTTGAACAAAAGATACAAGAATAGTGTAGTTCCAGAAAGCAAATAAGTTTGGGCAATTATCACAAAGAATTATCATTGAATAAGCAAAATAGTTTTTTTGGACCAATTGTCCTTCGGCAACCCAAACTTCATAAAGAAATCATTTCATCATATTTTAAGATAGGAAGAACTTGGGTTTCAAGAATCTCAAAGGCTTATATAACTTGATATCACATATTTGTAAAATATTATAATGTTACTTACACTTATAGAACGAATACAATGTTTACTCACACTTGAAGCAAGATTACAGTGTTTACTCACCTTGTGGTTCCTTCGCTCCTAGTACTTGTAGCCCTTGAGCTCTAATATAATATTTAATTCAATACTTAGTATTTATTTAATCATGATGTCCTATCCCATAACTACCCCATGCACATATAACATTCACATACGCTTAGAGTTGCACATATAAGTGCACCTCATCACTTATATATAACATGTTGACTTTAAAAGTCTTGCACACTTAGCCTTAATAGGCCCATATGAAATCACATTATAACTCATGTCTATACCTTTCTAAGGTCAACAGAATATTGTTATCTTAATATCAATTCATTTTAACAATCATCTTACAACACTTCCATATATGTCAACTTATCGATAGCCTTTCAAGCATCATGCTTATCTCTTATGACCAATTCCTTCAATCAATCACTTCATTAATTCAAGACCATTAATTCATCATAAAATCCATTTCCATATTATCCAATCATATTCACATTCTAATCACAACATAAGGTTAAGATACCTTAAGTATACCTTAAGTATACCAAAGTGCCTTTAGGCTTGTCTAGTGTCATACCTTCAACTAACATGCAATTTTATTATTTATTATATATACATACATTTCAATAATCATCAAAATACATCACATAAAAATTATAGACATTGGGATAAAATCCCATTGTAGGCCGAATACATCATCAAAGGAAAAACTGAATTTTTCTTACTTTTCGCACTTTTTGTCTATTACAGTAATATGTAAAAACATGCTTTGAACCAAGATTTTTCATGTAAACATAAAAAAAATCATTTTAGAACATTAATGCACATAATCAGTAACCATAAGTAATAATTATACAAAAAAATTCCAAGTTTTAAGGCTTAGGTTCAAAATCATGAGTTTTTGCACTTTCCATTCATTACAGCGATATGCAAACACATGATTTAAATCATTATTTTTCATTCAAACAAAACAAATATTAGATTAGAATCCATTCATATACAAATCAGCAGCCATATATTTAAATGATAATAGAATTTTCTAAGTTCTAAGTTCTAGCATAAAAACCTTGAATTTCTTTGTTTTTTGAAACTTTTCGGTCATTACAGAAATATGTAAAAATATAATTTCACCCAATATTTTTCATCAAAACACATCAAAAATCAGTTTAGAAATCATTCATGCAAGAATCACCTACCTTGTAGTGTTTATGAATAAAAATTTTAATTTTAAGTTATAGGATTCACTTTTGGTGAAATTGCGCGGAAAGATTTGTATTTTTGGTAGAGAATTAAATTTCTCTTTCAAAAACTCACTCAAACAGAATTAAATATGTAAAAGTCAGTAAACAACCAGTTCAAAATAATTTTCTCATAATTTAATTCATAGAAATCAGTTAAGGAATTGAAAGAGAAGAAAAACTTACGATTACGATCAAGAAATCGCGAAATTGAAAGGTGTTTTCTTAATTTTGGTAGAGAGAATTTTTCTATCAAAATATAGAAAATTAGAGTAATGACTATTGGAACATTAGAGCTGGCCAAAATTTTCATATTTAAATGTAGGGTTTTGGGCAATTTCCACTAATACCCTTAATGAGCTAGGTTAGGAGGGTTTTTGGATAATAGGCTTTTAGATATTTAGGCTTTTTATTTAAATTAGGGGCTGATTATAAGTAATTAAAATAAAAATATTTTTCTTATTGCTTTCTTTAAAATTTTCCCCAAAACATTTATTTAAAAATTATTTTTAAATACTCATAAAATCATTTTATTCTTAAAATTGCCTTTATGCATGAAAATTCATTTTATTTAAAATAATTTATTTTATGCTAATGTACTTTATATAAATCATTTATTTTATAATAATAACTCATATTATGCATATTAAAAATTAATTTAACATGCCACATACTCATCAATCACATAGAACGTAAATTCCCATAAAAGCACACTTAACTTTAATAGTTCTAAATCAAGCAAATTGTCATAAAATTTTTTAGGGTAGATATAGGTTGTTACAATATAGCACAATAGCAATAGCAATTTAACTTATTGAATAAAGGATAAATAATAGTGTGATTCCAGAAAGAAAGTAAGGTAAGGCAACAATTTGCAAAGATTCTTTATTATCATTGAAAAATAAAAAAAAATGATTTTGGACTAATTGTCCTTTAGCAACCCAAGCTTAATAAGGAAATCATATGGTCATAATCGTAAATAAAAAAGAACTTAGGTTTCAAGATGTCAAAGGTTCATATAACATGAAAAATTGTACTTGTAACTTGAACATGATGTTTACTCACCTTGTGGTTCCTTTGCTCTTAACACTCGTAGCCCTTGAACCTCTAATACTCCTTAAGCTCTAACATAATAATTAATTACCACATAGTATTTATTTAGTCATCATGTTAGCCTATCCCATAACTACCCCATGCATTTATAACATTCACATACATTTAAAGTTGCACAAAGAAGTGTACTCATCACTTGCACATAACATGTTGACTTAAAAGTCTTGCACACTTAGCCTTTATAGGCACACATAAAATCACATTATAACTCATACTATGACTTTTCTAAGTCAAACAAAATATGTCATGATCTCAAAAATAATATACTTAACACTTCCATATATATCAACTTAACAATAGCCCTTCAAGTGCCATGCCTATCTCTTATGATCAATTCATACAGTCAATCCCTTCATCAATTCATCCATATTACTTAATTACATTCACATATTAATCACAATGTAAGGTTAAGATACCCTAAGTATACCAAATTGCCTCTAGGCTAGTCTAGGGTCATTCCTTCAATCAACATGCAATTTAATCATTTATCATTCATATATATACATGTCAAAAATCATTAAAATACATCCCACAAAAATTATAGACATTGGAATAAAAATTCCAACAATGGTCGAATCCCTTAATTCAAGAAAACCTAAATTTTCTCCTTTTCGCACTTTCCGTTTATTACAGCAATTTGCAAAAACATTGTTTAAAACAATATTTTTCATATAATTAGAACAAAAATCATTTTAAAACGTGAATCCCTATGAATTAGAAGCCATAAATGTCTATATGCAGGAAATTTTTCAACTTTAGATTTTAGGATGAAAAACCATGAGTTTTTTTATTTTCGATACTTTTTGGTTATTCTAGTAATATATAAACACGGGATTTAAACCATTATTTTTCATTCAATCATAACAAATATCAGTTTAGAATTCCAATATGTATAAATTGGCAGCCATACTTGTATGTACACATGAAATTTTCCAACTTATAAGTTATAGGATGAAAACTATGAATTTCCTTATTTTTCGAAACTTGTCAGTCATTACAGTAATATGAAGAAATATGATTTAATTTGATATTTTTCATCTAAACACATCAAAAATCTATTTAGAACACAAACATGTAAAAATTTCTCCCCTTCATGAGTTTATGCATGAAAATTTCAAATTTTGAGTTGTAGGATTCACTTTTGAAGGATTTGCATAGAAAGGTTAGTGTTTTCGGTAGGGAAATTAATTTCTATCTCAAGAGTTCACCTAGGCCAAATTTAATTAATGAAAATTAGTAAATATTAAGTTCAAAATAATTTTCTTAAGATTAGTTTCATAAAAATCTAATAGCAAATTGAAAGGAAATGAAAAACTTACTAAACAGTAGCAAAATAGCAAAGTTTAAAAGTATTTTGTGAATTTTGGTAGAGAGATTATTTTAAAGAGAATTTATCTGCTAAAATAATGAAATAATAGAATGGTGGCTACTAGAACCAAGGGCTAGCCAAAATCCACTTTCTATATTTAGGGTTTTAGGCAATTTCCAATATTACCCTTAATGAGCTATGTTAGAAGTGTTTTGGTGTAATGGGCTTTTGGGGATTTAAACTTTTTATTTAATTTGTGGGCTGATTATAGGTAATTAAAAATAAAATATTTTTTATTATTTTTATTAAAATTTTCCCAAAAACATTTATTTAAAAATATTTTAAAAATACTTATAAAATTATTTTACACTTAAAAATTGCCTTTTTGCATGAAAATTCATTTTATGTAAAATAAATTATTTCATGCTAATGCACTTCATATAAATCATTTATTTCACATTAATAATTCATATTATGCATATTAGAACTAATTTAACATCCACATACTCATCAATCACATCACACATGAAATTTTAATAAAAGCACATATTTTGTCATAATAACTCTAAATTCAAGTAATTGGTCATGAAAACTCCTAGGGTAGGTATGAGTTGTTACATGATTTTGTCATTATCAAGGCCAAATTTGGGATGCAAATATGCTGCTGCTGGAATTCAGATTTCTAAATAAATTTTAGGTTTTAGTTTATTATGTATTTGGGCTGACCATGTTAGTTATTAAGCCCACAATTTAGTTTGTTAAGTTTTAAGATAAACTAAGTTAATTGTCTTTAATAGACACCATTAAAGGTATTGATTACCTTTAATTGGTACATATTTATGGTCTTTAATTATCTTATTTGGCTTTTGGCTTTTCTTATTCTTGGAGGGATGTTCCAAGAAGCCTATATAAAGGCTACTGAAAGAAGGGAGATTGGATATTATGAAAACTTTTATCATGAATTGACAAATTAAGAGTGTTTACTCTTATGTTTGATTCTTGCTAGAATCAATGTTATCTTTGTATTCTTGTATAGAATACATGCTTGAAGAAACATTCAAGTAGATTGATCACCTGCTTGTGGAGTGTTTTGAAATTTGAGTTTAGAAACTAAGTTTTCTTTATTCTAATTCTTGATCATTTTATCTAAGCAATCTGATTTATAACCTTCTTTAGGGGTTGAATCCAAATTGGTCTTGGGGTTTTCATGTTAATGTGTTGGGGGTTCGAATATACAAAGGAGTTCTCAAGCTTATTCATGGAGGCTCCATATCAACTCGCCTTATGGTTCCTTAGCTCCTAGTGCTTGTAGCTCTTGAACTTCTAATAATCCTCAAGCTCTAACATACATTACAATTCAATACTTAGCATTTGCTTATATAACATTCACATATACTTAGAAGTGCACTCATCACTTGCACATATCATGTTGACTTTTTTAGTCTTGCACACATGGCCTTCTTAGGCTCACATGAAAACACATGATAACTTATACTAAGACTTATCTAAAGTCAAGCATAATATATCATGATCTTAATATTAATTAAATCTAACATCCAACTTAGTACATTTAACATTTTCCATATATATCAACTTAATAATTAACCTTAAAAGTGTCATGCTTATCTCCTTCGATCAAATTATACAATCAATCTCATAATCTCATAGTCAATTTAAGGTCATTAATTCACCATTAATACATTATAAGGCCTAATTCACATGCCACTTAATCATATACACATATTAATCAAACATGGTAGTTTGAGTTTGGAAACCTTAATGTAAGCCAAACCTCTCTAGGCTTTGTTTAGAGTTACTCCTTCCACCAACATGCAATTTAATCATGCATCATCCATATACACATGTCAACAATCATTAAAATATATCTCATAAAAATTATAGACATTGGGATCAAAATCCCAAGGTAAGCCGAATGCACACCATCATGGAAAACATAGATTTTCTTATTTTTTGCACTTTCCGTTCATTACAGTAATATGCAAAAACATGATTTAAACCAATATTTTTTTTATCTAAACATAGAAAAAATCATTTTAGAACACCTTAATATACAAATCAGCATCCCCTTGCTCATATGCATGAAAATTCCAACTTTTAAGTTTTAGGATGAAAATCGTGGATTTTCTTACTTTTTGCACTTTCCGATCATTACAGTAATATATAGAAATATGATTTAAACTTATTTTTCATCTAAACACAACAGATATCAGTTTAGAATACACCAACACACAAATCACCCTTTATAGAATATATGTATGAAAAATTCCAATTTTAGGTTTTAGGGTTCACCTTTGGTGGATGTGCGAAGCAAGAGTTATGTTTACAGTTGAAAATTGATTTCTCCTTCAATTAATACATCTAGGCTGAATCATACATCAATAAAAATATTAATATATGTAGCTCTATATGGATTTCTCATGGTCAGTTTCATAGAAATCAAATAGTAGATTGAAAAAAAGGAAAAACTTACGAAAATGATCACAAAATCGCAAGGTTTAAAGGCACCTTGTGAATTTTAGTTGAGATAGTGTTTTTGAGAGAATTTTTCTATAAAAATCTGATGGAAAACATAGTGGTGGCTGCCACAATAAGGGGTAGCCAAAATTTAGGTTTATATTTAGGGTTTTGGGCAAAATTACAAGTTTGCTATTAATGAGCTATGTTAGGAGTATTTTGGTGTATTAAGCTTTTGGTGAGTTGGGCCTTTTAATTTAATTTAATTAAAAATAAAATATCTTGATTCTTATTTTCATTAAAATCTCTCCAAAAATATTTAATAAAAATATTTTTAAAGTGCTTATAAAAATTATTTTATACTTAAAAATCGCTTTATGCATGAAAATTCACTTTATATGCAATAAATTAATTTATGCATATGCACTTCATATTAATCACTTATTTCACATTAAAAATTCATATTATGCATATTAGATCTAATCTAACATGCCACATAGTCATAAATCAAATTGCATATGAAATTTCGTAAAAGCACATACTTTGTCACAATAGCCCTAAAATCAAGTAATTTGTCACGAAACTCCTATGGTGGGTGTGGGTTGTTACAAGGATCTGCCTATTGTGGCAACTATAAGCTCATTAATAATCTCTAATGAACATTTATTAACACTTTAAAAGACTTAAGAAGAGAAGAAGAGAATTTAGAAACTCATATTTGTTTTCACAGGTCAACAAATTCCAAAGGATTCTTTACCGTTAAACTACACACCTGCTCCTTATATAGAGATTAGCTTAAAGATACAATTATTACAACTAGGACCTACTAGTTCATAATATAATAACTTTATAGCTCATACACACATTATTACTGACACACACAACATGTGACACACTTTTACTTTAATAAAGTAATACAATTATATCTTGATAGGCCCATGGATGGGAGACATTTTTATGTCAGAATCTAAGTCATCTTCTATTAACTTTTTTTTCATATTTCTCCAGTCTGTCTCATTGTCTTCTTGTCCAGTTGTCAAGTCATATGGGTCTTGAGAGTCCACTATCAGGTAAGTCCAAAACTTCTTTAATGAATCAAATTTAACATCTAGAGGATAAATGACTTGTCAACTGGTTCCAAAGTGAATTTATCTCTTATACTGATTATTCCATTCTTCTTTCAGTCCATGATTTCTTTATAGTATTTTAGTGGATAAGCCATCCTTAGAGCATCTGGAGAATTAGGAGGCCAAAATTCTTATATTGGTGCATTATTTAATCCACACATAATATGTTGAAACTGCGTGAAGTCTTTAATATATTGCCTAAAATCTTTACTCATTGAAAAGAAGAATGATTTATAGATAAAATGCTTTGATATGACTTTTAATTCAGTGTAGTTCTTAGTGATGACTTACGGAGTCTGATTCCTATGAAGGATAGTTAAACTTGTCAATGAATTGAACTTACTATTCTTATATTTTTTGTATTCCTGTCTGAGCATGTCTTCCCATTCTTCCAATACAATGAACCATTCCATAAAGGTCACAAAATGGACATTGGTTATTGCTCTTCTTTTGAGGATAGTCAAATAAGTTCTTAAATCAAAAGGATGAACTTCCATAGCAATATAGAAGGCATGATAGAAATACTAAAGAAAGACAAGAAATTCAACTGGTTAGATCCAGAAATTATTGATAAAAAATTTCATGAAAGTGAAGGGTTTTAGAAAAGGATGGGTAGGGTGAATACCCAATCTTCTTATGAAAAAGGTTTCATACTTTCTTATAAGAAGAGATTGGTATACAAAGGATTGTTTGTGAGCCAGGTCATGAAGGGCTTTTTCAAAAATATTTTCTTAAACTTCTAGGGGAAGTTGATTGATAAATGGGAATTGTGTACTAGAGGAAGACAAAACCAAAGATGATGAAGCCATTAGGAATAAGGGAATTGTTTGAACTAAGCTTATGAGAGTGAGGGAAAGTTTTTTTAGCCTATATAAGAAATCTGGAATTAGATTCTTATCTGCTTTAATGTGTTTAACATTAAATTTATAGCGGGAAAACCATTCTTTCCATTTGAGAAAATTAGGCAAAATCTTTCCTTTGAATTGTAGCATTTTTGGAAATAAGGAACAGTCCATAACAATAGTGAAATGATAGCATATGAGATGAAATTCAAATTTCTTGATTCCATTTTTGATAGCTAAGATTTCCTTGAAAATGGAGTGATAATAGAGTTCAAAATCTTTGAATTTTCCACCGGCATTGGCACAAATTTGCTTTTTCCCACCACATTCTTCTAACAATATGCTCCTTAATACTTATCACTTGCCTTTGTTGGATTGACATCTTTATTTTGTTTAAATGGGAGAGAAACAAAGAATTCTAAGTTTTTCAATAAAGGAGATGAGTGTTTGAACTTGTCATGAGAATTAACATAATAGCTTTGTACTAATTCGTTGTGAATTTCATCAAAGCTTTGGATTGAATGGGTATGGGAAAAGAACAAAGATGGAATATTAGTATATGGCTGAAAATATTTTGTATAATAAATTTTATCTAGAAGAATATGAAGATTTTTTAATTTCTAAAAAATATCAAAACTAAACAAGGTCTTTATCTGGAAGTGAACATTCAAAGTAGTGATCCCAAATGTGACATCCTGGAAAAAAATTGAATTTTTATAGGATGCTTGGTGATGCTTTCTATTGTAAAAATGTTTCCACCAACTACCTTAAAATATTCCTTGTGTGGCTTTCAACATTCATGTGGGAGGACAACAGGATTCATCATTGTGTTATGAGCCCTAGTATCCATGAAAGTAATTGCTTTAATGGGTTTTGTATATTTTTCATGATACAAGTGAACATAGACCAGAGGAACTAGGTGCTCTGACTCTTGAATAGCCAGTGAATATGGTTCTACATAATAGATTGGATTGTAATGATCATCATCAGAAGAAGAGGAATAATCTTCAATTGCAAAAAGACTTTCTGGAGAGTCTTTTTCATCTTCTGAGAACAATGACTCAACATTAGCTTCATCAAGATTAATTTTTGTAATTTGTTGAAGATGCTATATGAGCTTGGTTGCCTGTTTCGGCTTATTAGAATAATTTTTTGCATAATGTCATCTTCTCCCACACAGATAGCATTTGTCTAATTTCTTTCCCCTATATTTATGTTTTTTGAAAAACTTGTAACCATTCTTTGATTTTCTATGGTGGCCTTTCATCCTCAAGAAATGCTTCTTTTTCATTAGAGAGCACTCACAATTTTTATCTTTACATTTAACATAAAGATCAAGATGATAACAAGCATTCTTCGATATTGGATCTTTATGTCTCTTGAGTTATTTCAAAAGCTTATTAGCGTCACGGATTTTATTCAACAACCACATCATCACTTAGTAAATTTGCCTGAGTGTTAAATCTAATGAGGGTTGACCACAATCTTAAAAAGTTGTATAAATTGTAGCTATAAGTGGTTCTAGTAAAGAAGTTACAAAGGCTTGCTTCAAATATGAATTGCTATTGCCTTTCAGCTCATAAAACTTTTTGGACATGTGACAAAAATGTCGATCAAGATCTTTCTTCTGGAGAGAACAACATTTCATCTTAAAATATAAATCTTTTCTGATGTTTTCAACATCATTTGTAGGCATTCCTACAAACTCCATATGAACTTGGCAAATAAATTTAGCAACAAAAGAAAACATTAATTGTGCTTTTACAAAATCTCCAAGATTCATCCACCAGTCCTAGAGCTTATTGACACATCTATGAATAAAATCTTCAATAGCTTGTCTTACAAAAATAGCAAGCTTAGCATTTTGAACTTCAAGCCATACTCTAAATTTTTTGATTCTGTAAGAATATTAGTCCAGCATAATATCATCTAGGGTGAAATACTAGGATGATCCGGTGTTTATTTTTGGATACCAATAACTGCTGGAAGTATATGTTAGACCAAAAAGGCCAGATCAAGTATTCATGGGCTCAAGATCTGTATCTCTAATATCTTCATAATATTCTATCATTTGAGAATTTTTATCAATAGAAGTTTGGTTTTACTATAAAAAGATGTTTGAACCTATGGTTGTATACAACCCACACCTACCCTAGAGGTTTCGTGATTTAATTTCTTGAATTTAGAACTATTAAGGCTAAGTATGTGCTTTTGTGAAAATTGAGTTATGTGATTGATGAGTATATGGCATGTTAGATTAGCTCTAATATGTATAATATGAATTATGATGGTGAAGTAAGTGATTTATTTGAAATGCATAAGTATAAAAATATTTATTTCACATAAATTGAATTTTCATGCACAAAGCAATTTTTTAGCATAAAATAATTTTTATGAGCATTTTTAAATAAATATTTTGTGAAGAATTTTAATAAAAATAATAAGAAAAATATTTTATTTTTAATTACCTATAATTAGTCCATAAAATAAATAAAAAGGCCAAATTCCCAAAAGCCGACTGCACCAAAACACTCATCACCTAATTCGTTAAGGGTAATCTTAGAAATTGCCCAAAACCCTAAATACAAAAAAGAGAAATTCAGCCAGCCCCTGTTTAGATAACCACCATTCTATTATTCTTTATATTTCCAGCAGAAAATTCTCTCAAAAATAATCTATCAACCGAAATTCACAAAATACCTTCAAACTTTGCGATTTCGTGACCGTTTCATAAGTTTTTCCTTTCCTTTCAATTTGTTATTTGATTTTTATGAAACTAATCATGAGAAAATTATTTTGAACTGAATATTTACTAATTTTCATTAATTAAATTTGCCTAGGTGAATTCTTGAGAGAGAAATCAAATTTTCTATCGAAAACACAAACCTCTCTATGTGAATCCTCCAAAGGTGAACCCTAAAACTCAAAGTTGGAATTTTCATGCATAAACTCAATAGGGGGGGGGGGGGGGCGGGAGGGGGGGGGTGTGATTCCTGTATTATTGTATTCTAAATGGATTTTTGATGTATTTAGATGAAAAATATCGATTTAAATTGTATCTCTGTATATTACTATAATGATTAGAAAATACCAAAAAGCAAGAAAACTCATGATTTTCGCTCTAAACCCTAAACTTGGAGTATAGAAATTTTCCTGTCGTGTCACTTGCAATCTATCGCTAGTATAGTTTTGCGAACTCTTACTTGGTTATAGTACTCCTTGTTATTGTTTGTTTGTGCACCTTATGATTTTCTCTTCAAATGACAATGAAGATCACCCCTATTAGAGGGTCCAGGCCTAGGGCACCCCATGTGACCTATAATAGGACTTGGCCGGAGATGTTCGAGAGAGTTGTGCCAGTGCTTTGCCCCAACAGAGAGAAGACCCCTCAAGAAAAAGACCCCGAGGATTGTATGTACTATGATTGGGTTCATAATAAGATTCAGAAGTTGGAAAAGGACTACTTGAACTTGGCAAGGGAAAATCAGAGTCTGAGGTCCCTAGTCCAAACCTTGTGATGTAATCCAAGTGGCTAATAGCAAGGATCCAATGACTTTGAGAAATGGCCAATTACAAGAGCAAGTACAAAGAAGTTCAAAAATGCAATTTAAGGCTTGATGCAAGGTTTGTGGAACAATCTATCCATAATTGAAAATTGCAAAGAGAAATTAAATATCAAATTAGGGATTCAAGATTCAAATTCAAATTTGATTAATTTGATTTAAGTGCTAGAAGACAAAACATGAAGGTTCAAGTTTCAAGGTTGGATTTCGAATGGGTCAATCAAATTAAATTTGAAATTCACTTTGTAATTGGGCTAATTTTGTTAAATAAGCCCATATCTATCCTTTTTTTTTTTTTTTTGAATTTCAGACTTGAAATCAAAAGGAAACAAAATTAATGAAAATGACAACAAAGGAATAAATAAAAGAAAAATGAAAATAGGCAAAAACATAAAACAACAAACAAAGACAAAATTAACAGAAATAAGAAAATGAAAACATAAAACACAACGAATAGAAGGATATAACCTAATTTAGAGCCTAAACTCTGATACCAAACTGATACAAACCCCAAACGACCTGCTTTGAGACCCAATACCTTTACACTTAGAAGTGACTCCCTTGGAAAGCCAAATCAAGTTTACAAGGAAACCTCAACCTAATGATGAACTTGTGTCAAAGAACCTTAGTCTGTTGTGAACAAAACAAAGTAATTAACTTTGGAAGTTCGGAATATTGATTCAAGCAAGAACCAAAAGCTGAGAAATTTCTCACAAAACTTAATTTTGAAATATTCAAGTATGTTCTATTCCTAGATAAGCTAAGTATTTATATCATCTTAACTAGGTTACAAACCATAAATTCTTCCTACTCAAAATTTGGGTTTCCTAATTAAAATTTAGCTTCCTAAACAAAATTCAGGTTTGGACTTTAATTTAAACAAAATTAAAAAGCCCAAAATAACTAATTAAAATACTTGAAAAAAAAAGATAGATATGGGCTTATTTAACAAAATTAGCCCAATTACAAAGTGAATTTCGAATTTAATTTGATTGACCCATTTGTAATCTATCCTTGAAACTTGAACCTTCATATTTTTTCTTCTAGCACTTGAATCAAATTAATCAAATTTGAATTTGAATCTTGAATCCCTAATTTGATAATTGACTCCTCTTTGTAATCTTCAATTGTGGATAGATTATTCCACAAGCCATGCATCAAGCCTTGAATTGCATCTTTGAACTTCTTTGTCCTTACTCTTACAATTGGCCCATTTGGCAAAGTCATTGGATCCTTGCTATTGGCCACTTGCATTGCAAGAAAAAAGAGAGAGAAAGAAATCGGATAGAAAGAAAAGAAAAGAAAAAAAAAAGAGGAAAGAATCTTCACAAAATTAGAAATTATATAGGAATTAAATATTATGTTAGAGCTTAAGAAGTAGTAGGAGTTCAAAAAGGGCTACAAGTACTAGGAGCAAAGGAACCACAAGGTGAGTAAACATTATGTTTCAAGTTACAAGTACAAGTTTTTATGTTATATGAGCCTTTGACATTTTGAAACCCGAGTTCTTTACTATTTTTAATTATGACTAAATGATTTCTTTGTAAGCTTGGGCTGTCAAAGGACAATTGGTCCACAACTATTTTTTATTATTCAATTATAATAAAGAACCTTTGTGAATTGTGCCTTACCTTACTTTCTTTTTAGAACCACACTATTATTTATCTTATGTTCATCAAGTTAAACTGCCATTGTTATTATGTTACATATGATTGCATTCCTAAATGCTGTTGTTATAAGTATTTGCCATTAGCTCTAGCTATGGTATCTATGAACCCTTTATTCGAAAATCCTTATGTCGATATGAGTAATCATTAGTACCTATGCACATGGTCTTAACCCAATGGACAGGGCTAGTGTATCCACCTCAATTAAAAGGGACAGTTTTAGCTATGGGGCCTAATTAGTTCTACGACTCTTTACAAGTTACAAGTTGGGAGTTGAAATTTAGTATAAGGCCACCACTCCCTTGAGTGTATGAGTTAATAGCCATTACTTTTTACAAGTTTACAAGTTACAAGTTGATTTCTATGGACCTTGCTTATTTGCAAACCATGATTCTTCCACCTTTAAAAAGGGATATGTGTTATTTACAAGTTTTACTATTTACTCATTGAGATCATCTATCTCACCCCTTTTCCTTGTGTGGTTTCAGGTGAGCATTATGAGGAGGTAAGATGATCGCTCAAGCAACCTACTCTGCTAAGGATATTTCCTTGTCAAAGTTATAATAATACCATACTATGTCAAGTCTTTAGACACTCCAGGAGTTATTATAGGAATTCTATTTTTATTATATACTATGTTGATGACTTTATTTGGAGACTAATTATTATATTCCTATGGATTTTAATAAAGTATTTTTAGCTATTCTTTCGCAACTCAAGGTTTTCCTTTATAAAAGGTTTTATTAAGTTAATGCATGATGTTCGGTACAATCCTAGGCTATGTTCTTATATGCATGAATAGGTTCTACAAGCATTGTTGACCTTATGTCTCCCAATGTTCTAGGACCATTATCTCTCCAAAATTGGGATGTGACAGGTTCAAGTTTAAGTCAATATCAAAATAACTTGAAGATGATTTATCAAAAGTGAAATCCTGAGAAATCGTAATAGTCTAGTTTGGCTCTTTAGAAGAATCCAAACATTCATCAATAAAATTAGTCAAAGGGTTCATCATAGAGTGAGATAGTGCAGGTTGTTTCGGATCTATGTTCATTGGAGTTACTGGAGGTTTCATTAGATCTCTTTTTGCTCAGGTGCTTGGGATTCTTTGATTTAGGGTGGTTTTTATTCTAATGGCATGGAATCATTAGATGATTACAGAGAAGATTTTAGACAGAAAGAAGGCTTACATGAGTTGGTTCAGCTTTTCTTTTAACCATTTCAACTGAGTAGCCAAAATGTTCGAGATTTGCACATGAAGGGATTGGTAAGGTATTTTGGGTCTTATGTTGTGGTTTTTTGGTAAAGGGTTGGGAACTATCTTCTTTCATTGCTTTTTCCAAGGCTGCTATCTATTCTTTAAGACATTCAATCTTAGCTTCTTTCTGATAAAATTTTTCTATTAACTTCTTTTCTTTCATCATGGCTTTTATTTCTTCAATTTTAACTTCCAATTGGGATTGAAGAGAAAGAAAAAGATTATGAACCACTTTAGACTGACTAGTCATCTTGGCATCAAGATTATTGACTTGATGAGAAATTTGCTCAACACGAGTTTCAATTCTTTTAAAAACTCTATTATGTGCTTAAGCATTGTCATTCTGCCAATTTAGCACTACTTTTCCTAGTCCTACTAAGAGAGGTTTTCCTTCAGTATTGACTCCAATTGGAATTTTTAATGTAAGGATTAGTCCTTACATTCGTAGTTGAATTTGTGGTATTTTCTAAGGATGGGAATTCTTCTTCATATGGAGTTCTAAATGGCTGATACATGCAGCAGACTAATTCTTTATGAAGAACCTTAAGAGCTTGCTTATATCAAAGCAAAGGAGCCTTTTTGGTAACTTTTTTAAGATAAAACCAATCATCTTCTTCTAAAGGAAGAGATGGTTTACAATATCCTGAAGCAAAAGGAGGAACATAATCAGGAAATAATAAATGAGCAAATTGTTCCACTATTAAAGTAGTAGAACCTTCATCACCATCTTTTCTTCGATAAACCTGAGATGTGCATCTAGAAGGAACAAATTTCCTCTTTTGTTTTTCGTTGTATAGATCACCTTCTTCTAGTGAAGATCTATAACAATCATCACGATCACATTTATCCTAGTAATAGTGACTATCTCTTTCAAAAGCATAAATCAGCCTACCATGCTTATCAAAAGCAATAATAGGATTTTTTTTTCGTGGGCCATCAAGAGATCATAAACTGAGTAGGGAAAAGAGAAGGTGACAAGGAAGCTTTAGACATAATTTTCTATCAAATACAATTTCAACAGACTTATCCTTTTTTGAAACAAAAATGGGCTGAGTAGGTTGGATAGGCCTAGAATTTTTATTTCGCTTTTCATAATTAGTGACTCATTTTTCTAGTAGCAATTTTATCAAATCATCATACGGGATCTATTTAAGAATATAAAGGTAGGTTAGAGCATTATTTGAATATGCTATGATATGAATAGTCTCATTTGGAAATGGAAGGCTTAAATCTATTGCATGATTTTGTATTATGTAAATCAACTGATAGTAAAGAGTAGCTGTAGTGGCATCAACTACTTGAAAAGCTCCTAATATCTGAATATGAACTTTTAAAGCTACAATGACATGGGGATCATTGAGAGCTAAATTGAAGTTTGGTAATAGAGTGAAAATTACTGTGTTGGCATATAAAGTAGTTTCCATAATACCAATGACAGCATCTGGGTAACAAAGATAATCTTGTAAGGAAATCCTTGCAGACACAGGTAAGCCTTTTGTACCATGATAGGTAGATCCAAGATGTATTGCTCTAAAATGGATATGAGTAAATCCATTTTCCAATCATTAAGATAGAAATTCATGAGGAATTTGAAGATCAACAAAATGTTCATCACTTGTTGCCTTTATGGGACATTGATCAAATGTTAATGATTAGACACACTCCTTAATTTCTTTGGGAGTTCTCTTAATTAAAGTTCTAATACTATGAGTCCAGGATGACTTAGATTTAGAAAAAGCATCATATGAATTTAAAAAAGGAATGGAAGTATCTTAGATTTTGTAGGTTTAAAGAAGATAATTTAACTTATAAAGAAAATCTAACTTCTTACAAAAAGATTATCTAAAGCTAAGGGAAGAAGGTAAAGAAATAAGAGCAAGGATGATTGGTGTAGGAGGTGGTTCTATTATAAGAGATTTCTCTTCCATCATCAATTAAAATATTAATCAATGTTCATAGTCATAAGGCTCTAATGCCATAGTTATAAAGACCATATATATATATATATATATATATATATATATATGCATGTGTGTGTATGTATATGTGTGTGTGTGTGTGTGTGTGTGTGTGTAATGTATGTATATATGTATGTGTGTGTGTGTCTATGAATGATCTTAGAAAAGGATGAGTAGGGTGAATTCCCAATCTTCTTATGAAAAAAGTGTCATATTTTCTTAGAAGAAGAGATTGGTACAAAAAGGTTTATTCATAACATAATTCATGAAGAGTTTTTTTAGAAATATTTTCTTGTACTTTTTGGGGGAAGATGGTTGATAAAAGGGAATCGAGTAGTGGAGGAAGTTGAAATAGAAGATGATGAAGGCATTAAAAATAAGAGAATTATTCTTATTGAGCTTATGAGAGTGAGAAAAAGGTTTTCCAATCTAGTTAAAAAATCTAGAATTAGATCCTTATCTCCTTTATTATGTTCAAGATCAAATTTATAGTGAGAAAACCATTCTTTCCATCTAAGAAGTTGTGGATGAGGCAGAATCTTTCCTTTGAACTGTAGCATTTTTGGAAATGAGGAACAGTCCATAATGAAAGTGAAATGATGGCCAATGAGATGAAATTCAAATTTTTTTTATTCCATTTTTTACAGCTAAGATTTCTTTGAAAGTGGAGTGATAATGAATTCAGATTCTTTGAATTTTCCACTTGCATAGGCAAAGATTTGTTTTTTTTTTTTACATCATGTTCTTTTAAAAGTATTGCTCTCCAATACTTATCACTAGTATTTGTTTGCAAATATCTTTTTCTTGTTGAAGGAATCTGAAGAGGTGGCAAATCTTATGGCTCCCTTTTTAAAGTCTGTACTACATTTATCTGTTTATCTGTCTAGTATGGAGCATCTTTCTTTAGCATGTTTTTTAATGAATTTTCTTTCTTAGCAAAGTGGAGAACAAAATCGCTGAGGTAATTTGTAATTCCCAAAAATTGTTAGATTTGCTTATGAGAAAGATTCTAGTCAAGAAATTTCAATAATTCAGAAGCAATGTGGGAACCAAGATGATATTTTCCATCTTTGAAGAGCATTTTCAGAAATTGAATTTTCATGTTGGCCAAATGCATTTTTTAGGCTGATAACATTACTCCATGATTTTTTGTAATTTCAATGAATATATTGAGTAATTGAATATGACTCTATTCATTTTTAGAAAAAAGGAGGACATCATCTATGTAGATTAATGAGCTATGAAGAAGAGGCTCATAAATATTTATCATAGCTTTTTTGGAATAGAGATAAAGCAACTTTAAGGCCAAAAGGCATCACCATCCATTGGTAATGATGATTAAGAATATAGAAAGCTTTTTATAGCAATCTTCAGGCTTAATTCCTAATTTCTAAAATCCTACTTTAAGATCAAAATTTGAGAGGATCTTTGCATAGGATAAATGAGTAAACAGGGATGAGACTTTTAGCAAAGCAAATTTATCATGTTTAAGAAAATGATTTAAATCAATAACTAGCCTTTTCTTTCATCGAATTTGTTCTGATCTTTTATTGACATAAAATGCTTAGCAAGCCCAATTAGATTTGGTTAGTTTAATTAAGCCTTGATATAGAAATTGATTACATTCTTGATAGCTAATTGTAAGTAATCAAGAGTCATTCCTGTATGAGTGGTTTTTGTTGGATTGACATCCTCATTTTACTTGAAAGGGAGGGATATGGAAAGGTCAGGATTTTTCCAAAAAAGAGAGGTATGCTTGGTAAGGAATTCAATATAGGAATTAGCACAACAGGCCTATACTAATTCTCTACAAATATCTTCAAAACTTTGAGTTGATTGGGAGAGAAACAAAGATGGAACAGTGGTATAAGGTTGGAAATATTTTTTAAATTGAATTTCATGTGGAAGAATATGGAGTTTCTTTAATTTCTAGAATACATCAAACCCTAAAATAAGATCTTTGTCTGGTAAAGGAGAATTAAGACAATAATCCCATATATGACATCCTGGGAAGAACTAAATTTTCATAGGATTTTTTATAATACATTCTATAGAGAAGATCTTTCCATCTGCAGCCTTGAAATATTCTTTGTGAGGCTTCTAGTATTTAGAAGGAAGAACAATATGATTCATTATGGTTTTATGAGCTTAGTATGCATGAAAGCAACAACTTTTATTAGTTTTGCATATATTTCAGGAAACAAATGCATATAAACCAATGAAACTGGATGCAATGATTTTTAAACAGCTAAAGAACATGGTTCTGCTAAATAAATTGGATCATAGTGATCATCATCTTCGAAAGAAGAATAGTCATCAATAGCAAAAAGACTTGTAGGAGAATCTTCTTCATCTTCTAAAAATAATGATTTAATATTAACTTCACCAGATCAACTTCAAAAATTTGCTGATGATGTTGCATAAGCTTAGCTGCTTCTTTGGCTTATTAGGACAATTTTTTGCAAAATGTCTTCATTAACCATAAAGATAACACTTATCCATCTTCTTTCCTCTATACTTTCTCTTTTTAAAAATCAATAGCCTTTCTTTGATTTTGATTTTCCATAATGGCCTTTTGATTTGAAAAAATGCTTTTTCTTCTTAGAAGAACTTTCACAGTTCTTATCTTTACACTTAGTGTAAAGATTAGGATGATAACAAGCATTCTTCAATGTTAAATCTTTCTGACACTTCAAAGTCTGCTTTAGAAGTTTATAGGTATCATTAATTTTATTCAAAGATCTCAATGTGACTTGGTATATCAGACTAAGTGTAAGATCAGATAAAAACTGGCCATGATCTTGCAAAGTTGTATAAATAGCAGCAAAAAGTGTTTCTGGTAAGGAAGTGACAAAGGCTTGGTTCAAATCTAAATTGTTGTTACCCTTAAATTCATAAAATTTTTTAAATATATTGTGAAAATATCTATCAAGATCTTTTTTTACAAGGAACAACATTTCATCTTGAAGAAATTCTTTATGATATTTTCCACATTATCAATTAGCATTCCAACAAACTCAATATGGATGTGGCAAATAAATTCAACAATAAAGGAGAATAATAATTGTGCCTTGGCATACTAGCCAAGATTCATCTACCAATCTTGTAATCTTCTCACACATCTATGAATAAAATCTTTTATAGCTTATCTGACAGAGATGTCAAGTTTGCAGTTTGGACTTTAAGCCATGCTCTGAATTCTTTATCCTATAGGAATATTGATATAGGGTAATATCATCCAAAGTAAAATGCTGAGTAGATCCAGTATGAATTTTTTGATGTTCCTAATGATTGCTAGTTGACGTATATGTGGGACCAATATAAGTGTTCATTTCATCATCTTTTATATCATCCTCATAGTATGCTGTGGTCTAAGGATTATTTCCTCCTATTGAAGATTTTGGATTCATCATAAAAGATGTTTGAACACTGGCGGTTCTTTGAAATTTGTTTCTTCTTCTAATAATTCTAAGGAGGATGATCCTTTTAAAATAGAGTCTTGAGAAAATATAGAAACCTGCTTTTGAGTTAGTGGAGTTAAGGTTTCTAAGCATTGGTCAAGTAAACTGTTTAAAGGATTCATCATGAAGTGGGATGGTTATTGTGGCTAATCCATATTCATTGGGGCTTTTTTAGGTTTACAAGTTTGGGATTCTTTAGGTGGAGGTGATTTTTGTTCTGATGGCATAAAATCATTAGAAGATGATAAAGTTGGCTATTGCTAATGTGACCTTGATTTAAAAGTGGGCTTAAATGAGATTGCTTTGGCTTTTCTTTTAAGCATTTCTACAAAATATCTAAAATGTTCAAGGTTTGCCAGTGTAAGAGTGGGTAAGGTATTTTGGTGTTTTTTAGTAAAGGGTTGAGAGCTATTTTCTTTTATGGCTTTTTCTAAGGCTGTTATTTGTTCATTAAGATGCTCAATTTCAGCTTCTTTTTTTATAAAAAGCACTTGTCAACTTTCTATCTTTCATCATCACCTTGATTTCTTCTTACTTCTAGCTATGATTATAGTCGTAGAAAGATATTATGGGTTGCTTGGATTGACTGGTTACCTTAGCATCAAAATTGTTGATTTTGTGTGGAATCTACTTAACTCTATCTTAAATATTTTTCAAAATTCTATTTTGAGCTTGACCTTTATCAGTTTACCAATTTAAAATAGTTTTACTAGTCCTATAGAGAGAGATTTTCCTTCTGCATTAACTCTAATAGGATTCTTGATGTAAGGAGTGGTCCTTACATTTGTAGTTAGATTAGTTGAACCTGCTTAAGATAAGAACTCTTTTTCATACTGAGTTGTAAAGGGCTAATACATGAAATATATTACAACAAAAGTAGGAACCATTTTCTTGTGAAGAATTTTAAGGTCTTGTTTATAGCAAGGCAAATGAGCATTTTTGGTTACCTTTTTAGAACATAACTAATCATTTTCATATGGAGAAAGAGATGGTTTACAATATCCTGAAGCAGATGGAGGAACATAAGCGAGAGATAATAAATGAGCAAATTGTCCAACTATGAAAACAGTAGAACCATCATCATCATTTTCTCTTTAATAAACTTGAGGTGAACATTTATAAGGAACAAATTTCCTTTTTTGCTTTTTCTTATAGGGATAACCTTCTTCTAAAGAAGATCTATAATAATCATCACAGTCTTATTTATCTTAGTAATAATAATTACTTTGTTCAAAAACATAAATTGGTTTACCCAATTTATCAAAGACAACAATAGGAACATTTTCTTCTTATGGTGAGGAAGAAATCATGAATTGAGTTGGGAAAAAAGAAGGCAATGTAAAAGCTTCAAACACAGATTTTCTATCAAAAATAATTTCAATAGACTTGTCCTTCTTTCAAATGAAAATAAGCTAAGTGGATTGGATAGGTTTGAAATTTTCATTAAGCTTCTCATAATTGGTGACCCATTTTTCTGGGAGCAATTTTAACAAATCATCACAAGGGATGTATCTAGACATATGAAGGCAAGTTGGAGCATAGTCGGAATATGCTATGATATGAATAGCCTCATTTGGAAATGGAAGGCTTAAATCTGTAGCATGATTCTAAATTTTATAAATTAATTGGTAATATAGAGTGGCTACAGTAGCATCAGCTACCTCAAGACCTCCCTATGAGGCCTTACCCGAGCATCGGTCTAATCCGCTAAAGGGAATCAAAATGCTCATTTGGGAAAAAACTCATGAAAAAGCCCTCGAGCTTATTTTGAAAAATTGTTTTAGAGTTGCCACCTTAATTTGTTTTTATTTGGAACAATATAAGGAAAAAAACCCATTTGACTCCCATTATTAACCAAAAGAAAAAGATCACTAGCCTTGAAACCAAAGAGAATTTGAGGACTAGGTTTTTAGTTTAACAAAACATGTTTGGCTAAGTAATACAAAAGTAACTTAAAATATATTTCATGAACAATTTAAGATGCATGGACAATTTATAATATGTATGACCATTGATTCCAATAATAAATACAAGTAATAGTCCAAAATAAAATTAACATTACAAATAAAATCCCCAAACATAGGGGATACCTCCTCTAGCCCTTATGGGTTATAGGGAAGTCACATATTCCCCAAACTAATCCTAATAATAAAGCAAAGAAACAAACACAAAAATAAGTGAAGAAGGTGATAGGGGGATAGTTGACTAATTTTAATTAGATTCGATGCCTATACTAAGTATGCCTATGTATCCCTTTGAATAGGAATCTAAACCCACATAGTTCTCCCTTCTTGCAAAGAGGTTAATTTAGACTAGCCACTTTATCATGTTTTGATTGATTGATTAAAAGAGGGTTAAATTAATTTAATTGATTACTAAGTTGATTAGCTAGCAACCTAGATGAATCAATTTAATCAACTAACTAAAAGAGACAATAACCAAATAGAAAGGAAAAGAAGATTACCTTACGCTTTCGTGGCTTGGGGATCTAGGCCAGATGGAGTAGATGACCGGATCGCAATTCCACCTTCTCCATGTAGGAGGCACGACCTTTGGACCACTAGAATGCAACTTCATCTTCTCCACATGATGGATATGAGCCTTGGGCAAGAGACTTGCCTCAAATAGGCGGGCAGAAAGCCTTAAACTAGTTGAGTAGGAATCAAAGAGAAATCACCCAATGTGCTTTGCAAAGCAAGGAGCAAAAGCAAAGCAATTTACTTAAAGTTAGTACTTTTTAAGCCCCCAAGTTTGTGTGTCTTAAGAGTAGAGAGACCACCACTATATATAAAGGGAAGAATGAAGCATAGAGGCTGAAATTTCCAATATGGGAGCAAGAACATGCCATCGTTGCCACACAAACCTCTGTGGCACCGCAGAGTTCTCTGTGGCAGTGCTGCAGCAGGCTTTGTGGTACCGCAAGAGGCTCTACGACATTATGGCAACTTGTTTTGATTCTCCCGTTCTGCCCGTTTTCATCCGTTCTCGCTCATTTCTCGTGCATTTTCCATGATTCTAATTGCATTACACCCGTTACTGAGTCCTAGGTGATTTGTTGATGATTTAAGATCCTTGATTAATTCCTTTCCTGACTGAATGGTTTATAATTTTGAGAGGTGCATAATTAAGGGTTCACAGTTGCCCCCTCATCAGGATTGCTCTGTTTGGTAGGCAGTTCTGATGAGTGTGAACTTTAGAATGAAGAGGATGCCCATGGTATATTTGAGAGTGTTAGTAAGAAAATGGCAGTTCTTGTCTGGTAGAAACTAAAAGCCATGTTCTTATATGATGGAAATGAAGATAATCCTGTCTGGTAGGTTGTGATGATGTTGATGATGACGATCCTGTCTAGTAGGAAGTTCTAATGAGTGTGAACTTTAGAATAAATAGAATGCCCCCAGTATATTTGGAAGTGTTAGGAAGAAAATGGTAGTTCTTATCTAGTAGGAGTGATAATGACAATCCTGCTTGGTAGGATTTGAGAGTAATATTCCTGTCTGGTAGGAATAACAAATCATTAGCCTTGTCTGGTAGGAGTGATAATGATAATCCTGTCTGGTAGGATCTAAGAGTAATATTCATGTCTGGTAGAAATAACAAATCACTAGTCTTGTCTGGTAAGAGTGATAATGATGATCCTATCTGGTAGGATCTAAGAGTAACATTCCTGTCTAGTAGGAATAGCAAATCATTAGTCCTGTCTGGTAGGCATGATCATCCTGTCTGGTAAGATTAGCAAAATTACTAGCCTTGTCTGGTAGGAGCAGAATATCTATCTATAATTACAAAAATCTTTTATATTTTGAATCTTGAGTAACAGTGGTCAGATGCTTGGAGGAGACTATTGCAATCATATAAAAACTTATTGTTCTAAATTCTGACTCAAGACGGGTTCACTACTGCATTCCCATGTGAAAAGTTACTATGCAGAAGGTACTATATAAAAGCATGCCATCTCTCATTTTTTGCAACTTTTCTCATTTGTTAAATTTAAGTTCTCTCTGACTTCTCTCTAAAATTGCTTCCCCCTCTAGTAGCCTCCATAGCTACCAAGTACCAAAGCATGATCCCAATCCGGCAGACTTGTTGCAGGAACCGCAGCACCATTGTCTAGTATCAGCGTCATGGAGGTATTTACCATTTTTCCCTTCTTTCTAGTTGTAATGTTAGTTCATAGAAAATATATGCATGTAAAATAAAAGAGTTTTTTTTTTTTTTACAAAGACTACAAACATTAGATTGAGAGGCGGTAGATCAAATCTATCTACCATCTCTACTTACCTAGAAACTCATCCTCGAGTCCAAGGGTTGATTGAGCCATCTAGATTGCTAGGATTTCTATCCCTGGATTATACCTGAGAGGGTAATATTCCTTTGTTGCGAGCATTGGTAGAGAGGTGGTGGGACACTACAGACACTTTTCACTTTCTATGTGGGGAGATGACTGTGACTCCTTTGGACTTGATGATGTTAGCTAGTTTGCCATTTCAACCTCGAGCCTTAGAGCTTTATCCTACTTGGCCCTCTATCTCATCAGAGACTATGGTTGACTTATTGGGCATTGACCTTCCCTAAGGCAATCCATATGTCCCCTATTCTTAGCTCCAAGGATAGATTGACATTTATACTTATGATGTGGGAGTCCTTTCAGATGAGCAAATTGCCCACCTATTGATTCTGATGATATTAGGCTACTCATTCTACCACAGATGAAGGGATACCATTGATCTAAACATTCTACGCTCACTGGAGGATTTATCCATAATTGGAGAATTTGACTGGGGATATGCAGCTTTGTGCGTGATGCACCGAGAGATGTCTGATCTATCTCAAGGCATGTTCGCTGCTTTAGGAGGGACTCATATCATCTGGAAGGTATGCTTCTATCTTTCTACTTCTATCTTTTACCTACTATCCCTATGTCCTATGATTATTTTTCTTTGTGCATATTGGGCCTATGAGCACTTTCCTTTTCTTGCTCCTGCTTTGAGGGATCGTACAGTAAATCAGATCCTGAGCGGCTATCTTTGGCAGACACAGAATGACGATTTTTGCCATATTCAAGATTTCTTCTCTCATTTAGTATCATCACAGGTATACACACATGCTTGGGTCACCATCTTCATTACCCATTCTAATATTCTACTTTTCCCCATTGTTCTCTTTTCATAGGTCCCGTGGTTACCTTTTGCTAACAGACTTCAAATCATCACTCCATACCATGAGTCTAGTGTGGCTTTGTCTTCCTGCCACTTCCTTTTACATTTTCGTACTGATTTTATATTTTACCTTAGCGAGAGAGTTTGCAGCCAAATTACAGGAGAGAGGATTATCCTAGTTGATCCCTCTGTTGAGATGTGATATGGATTGCACATCCCTGATCAAGATTCCTTAGTAGTAGGCCTTCAAGTTGAGCCTTTCTTGGACCTTAAGGGAGACTATAGGAGCTTCTGCATGCATTGCCTACATCCTATTTCTTCTAGGACAGGCCCATTCTAGTTATAGATTTCTGCCATAGGATCTATTCATACTTTCTGCTGCTAGGAGGGGTAGTGGTCCGAGGTCTACTATAGATGCCCCTTCTGATAGGGCTGGACCGAGTGAGTAGGCAAGTTTTTCTGCCTACTTATGGGCAAGAGAGGACTTGAATTATGTTTCTCCTGATCATGGCTTGGCTCGATATGAGATCACTCATGACCTCCTCGTTGATTTTATCCCATTTACAGATCATATATGCGAGGTATTTTCTTTTGCCCCCTTTCCTAAGCTTACTCTTTGTCACTTAATGCAGTTTCTTACTTATCTTTTCTTTACGCAGATCCCTAAGGATTGGGCTTGCCATAACTATGAGATGATTCATCTCTTGAGGACAACATTGTCTATGACTCTTACTTTGAGTGGTAATGATGAGAGAGATGATGCATATCAGAGGAGGAGATATAGGCGAGGCCGGCGTTAGTTCTCCTCCTATTATGCAAATGTTATGCTGACTCTATGTATGATTATGTATGCATGTATGCATGTTGATGCGAAACTTGACTCATGTTCTATTAGTATGATGCATAGATGTTATGAATCAATTATGCAAGGATTTGATTTATATATGTTATGAATGTACCTATTCTATGAATGAATGTGTGATAGGGCTCCACTATCTTTCTCTTTTGTTCCCTCCCCCTTTTTTCATCAAATTCCTCTCAAATACTACATGATCTATAAAAAGAAAGGGTCGCAGTAGCTTGCGACAATGTGTGGCAGGGGTGCGACAGTCAGCTGTCCTATGTGGTGCCGCAGAGCCTTTTGCAGCTATCATAGAGAACTTGCAACACTGCAATGATATTTGTGGGAGTACCGTAATGACTCTTGAGGAAACACATACTCTTCTACGGCAATCCCAACAAAAATCTTTAATTTTTCCCTATATATACCCCCTTATGGCTTAGAAATCCTCACAACTACAATTCAACTTTTATAACACTTTTCCTGCTTTCTTCTCTTTACCTTTCTCTCATCTTTTCCTCTAATTCCCTTTTCTTTTCACTCATGCAGCCCTATTTTATCCATTTAATGCATTTATAAACCAAAAACCTAGAGCAAGTGGAGTGCATTAACTTAGGGACTTTTGGGATTAGTGCTATGCCAACCTTGAGGGTGATTCGAGTGGATTGGGACTTTTTGAGGGCTTGTCTAAAATTTTGGGATCTTGAGGTGCATGTTTTTATATTTGGGGCTGGCATGGATGAAATGCACCCTACTTTTGAAGAATTCAGTGTGTTATTGGGATCTAATCCTAAAGCTAATTTGGCTGCTCCCACATTGAGAGTGGGATACTTCAATTCATTTCTAAGGCTCTTAGGAGTGGAAACTGCAACTGCTAGCCCTATGGTTATTAATTATTGGGTGGACCTAACTATTGTAATTACCGAGTTCTATGATCCTTAAGGTTTTGAAGAAAAGGAATGATAGGATCATTGGATGAATGCTTTAGCTTTTTGTCTAACTGCCGGGTATCTCTTTATAAGTTTAACTAGTTGAGGGAACATTAGAATAACTAAATTGATTTTTCAGATGGCTGAAGGTCACTCTATAGCTAGGATTATCTTAGCATAAACAATCCTTAGTTTGGATCGAGCTTACAAAAGTGATGGGCCTTAGTATGTGAGTCTAATCATTCTGCAGGTATGCTTTTCTTCCTCCTTTTCCTTTCTCTTTCCCCTTTCCTATCTTACTTAGCTATGTTTCTACACAGATTTATCTAAGGGATCATTTGAAGATGGTTGCTCCTCCTACTAAAAAGGACTACTTTGCTTCATGATACCAATCTTGCACAATAGTAAGGAAATTTAGTTTTGAAAAGGAATGGATTGAATGGCTATTTAAGCTCGACCCCTAGGAATTGTTATGGCTTTGTCCTTGGTATAAGATGAAGAAGTTTATGACTATAAGTTATGATTGTAGGATGGTTTATTTGCTGGGTTTGAATATGGTGACATTCTACCAAGGAACAAGGGTGATGCGCCAGATGGGTCATGCGCAAAGGGTGCCCTCGGACGGAGCTATCTTTGAATCTACTTTCATTACTCCCACTGTGGCTAGGGCTATTACTAATGGATGGGCCCGCGGTTTTCATGTTGTACTTCCATCTCATTGTTTTGATAAGACAGAGGCTTACACTTTATGGTGGATTGCTACATCTTGGCCATTAGAAAAGATAAGGAGGGTGACTTTACTCAAGAAGATGTAAGACGACACTTCTGTAGGGGGGACTACTGACAATTAGGAGATTTATTATTTAGGACTTTAGGCAAAAATTTTTCGATTTCTTATTTTAGTGAGTAAGACACTTAGTTTCATCTTAAATCCAATTTTGAATAAAACACCATCATTTATTTTATTTTATTTTTATTACTTTTTTCATGTTTTCCCCTTTTTTTTTATTTTTTATTTTTTTTATTTTTTTGCATTGAAATAACAACATTTGGCACAAAAGAAAATTTATTAATGATTTGGACTGCACCCAATGAGGGCTACCTATGTATCTCCTTACATAACTCATTTCTATTACATACTTTTCTCTATTATTTTGGAGAATCAGGTCCATGTAGTTCTAGTTACAATACATCCTTATACGATGTATCACTTTAATTGATCCAAGTTATAAGGGTTGGAGAATTCAATTCCGTCCAACTCCATGAGAATGGCACCTCTACCAGATAGGATGTGTTTAAGCACATAAGGTCTAGTCTAATTTGGTCTGAATTTGGCTCTACGGTCATGCACTGGGGCTTAAATTTCCTTCAAGACTAAGTTTCCTTCTTGTAGTCCCTTATCCCTCACTTTCTTGTTGAAATGCGGGGACAACTTTTGTTGATAACCCTGTAGTCGATACAATGCATCCATTATCTTTTCTGCAATAGCATTCAACTAATCATGATAATTTTTAATCCATTCTATTTCATCAATCTAACTTTCTCTCATAATCCTAGCTGACTCAATTGGCAGCACGACTTCCATTCCATATACTAACGAGTAAGGAGTTGCACCAGTTAGTGTACGGATGGAAGTCCTATATCCCTACATAGCAAATGGTAATTGTTGATGCTAGTGCTTGTGATTATCAGTCATCTTTTGCAAGAGGGATTTGATGGTTTTATTTGCTGCTTCAACTGCCTCATTAGTTTGTGGTCGGTAAGGAGATGATCTGTGATGCTGGATCTTTTCCTATTTTAATAGCTGAACTACTTCTTTTTGAAAATGAGACCCATTATTTGTAATAATTTCAAAAGGTACTCCAAACCTACAAAGGATGTTAGTTTGGATGAAATAAGCCACTTTTTTTGAATCCAGTACCCAGTAAGGTGCCGCTTCTACCCACTTTGTGAAGTAATCAACTGTTATAAGGATGTATTCATGACCAGCAGATGATTTGGGATTTATTCTTCCTATGACATTAATGCCCCAAGTTGTAAAAGGCTAAGGAGTAGTTATGGGTTGCAAGGGCATAGGAGGCTGCTTCTTTAACTTAGCATAAATCTGTCATTTATGACATTTTCATACAAACTTTGCACAATCTTCATTCATAGTGAGCCAAAAATATACTAGATTTGCAATTTTCCTAACTAACGTGATCCCATTTATGTGTGGTCCTTCTTCCCCTCTATGGACCCATTCCATGATCTGTTGTGTTCCTCTTCAGTCACACATCTCAAGTGTATGTTATCCTATGCCCTTTTATACAAAACATCTCCGTTTGGTAGGAAATTGCTGGCTAATTGTCTTAGAGTTCTTCGTTATGATTTAAAAGTTCCTTCCGGATACTTCCCATTCTTGAGATAGTTGAAGATGTCCCAAAACCAAAGTTTCTAATTAGCCACTTGAATATTCATGCACATAGTACCCTAGTTCTTGCTTCACTTCAATCACCACAGGTTTGATTATTTCTCCATCTCTTATGTCTAGCATTGATGCAAGTATTGCTAGAGCATCTGCAAATTCATTTTTGGCATGAGGCAAATAATGGAAAGATAATTCATGAAAATTTTCTGCAAGGTCATCCAAGCACTTATGGTAAGGAACCAAATACTCTTTTCTTATCTTCCATTTCCCAAGTGCTTGAGACACAATCAGGTTGGAATCTCCATAGACCTCTAAGTAATCAATCCTTAAATTCACAGCAACCTCCAAACCAGCTATGCAGGCTTCATACTCTGCCTCATTATTTGTCACTTCGAAAGCTAGCTTGACAGCCATAGGCAAATTTTCTCCCTCAGGGATGACTATAACAATTTTAGCACCATACCCTTTGCTATTAGTTGCACCATCAAAGAGTAATCTCTAGACTTCAGACTTAATTTTCATGATCTCTTCATCAGGAAATTTTGGCTCTGACCAATTACTGTCTATTAGGGCTGCAACTAATTGATCCGCTATCACACTGCCTTTTATAGCTTTCCTCTGGGTATACTTCAAATTAAAAGCTGCGAGAACTGCCATCTATCTTGCCATCTTACTATCAAGAACTGGTCTCTCCATGAGAAACTTTAAGGGACTCTTGTTAGCCAGGATATGGGTAGTATATGAACTCAAAAAATGCTAAAACTTATGACATACTCATACCAAAGCAAGGCATAACTTCTCAATTTGATTGTACTTGAGCTCATGAGCAAGCATGCACTTACTTAAGTAATAAATGGCATTTTCTTTATGTGATCCAGCAGTATTTTGGGTGAGCATTGCCCCCATGGCTTCTTCTATGATGAAGAGGTACAATAGTAGAGGCTTTCCAAGTCTTAGTGGTTGCAATATAGGAGGACTTAGCAAGTACTCTTTGATTTTTTCGAAAGCTTTCTGGCAATCATCATTCCATTGCTTAGAGGTTCCCTTTTTTAGCAACTTGAAGATTGGACCACAGATGCCTACTAGCTGAGCTATAAACTGACTAATGTATTGTAGTCATTCAAGAAAGCCTCTAATTTCTTTTTCTGTCTTAGGTGCTAGCATCTCCAAAATAGCTTTTGACTTTGCTGGATCTACCTCTATTCCTCTCTTACTTACCGTGTACCCCAAAAACACTCTGGATGATGCCCCAAATATGCACTTGGAAGGATTCAACTTGAGATTATATTGGCAAAGTCTTGAGAAAAATTGCCCTAAGGTGTGTAGGTGATCCTCTGCTATTTCAGACTTGATTACCATGTCATCAATATATACCTTAACATCCTTATGTATCATGTCATGAAAGATTATGGTAGCCATCCTTTGGTAAGTTACCCCTGCATTCTTCAATCTAAAAGGCATAACTTGGTAGCAATATGTACCCTACTCAGTCATAAAAGCAGTATTTTCTTTATCAGGAGGATGGACCTAAATTTGGTTGTACCCTGCATATAAATCAGTCAAGGAGACTACTTCATATCCGGCCATGCGGTTAACTAACAAGTCAATATGAGATAATGGAAAATCATCCTTGGGGCAAGCTTTGTTTGAATCCCAATAATCCATGCACATCCTGACTTTCTCATCTTTCTTCGGTACTGGAACAATGTTTGCTAACCAAGAAGGATACGTGATTGGCTCAACGAACCCATTGCCTAATTGCTTGGTGACTTCTTCCTTAATCTTTAAGGATAACTCTGGCTTTAGTCATTGTAGCTTCTATTTGATAAGCTTTACATACTCATAAGTAGGAATTTTATGATTAGCTATAACTGGATCCAGCCCAATCATATTCTTGGGTTTCCAAGCAAAGCAATCTAAGAATTCTTGGATCATTTTACTTAAGCTATCCCTATCATGACATGATGATGCAATGAATGTAGTTTTTGGTTTTTCAGTCATGCCAAAACTTATTAATTCTTTGCCATTTTTCATTTCATTTAATATTTCATTCAAATTGGATTCAAGACAAGGAAAAGGAAAGGAAATAGGAAGCACGGTATGATAAGAAGAAAACTTGAGCTTTTTATTATGAATAAAAGAGCCATTGTCCATTATTGCATCAAAATTAAAAGAAAGACCAAAAGGTTCGAATATCCTTTCAAATCAGGAATTGGAACTAAAAGACTTTGACTCAGGTTCTAACTCAAATTTGAACTCGAACTCAAATTCTGACTAAGACTTGGACTCTAGTTCGGACTTGGACTCCAGCTCGGACTCTGACTCGAACTTGTCACCCTCTCCTTTCTTCTCATAACACTAGTTGTTAGGTTGGGTTTGAGTTGTTTGGATGAATTTGGTTAAGTCAGCCACTTCTTCATCTCTTATTATGCAAATTTACTCAAAGAGAGCAGCCTTCATATTATCCTCCCAATCTTGTTCCAACATTAAAACTGGTTCATAGTCTTATAAGGAAAGCCTAACATCAAAGAAGAGTTCAAAACCAAGGATTTGCTTTTTAGTAATGGGACAGGCCCAAGGTTTTGGAAAACCATAGTATGGGAAATTCTCACCCTCCTTCACAAAGTATCCATTAAGTATTTTGAAATAAAGGCACATGGGCCAATCATATGACTCACCTTTCTTGATGGCTGCCATTTTCTCTTTAGCCCTTTTCTCTACCTCAACTAGATCTTCTTTTGTAGGTTTGTAAGCAAGACCGCATGGTGGGTTAGCCACAGGGTACTCTTTGAACTGACTTACTCCTTGCTGTCTCTTACGCATTCCTAATCCAGGAAAATAATTCATATTTCTCAACATATTAGCCACAATAATATTTCTATATGGATTGAAATCAAAAGGCATAAGCTCGAGCTCTTTAGCTCCTTCTTCCTCTATGAATTATATTGTCTAAAAAGCAAAACCTGATAATGGCAGAGTTGGCAGCTCAGGCTGTATTTTCATAATTGGCACAGAACTTAGGACCTCATTTTTCCCATGCATATCCCCCTTAATAGTGACAACAGAAGATCCATAAGGAAATTTCAGATTTTGATGGAGGGAAGAGGGGATAGCCTTGGCTTGATGTATCCAAGGTTGTCCAAGAAGGAGATTAAAGCATGTTGGTACATCAATAACTTGAAATAGGATAGGATAAGTGATAGGTCCAATGATGACAACCAAGGTAGCCACACCCATGACCTCCCTCTTTGTATTGTCATATGCCCTTACAATCTGGTTAAAAGGTGTGGTAATGCTGCAGAGGGCTTTGCGGCACTGCAAGAGGCTCTGCAACAATGTCGTAAAGTTGTGCGGCAACTTGCTTTGATTCACCTGTCTTGCCCGTTTTCATCCGTTCTCACTCGTTTCTCATTCGTTTTCCATGATTCCAATTGCGGTACACCCGTTATTAAGTCTCGGATGATTTGACGATGATTTAAGAGCCTTGATTGATTCCTTTCTTGACTGAATGGTCTATAATTCTAAGAAATGCAAAATTAAGGGTTCACACTCCCATAATTTAAATATGAACCTTTAAAGTCGAAAGAACATGGTGATCATTAAGCGCTAAATTGAAGTTTGGCAAAAGAGTGAAAATTACTATGCCAGCATTTAAAGTAGTTTCCATAATGCTAGTTATAGCATCTTGGTAATGAAGATACCTTGTATCTAGCAAAGAAATTCTTGTAGAAATAGGTAAGCCTTTTTTGCCAGGATAAGTGCATCCAAGACGTATTACTCTAAAATGGATATAAGTAAATCCATTTGCCAACCATTGAGATAGAAATTAATGAGGAATTTGAAGATCAATAAACTATTCCTCACTAGTTGCTTTAATGGAACATTGATCAAAAGTTGAGGATTGAACATACTCCTTAATTTCTTTAAGAGTTCTTTTAATCGATGTTTTTATGCTATGAGTCTATGAGGATCTAAATTTAGTAAAGGGATCATAAGGATTTAAGAAAGGAAGAGAAGTATCTTGGATTTTATAGGTATCTGGAAGATAATTTATCTCATAAAGAAAATCTATCTTCTTACCAACTGATTTTCTAAGAATAGAGGAAAGGGGTAAAGATATAGGCATAAGGATGATAGGAGAAGTTATAAGGGGTGTAGTTGGTGATTCCATGATAAGAGTTTTCTCTTCCATCATCAATTAAAGCATTAATTAATGTTTATAGTTATGAGGATTTGTGTAACAACCCACACTTATCCTAGGAATTTTCATGACAAATTGCTTGAATTTAGAATTATTATGTCAAAATATGAGCCAATAGGAAAATTCATGTATGATGTGATTTATGAGTGTGTGGCATGATAAATTAATTTTAGTATGCCTAATATGAATTATCATTATGAAATAAATGATTTATATGAAGTGCACTAGCATAAAATAATTTATTTTACATAAAATGAATTTTCATGAAAAAAGGAGATTTTTAAGCATAAAATAATTTTATGAGTATTTTTAAAATAATTTTTAAATAATATTTTTGGGGGAAATTTTAATGAAAATAATAACAAAAATATTTTATTTTTAATTACTTATAATTAGCCCACAATATAAATAAAAACCCCAAATACTCAAAAGCTCACTATACCAAAACACTTCTAACCTAGCTTATTAAGGGTAATCTTGGAAATTGCCCAAAATGCTAATTATAAAAGGAGAAATTCGGCCAGCCCTTGTTTAGATAGCCACCATTCTATTATTTTTCATATTTTTAGTAGAAAATTCTCTCAAAAATAATATTTCTACCGAAATTCACAAAATACCTTCAAACTTTGCGATTTCACGACCATTTCGTAAGTTTTTCCTTTCCATTCAATTTGCTATTTGATTTTTATGAAGTTAATCATGAGAAAATTATTTTAAACTGAATATTTACTAATTTTCATTGATTAAATTTTGCTAAGTGAATTCTAAAGAGAAAAATCAATTTTTCTACCGAAAACACGAACCTCTCTACGTAAATCCTCCAAAGGTGAATCCTAAAACTCAAAGTTGGAATTTTCATGCATAAACACAAGGCGAGGCTGATGATTATTGCATTATTGTGTTCTGAACTTTTTTTTTTTTTGTATAGATGAAAAATATCGAATTAAATCATATTTCTATATATTACTGTAATGATCGAAAAACACCAAAAAGCAAGAGAATTCATGATTTTCGCTCTAAACCCTAAAATTAGAATTTTCATGCATATGGATTGTTTATAGATGCCAATTTGTACATACATGGATTCTAAACTGATTTTTGATATGTTTGGATGAAAAATAATGGTTTAAATCATGTGTTCATATATTACTGTAATGACCAAAAAGTACTGGAAAAGAGAAAGATTCATGGTTTTCATCCTAGAATTTAAAGTTAGAAAATTTTCATGCATGTATATTTATAAAGGTGATGATTCATATATATAAATGTTTGAAAATGATTATGATTTTGATTACATAAAAAATCTCGATTTAAGCCATGTTTTAGCATATTATTGTAATAAACGAAAAGTGTGAAAAGGAAGAAAATTCATGTTTCTTCTTGAATGTGTAATTCGGCCTACAATTGGAATTCAATCCTAATGTCTATAATTTATATGTGATATATTTCAATGATTGTTGACATGTATACATGAATAATAAATGATTAAATTGTATGTTGGTTGAAGGAATATCTCTAGACAAGTCTAGAGGCAATTAGGTATATATAGGATTTCCTAACCCAATTTCTATGATGTGATTAATATGTTTATATGATTAAGTGATACGAGAAATAATTTTTATGATGATTTAATAATGAATTAATAATCTTAAATAGACGATGAGATTGATTGTATAAATTGGTCATAAGAGATAAGCATGATACTTGATAGGTGACTTGATAAGTTAACATATATGGAAAGTGTTAAATGTATTAAGTTGAATGTTAAATTGATTTTTTCATGATATATTGTGTTTGACTTTAGAAAAGTCTTAGTATGATTATTATGTGATTCCATATGAGCCTACAAAGGCTAAGTGTACAAGACTTTAAAAGTCAGTATGTTATGTGCAAGTATTTTATTACCGTGATATAAGATGATGAGTCTCTAGATGCTTTAGGAGTCCTTATTTTAGGATTTTATATTTGGAATATGTTATTTATTCAATGTATTTGGAGTCTTAAATGTTCTTTCCATATGGATTATATTTAAAGTATTTTAATATTATGCTTCCGCTGGTCAAAGTTTTCCTTATTATTGGACAATTAAGTTAATGCATGTAGTTCAGTATGATCCTAGGCAATATTTATATATGTATAAGTGGGATCTATGAGTGTGGGTGACCTTATGTCTCCCCATGTTCTAAGACTATCATATCTCTAAAATTGGGATGTGACAATCTGATACCAATGAATATGGAGATCATACACTAAGTTATGCCCTGTCATAACATACATGCTCAGTAGACTAGGCCTCTTAGAATGTATAGTTCTATTCATAGGATTATTAGTTACATAATACTCACTTATAGAGGATCCACTTATTGTGACAACTATAATACCATTATTACCTTTGATGAACATTTATTAGTACTTTAAAAAACTAAAAAGAGAAGAAACAATTTTAGCAACTCATATATATATATATATATATATATATATATATATATATATATATCTCATGATTTCGATAGCCATACTAGTGATTTGGAGGAGACTTCTCGAAAAGTATTTAGTGCTTATTTCATCCCACTTTTGTAACAATCCACACCTACCCTAGAAATTTTCATGACGATTTGCGTAATTTAGAACTATTAAGACTAAGTGTGTGCTTTTATGGAAATTTATGTTCTATGTGTTGATGAGCATGTGGCATGTCAAATTAATTTTTCATATGCATAATATGAGTTATTATTGTGAAATAAATGATTTATATGAAGTACATTAGCATAAAATAAATTATTTTAAATAAAATGAATTTTCATGCATAAAGGCAATTTTTAAGCATAAAATGATTTTATGAGTATTTTAAAATAATTTTTAAATAAATGTTTTGGGGGAAATTTTAATGAAAACAATAAGAAAAATATTTTTATTTTAATTACTTATAATCATCCCTTAATTTAAATAAAAAGCCCAATACCTAAAAGCCTACTACCTAGAAACCCTCACAACCTAGCACATTAAGGATATTAGTGGAAATTGTCCAAAACCCTACATTTAAAAACCTAATTTTCAGCCAACCCTAATGTTCCAGTAGCCATCACTCTTATTTTCTGTATTTTGATAGAAAAATTCTCTCAAAACAATTCTCTCAACCAAAATTAAGAAAACACCTTTCAATTTTGCGATTTCTTGACCGTAATCGTAAGTTTTTCTTCTCTTTCAATTCCTTAACTAATTTCAATGAATTAAATTATGAGAAAATTATTTTGAACTGGTTGTTTACTAATTTTTATAGATTTAATTTGTTTGAGTGAGTTTTTGAAAGAGAAATTTAATTCTCTACCAAAAACACAAATTTTTCTGCGTGATTTCTCCAAAGATGAATCCTGTAACTTAAAATTGAAAATTTTAAGCATAAACATCACTAAGGGGGGCAATTCCTACATGAATGATTTCTACACTAATTTTTGATGTGTTTTGATGAAAAATATTGGATTAAATTATATTTTTGCATATTTCTGTAATGACCAAAAAGTTTCAGAAAACAAAGAAATTCAAGGTTTCTATGTTAGAACTTAGAAAATTTTATTATTTTTTAAACATGTGGCTACTAATTTGTATGTGAATGCATTCTAAACTAATATTTATTCTATTTGGATGAAAAAGAATGATTTAGATCATGTGTTTGTATATTGCTGTAATGAACGAAAAGAGCGGAAAGCGCGAAAACTCATGATTGTCAACCTAAGCCTTAGAACTTGGAATTTTTTTCATATAATTATTACTTATGGCTGCCGATTCATACATAAGGATGTTCAAAACTGATGTTTTCTATGATTGAATGAAAAATAATGGTTTAAACCACCTGTTTACATATTACTATAATGACCGAAAAATACCAAAAATAAGAAAACTCATAGTTTTGCATCCTAAAATCTAAAATTGGAATCTTCATGTACATATCACACCTATTGCTGCTGATTCATGTAGATTAATGCTCTAAAATGATTTTTGTTGTGTTTATATGAAAAACCTTGGTTTAAACCATGTTTTTACATATTACTGTAATAGACGAAAAGTGCGAATAGTAAGAAAAATTCTATTTTTTCTTTAATGATGCATTCGACCTATATGGTTTTTATATCCCAATGTCTATAATTTTTATATGATGTATTTTGATGATTATTGACATGTATGTATGTATGATAAATGATAAAGTTGCATGTTAGTTGAAGGAATGACCCTGGACCAGCCTAGAGGCACTTTGGTATACTTAAGGTATATTTAAGGTATCTTAACCTTATGTTATGATTAGAATATGAATGTGATTAGATAATATGGAAATGGATTTTATGATGAACTAACAGTGAATTAATGGTCTTGAATTAATGAAGTGATTGATTGAAGGAATTGGTCATAAGAGATAAGCATGATGCTTGAAAGGCTATCGTTAAGTTGACATATATGGAAGTGTTATAAGATGATTGTTAAAGTGAATTGACATTAAGATAATAATATTGTGTAGACCTTAGAAAGGTATAGACATGAGTTATAATGTGATTTCTTATAGGCCTATTAAGGCTAAGTGTGCAAGACTTTTAAAGTCAATAAGTTATGTGTAAATGATGAGGTGCACTTATATGTGCAACTCTAAGCATATGTGAATGTTATATATGTATGGGGTAGTTATGGGATAGGATAGCATGATGATTAAATAAATACTAAGTATTGAATTAAATATTATGATGGAGCTTGAGGAGTCTTAAAAGTCTAATGGCTGCGTGAATTAGGAGCAAAGGAACCACAAGGTGAGTAAACCCTATATTCATGCTACAAGTGTGAGTAAACATTGTATTCATTATATAAGTGTGAGTAACATTATAGTATGTTATAAATATGTGATACCATATTATGTGAGCCTTTGAGATTCTTGAAACCCAAGTTCTTTCTATCCTAAAATATGGTGAAATGATTTTCTTGTAAAGCTTGGGTTGCCAAAGGACATTTGATCTAAAATCATTTTGTTATCAAAAGATAATTCCTTGTGATTATTGCCTAACTTATGTGATGCTAAAAAGTTAAATTGCCATTATTATTGTGATGCAGATTATTGTTACCTTAAACATTATTGTTATATGTGAATACCATTAACTCTAGTTATAGTACCTTCAACCCTTTTATGCAGAAGTCCTCGTGCCGATGCAGGTAATCATTAGAACTTGTGCATATGGTCTTAACCCGATGGATAGGGGTAGTGTATCCACCTCAGCTAAGAAGGGGCAGTTCTAGGTGTGGGGCCTGATTAACTTTAAGCGTTCTATGTGATAGGGGTTGGAATTTGGTTTAAGGCCACCTCTCCTCTATGTGTTCAAGTGATAGGGCATTAGCCTTCACTCTCAATGTGTTATAAGTGTGATTTCTACAAACTTGTTAAATTGAACCCTTGCTAAAATGCAACCTGATTCTTGAATTGTAAATCATGAACTATATGTATAAGCTATGAGTTTCCTTTTGAAAGGAATATGTGTTAAATGTATATGTTTTATCATTTACTTATTGAGATCATCTATCTCACTCCTTTTCCATTTTCCTTGTGTGGTTCTAAGTGAGCAGTATGAGGAGGCAAGGTGATAGCTCGAGCATTCTACTTTGCTTCGGGAATTCCTTTTCTAAAGTCTTTAATAACACTATGATATAAAGGGTTATCGTTAGACACTCCGGGAATAACTATTTTGATGTTTATTTGAAATGTTTTGTTAAGATTTCAAATTGGATTATAAATACCATTTTCTTATGGATTATCTGTGAAGTATCTAATTATTGTCTTCCACAACTAAAGGTTTTCACATAAATGTTTTAAATGAGTTATTATAAGAGGTTCGGTACGATCCTAGGCATGATTTATATATGTGTAAGTAGGTTCTACGGGCATGGGTGACCTTATGTCTCCCCGTATTCTAGGATTACCATATCTCTAAAGTTGAGATGTGACAGCTTCTATTTGTTTAAATGTAATCCAAGCGGGTTCAAGTGCCTGAAGAGCATATCTGCCGAAACAAATATGATTACCTTGAAAAGTTTTTCCTTTCATTCTTTGGTCTAATTGTTGTTTTTGTTTCTGTATTCCTAATTTATCCAGTAGGTCAGTCTGGTTCGTTTTTTGCACCTAGTTTTGGTGTAGCAGCTATATTTCGATTCATTTTCTAAATCAAATATTTAAAATCAAATAATTTTTTTATGATTTAAATAATCTAAACTTCTATGCTTTATATCAAATAACCTTTTCTAATTTAGAATTTCGAATAGAATTTATAAAAATAAAATAGAATAGAAATAGAAATAGAAATAAAAAGAATAGAAAAAGAAATAAAAATAAAATAAAATAAATAATAATTAAAAAAATTAAAAAAATAATAAAACTAATTAGACTAATTAAAAATAATAATTAAATTATAAAATTATAATAATTAAATAATTATAATATAAATATAATATAAATAAAATATAAATAAAATAATAAATATATATAATATAATATAATATATATATTTATTATTTTATTTATATTATAATTATTTAATTATTATAATTATTATAATTTAATTATTATTTTTAATTAGTTTAATTATTATTATTATTATTATTATTATTATTATTTAATTATTATTTTTATTATTATCTATTTTATTTTATTTCTATTTCTTTTTCTATTCTTTTTATTTCTATTTCTTTTTCTATTATATTTTATTTTTATAAATTCTATTCGAAATTCTAAATTAGAAAAGGTTATTTGATATAAAGCATAAAAGATTAGATTATTTAAATCATAAAAAATTATTTGATTTTTAATATTTGATTTAGAAATCATAGGATTTTAGATGGAATAAAAGAACAAAAATGGATTCAATCATATTTAATTGCAAAATCCCTTTTTCAATATTATTTCCAAGTTCATTCAATATTATTTCTAGGTCGACACTCCTAACTTGCTTTCAGTGAAGCCCTTCTGCTTTGCTTTCCCATTTTATAATTCTCTATTAATATTAAGCTTGCCCATTGTTGAAGGATTTCTCATTCCTTTTCAAATTGCAAATTGACGTCTAAAGATTAAACTCATCTCAATCTCACTCTACCTAACCAAAGCCTAAGCCTAAGCGCTAACCTCGTACTATTGAACTAGCCACTTCCTTGCATATGTATAAGAACGATTTCATTCGATTTCTAAAAAGGATTACTAATCCTTAACTTTTCAAGGAATCCTTCATCAGTGGTTGTGAATGACCAATTTTTCTCAATCTTTTTGACCTCTTGGTTCCGTAGGAGCAAGTCATTTACAAGGCCTCATTACAAAATTCAGATTCTTTGTAGATTAATGTAACAACCCACACCCACCCTAGGAATTTTCGTGATAAATTGCTTGATTTAGATCTAATAAGGCTAAGTGTGTGCTTGTGTGAAAATCTGTGATCTAGGTGATTGATGAGCATGTGACATACCAAATTAATTTTAAATATGCATATTATGTGTTGCCATTATGAAATAAATGATTTACATAAAGTGCATTTGCATAAAAGAATTTATTTTAAATAAAATAAATTTTCATGCATAAAACAATTTTTAAGCATAAAATAACTTTATGGGTATTTTTAAAATATTTTTAAATAAATATTTTTGAGGGAAATATTCCAGAATTAAAAAGAAAAATATTATTTTCATTTTTAAATCCTTTCAGCTGAAATTTTTTAAAGAAAAAACCCAATTATCCAAAAGCCCACTACACAAAAATGCTCCTAACCTAATTCATTAAGGGTAAAAGTGGAAATTCCACTCCAACCCTAATATATATTCTAATTTTCGGCCAAACAAGGGTTTCCAGTAGCCATTCCCTTATTCTTTCTATATTCTAGTAGAAAAACCTCTCAAAATAATTCTCTCTACCAAAATATCGAAAACACCTTACCGTTTCGCGATTTCATGACAGTAATGTAAGTTTTTATTCTCTTTCGATTTCTAAACTGTTTTCAATGAAATAAATTATGGAAAAATTATTTTGAACTATTTGATTACTGATTTCTACAGATTCAATTCTGTTTGAGTGAATTTTTGGGAGAGAAAATTTATTTTCTACTGAAAACACGATTCTTTTCGCAAGATTTCTCCAAAGGTGAATTCTATAACTTAAAATCACAATTTTATTGCATAAACATCATAGGGGGGTGGCAATTTGTACTTGTTTGTATTCTAAACTGATTTTTGATTTGTTTTGGTGAAAAATATCGCATGAAATAATATTTCTGCATATTTCTGTGATGACCAAAAAGTTTTGAAAAACAAAGGAATTCAAGGTTTTCGTGTTAGGACTTGGAAATTGGAAAATTTTATTCTTTCATGAATACATGGCTGCCAATTTGTGTGAATTGGTATTCTAATATGATATTTGTTTTGTTTAAATGAAAAATAATGACTTGAATCATGTATCTGTTTATCGCTGAAATAAATGAAATGCGCGGAAAGCACGAAAACTCATGATTTTTCACCTAAGTCTTTGAACTTGGAATTTTTTTTGTATAAACCTTACCTATGGCTACCAATTCATGAAGGAATGTGTTTTAAACTGATATTTTCAATGATTGAATGACAAATAATGGTTTAAACAACCTGTTTGCATATTTCTGAAATGACTGGAAAATACCGAAAACAAGAAAACTTATGGTTTTGTGCACTATAATGCAAAAGATTGAATTATTATATATTAATGACACCAATAGTGGCCGATTCCTATGGATTTAGGTTCTAAAATGATTTTTGTTATGTTTACATGAAAAATCTTAGTTCAAACCATGTTTTTACATATTTCTGAAATAGATGGAAAGCACGAAAAGAAGAAAAATTTGGTTTTTACCTTAATGTATGCATTCGGCCTACATGAACAATTTTGTCCAAATGTTTATAATTTTATGTGATGTGTCTTGGTGATTGTTGACATGTATGTATGTATAATAGATGATGAAATTGCATGTTGGTCGAAGGTATTATCCTAGATAAGCTTAAATGTATTATAGTATATTTAAGGTATACTTAAGGTATCTTAACCTTGTATTGTGATTAGAATGCAAATGTGATTGGGAAATATGGAACTAGATGTTATGATGAATTGATGATGAACATATGATTATAATTTAATGAAGTGAAAGGGATCATAAGAGTTAAGCATGATGTTTGAAGGATTAACTATTAAATTGACATGTATGGAAGTGTAAAGTGAATTAAGATAATTGATAAGTGAATTGATATTGAGGTAATGTTATTGTAATGACCTTAAAAAGGTATTGATATGATTGAAATGTGTTTTCATGTGAGCCTATAAGGCCTAAGTATGCAAGACCAGTAGGTCAACGAGCTATGTGCAAGTGATGAGTACACCTATGTGTGGACTCTAAGTGTATGTGTATGCTATATGTACATGGGTAGTTATGGGATAGGAACATCATGAGTAAATAAATACTAAGTGTGAAATCAAATATTATGTTAGAGTTGAGGAACTTTAGAAGTGCAAAGAGGACTACGTGTAATAGGAGCAAAGGAACCCCAAGGTGAGTAAACACTATGTTCATGCTACAAGCGTGAGTAAACATCGTATTCATGTTATAATTGTAAATAACATTTTGTTGTGTTACAAGAATGTGATATTTTGATATGTGAACCTTTGTGATCTTTGAAACCCAAGTTCTTTCCATTTTTAAATATTATTATATAATTTCTTTGTCAAGCTTGGGTTGCCAAAGGACATTTGGTTCAAAACTATTTTGCTTATCCAATGAGAACTTTTTTTGTGATAAACACCCTAACTTGTATTCTTTCTAGAACTACACTTTCATTGTATTATTGTTGAAAGCCAAACCACTATTGTTATTGAAATACATGTTATTGTTGCCATATGTGATATTTTTAATTGTGTTTACCAATAGCTCTAGCTATGGTACCTTTACCCTTTATGCAGAATCCTCGTGCCGATGCGGGTAATCATCGGAACCTGTGCACATGGTCTTAACCTAATGGATAAGGGTAGTGTATCCACCTCAGCTAGAAGGGGCGGTTCTAGTCATGGAGCCTGATCAGCTTCACGCTTTCCATGTGATAGGAGTTGGAATTTGGCAAAGGCCACCTATCCTCAATGTGTTTTGAGTGAATTGAGTACAGTCTTCACTCTATAAGTGTTATAAGTGTGATTTCTGCAAACTTGCTAAATTGAACCCTTGCTAAATTGAAACCTAATTCATGAGTTATAAACCATGAACTATATGTATAAGCTATGTGTTTCCTTTCAAAGGAATATGTGATAATGTATGCGCCTTTACATTTACTCATTGAGATCATCTATCTCGCCTTTTTTTCCTTGTGTGGTTCCAGGTGAGCAAATGTGAGGAGGCAAAGTGATGGCTCAAGCATTCTACTTCGCTTGGGGAATTCCTTGTCTGAGTTATCAATAATACTATGTTTATGAAGTCTTGTCTTTAAATGCTTCAGGAATGTTAATTGATACTTATAGAGATTTATATTATTTTCCTTATGGATTTTATATGTTACGATTTACTTTAAGTCTTCCGCAAATTATGTTATTTATCTAAATGTTTTAATGAGTAATGAAGAAGGTTCGGTAAGATCCTAGGCATGATTGTTATATGTTAATGGGTTCTACGGGCGTGGGTGACCTTATGTCTCCCCACGTTTTAGGACCGTCATATCTCATAAGGTTGGGATGTGACAATTAAGTAGTCAAATGTTTTGGCAATTCCTCCTGGGTGGATGAATCAAGATAATTTTGAATCATAGTTCTAGATTTTTGTTCATCCTTCACTGTAATAATATCTTGGGGTTTGCAGCGATAACTTGGTATATTTACTATACAATCATTAACTAAAATATGTCTATGATTAACTAATTAGCGGGCTCAAGGAATAGTTGACGCCATCCCTAATCGAAAAAGGATGTTATCCAAATGCGTTTTAAGTAATTGTATTAAAACATGACCTATTGACCCTTTGACCTTTGCAGCGATGTGAACGTATTTAAGTAATTGTCATTTTGTAAGACCATAATGAAAAACATAATTTTTGTTTTTCTTCTAAATGAATATGATATTGAGATTTTTTACTGGAGTGTGATTGATTTCTAAGATCGCTCTTAACTCTACGCCTTTTACTAGTTAGTCCTGGTAAAGCCCTTAAACAGCGTTTTTTTTTTTAAACGAGGCCCTCGATAACATGACGTAAAAACTCCTTTTTTTCCTTATTTTATTAAATTTTCAGAAACCTAAATTAAAACTGAACTAAAGGATAAATATGATAAATGAAGCAAAATATACTGAAGTAGTAAACTATAAAAAATAATGAGATGGATTGTATCAATATCCAGACCTTATTGTATATATACCAATAATGTATATCTATAAAAAAAAACAAAAGGCCCTTTTCGTGCTTTTGATTTGTTTTACAGAGATTTAACTACTCTAACTTTTACTCATAGTTGGAAGTTTCCACTACATAATAACAGGGCACCATTGGAAAAAAGGGAAAGAGGCCTTTTAGAGAAGCCTTTTCAATATTAATATTCTTTGATTTCAAAAAAACATTATCAATCATGTAAAAACAAATAGAGAAAAGCCAGCTATTGGAGTTGAACTGATGACCATCGCATTGCAAATGTGATGCTCTAACCTATGAGCTAAGCAGGCTCACATAAAAGAAATTGTACATGCATAGGAATTTAGTAAACTAATGGAATCTTGGCTATTAACTTTTTTTCTTTTCATTGTTAGTTATTTTAAGTCTTAGTTATTCATAATTAATATGAATAAGGAAAAAAAGAAAAAGAATCAATTGTTCAAGTATTCAAAATTGCATGAGAAAAAATGAGAGTACGAGAAGTATATATAATAAATGTAGTATATATACATCTATATTGAATATGCGGGTAGAGAAATGATAGAATCCTTTTTTATTAGACTAAATAAGGGTCTTTGATAGAGATAAAAGAAGATAGATACGGAAAAAAAAAAAAAGAAGAAGAAACATTTTTTATAAGAATTGGTGTCTAATGACTTCAACAGTTCTAGTAGAATATAAATGAAAAGGGGGGAATGGGATAATAATAAGATCTTAATCTCAAAACAAAAAAGGGGATATGGCAAAATTGGTAGACACTACAGACTTAATTGGATTGAGCCTAGGTATGGAAACTTACTAAGTGATAACTTTCAAATTTATAGAAACCCTAGAATTAAAAATGGGCAATCTTTAGCCAAATCCTGTTTTCCAAAAACAAACAAAGGTTCAAAAAGATAGAATAAAAAAAGGATAGGTGCAGAGACTCAATGGAAGCTGTTCTAACAAATGGAGTTAACTGCGTTGCATTAGTAAAGTAAAGAAATCCTTTCGTCAAAACTCTAGAAAGGATAAAGTAAAGGATAACCCTATATACATATGTATACGTATTGAAATACTATCTCAAATGATTAATCAAATGATTAATAAGGGCCGAATCTATGTTTTTTTAATCTTTATATGAAAAATAAAATAAAAAAATTTATTTTGAATTGATTCCAAGTTGAAGAAATGATTGAATTTTAATTGATCAAATCATTCACTCCATAGTCTAATAGATAGTTGATTAATTAGATGAGAACAAAGATAAAGTCCCATTTTACATGCCAATATCAATAATAAGGAAATTTATAGTAAGAGGAAAATCCATTGACTTTAGAAATCGTGAGGGTTCAAGTCCCTCTATCCCCAAAAAAAGCCCGCTCAATTCCTTAATTTAATTATTTTTATCCTATTCTCTCTGTTTGTTAAATGAGCATCTTTGAGCAAAATAAGGAATCCCTACGGGAAATTGGAATGATTAACAATCAAAATCATTATTCGAATTGAAATTTATGAAGTCGTCTTTTATTCTTTCTTACGTATATATAATGTTCCCGACCATTTTCGATGCATCGTCTTCCTCATTTTACTAAAGGACTTGGGTCTATGTCAATTAAAAAAAATATTCTTGTGATAAGTCCTGTTCCTGGTCAGAAATATAGTGAAATTACCTTTCTTATTTTGTCTCCAGATCCCTCCACTAAGAAAGATGTTCACTTTTTAAAATATCCCATATATGTAGGCGAAAACAGAGGAAGGGGCTAGATTTATCTCGACGGGAGTAAGAGTAATGATAGAAAAAAGGATTGATCAAATTTTATTAGTCTGACTCCTAGTGATCATTTATCAAAGAATGACTCTGGTTATCAAATGATTGAAGAGCCAGGAGTAATTTATTTATAATACTTAGTTGACATTCATAAAAAGTATCTAATGAATTATGAGTTCAATACATCCTGTTTAGGAGAAAGATGGGGGCAAGCGAATCATTTATGATGAAGAGGATGAGCTTCAAGAGAATGATTTGGAGTTCTTATAGAGTGGAACCATGCAGTACTAGATACGAGATAGATCTTCCAAAGAACAAGGCTCATATAACTATCCAATTTAGTTCATCAACCTAAATGATGAATAAAAAAATGAAGATATCTATTCAATTCATTTCGCCTTTTTCCTAAAAAGAAAGGAATAGGGAAATAAAGAAAATAGAAAATCTGCTTATAGAAAAGCCTTTCCATATTAAGTACTAATTTATTTTTAACGTCTAATTAGATCAGATAATCATTCAAATTAAGAACATAAGCTCATTGCTTTTTTGTTTTCCTATAATTGGAACCAGAGAATCAATAAATACTTCTACTACAAAAAATGGTTGGGATAAGAAACGCTCAATTTTTCATGCTCTTGCTACAATTAAGTGATCCTTCTTGGATAACTCATCTAACCCAAGGATAGCTATAATGTCCTAAAGTTCTTTGTAACATTGTAAAGTTTGCTTAACTCTTTGCACAGTTTCATAATGTTCCTCACCAACGATCTGAGGTTAGAGCATAGTTGACGTTGAATCTAAAGGATCTACTGCTGATAGATACCTTTAGCAGCTAATCCTCTTCTTATCATAATGCATGACTACTTAATAGGGGGATTAATTGCAAATACTTCCTTAGCTCATTATTGTCGAGATAATAGTTTGCTTATTCACATTCATCACACAATGCATGTAGTTATTGATAGATAGAAGAATCATGGTATACATTTTCATGTATTAGCTAAGGGCATACATATGTTTGGTGGCGATCATATTCACTCTTAGCAAAAGAGGAAAAAATCAAAGATTTCACATAGTACTTGTCATAAAAAAATCAATCTGATTTATTTCATACCCTTCGCTCAATGAGAAAATGGGTTAGATCTACAGGATCAAACATATGGGACTTAAGGAATGATGAAAGGGAATAAAAAAAGAAAAGAAAGGGAAAAATAAATAAAATAAAAAGAAATAAAAATGAAGTAGAATAAGGATAATACTTATTAGAGATTTCCAATTGAAAAAAAAATAGATAATTAGTTTGTCTATGGTCTATAAGAAAAGAGGAGATCTGTAACAACCCACATCTACCCTAGGAGTTTTCGTGACAAATTGCTTGAATTTAGTGTTATTACGACAAAATATGTGGTTTTATGAAAATTCATGTGTGGCGTGATTTATGAGTTTGAGGCATGTTAAATTAATTTTAATATGCCTAATATGGATTATTACTATAAAATAAATGATTTAAATAAAATGTATTAGCATGAAATAATTTATTTTTTGTAAAATAAATTTTCATGCAAAAAGATGATTTTTAAGCATAAAAATAATTTTATTAGTATTTTAAAATAAATATTTGGGGGAAATTTTATAGAAAATAATAAGAAAAATATTTTATTTTTAATTACCTATAATCAGTCCTAAATTAATTAAAAAGTCCAAATACCCAACAGTCCACTACACTAAAACACTCATAACCTAGCTCATTAAGGGTAATCTTGGAAATTTCACTCAGAACCCTATTATTTAACCTAAATTTTGGCCAGCCCTTCAATCCAGTAGCCACCATTCTGTTATTTCATTATTTTGATGGAAAAATTTTCTGAAAATATTTTTCTCTATTGAAATTCATAAAAATCCTTTCAAACTTGCGATTTCCCGACTG